>VRYO01001463.1:66273878-66296105 GCA_009812075.1 Sialia sialis
TCACAGACAGGGCATCCTGAACTGAGTAGGAATGTCCTGAGTTGAGTAATGAGCACCTCAAAGCATCAGGCATTTTGAAATTTATGAGAAAATAAAAGTACCATCTACTGCCATTTATTTTCAGAGAATCTACTCCTAACCCAGAGAAGATTAAATATAGAACATAGTTGTTTTGGACCAAGAGTAGATCTTCGTGTGGAATAGGTTTTTTACAGCATGTATTTACTTTTTAGGGAAAAAAAAGTTTTATTCTCTTGTTAACCTTCTTTTTCAGGTATTAGATACCCTCATAATAAATATGCATGTTTGTATATGAGCCACTGCCCTTCTGCCTTTGAAAAAAGGTCCCAGGTAGTTTGACTCCTTTGATGGATTTGATGTATTTATTGGAAAGATGACTCTTGGAGGGACCAGACAGCTTATTAGATCAGAGGACTGTGTGCTTCTTGTCTTCTTGCTCTGCATCCCATCCTTAGTTTCTGATTAATGGTCATCCTCTCTCCTGCTTTCTCTGGAGATAACTGTTCATTTTCTAAGGTCTTGACCTGGCAAGCTTTATCTGCTACAATATCTTACATGCTTACCACACAGATTTTCTCAGGCTCTCTTTGCTATAGTCAGAATACTTGCAGGAAAGCTGAATAGACTGTCTCTTTTACCGTATATGACCTAAATTAGTACTTATTTATGCTCTTCTTAGAGGTATAATGTGGTGAAGGCAATTCATTTGCCATTTCCTGGCATGTTTGCTTTTCGTTAGTGAAACCAAGAGATACTAAAAGTCCTCCAATTAGAGACATATAATTTTACCAGGGAAAAGACCAAGAATCCTTTAAATCACATATGTAAGTGTAAGCTGTTGCATATGGATGTACTCAAGTTTTTAGAGGGCTAGACATTTTTTTTACAGTAAATGTGTTACTATAGCAGCAGCAGTACTTATTCTGGTTCCACTTGATACTCAGACTTCAATAGCTGACAGCATTTTGGATGGGTTATTTGCAGGTTTTTTCCCCTTCATTTTGCCTTGTTAATAGCAATCAAAATAAGCATTGGGACAGATTCTGTTTATGTTTACAGAGGTGCAAACTTGTTCTCAGCTGAAGAGTAGCAAAGTTTGGCCTGTCTAAAATATATTGGGAAAATTTCTGGAGAAGATGATCCCTTACCTTGCAAGCTTTCTGAAATTAGCATCATCAGAGAGCTAAAAAGAAAAAGTTATTCAGTTTTTCCAGAAAACAGGTTTATCTCAGTGATAGTAAAGATTGTACTGGATCTCTCTTCTTTGAAGAATAGAAAATAGTTTATGAATATTTGATTGAACATACTCTTTGGTATCATGATTAGATGTTATCATGTTCACTGCTTCGTGGATTAGAACTCATGGATATTCAGAAGTCTAACTAAGCAAATTGGGAAAGACCAGACCATACTTGGCAGAACTTGGTGATTAACCCAGGGAATAATAATTTACCCCAGAAATGATGTTGATGAAAACAATTTGGCTATGATGACTGTAAGAAACTGCCCTTCCATACTAAAAGGGCTTGGCATTCACCTAGAACAAAGAATAGAGAGAAATGAGCTATTAAAAATGCTGTAACTTTTACCCATGTATATTTTCACAGGTAAACACAGATATACAGCTATATTACCCTCCTGGTTTACCAAACAAAAATCTCTAATAATAGCCTAGAAAAGAGCATCTGTAAACATATCAAAATATTATCTGTGTATACAATGCAATATAATTTCAAGGTTTTTTATTGATAGTACAATAACTCTCTTCATGTTTCTGGCAGAGCTTTTAGAGTACATAAAACAGTATAGGAAACAGGTGGGACAGTAATTTAATATTCCTAGTGCATACTTTAATATCAGAAGAGGCCACTGAGAGTCTTCAAAGAAGTCTCAGAACAAGAACCATTTACTGCAATGATGAGTAGCATTTACCAGATTTTGGATCAAAGCATGTTTTTAAAGACCACTATAAAAGAGGAGAAAACACCACTTTTATTGGGAAATCCATCTTCACAAAGGAAAAAGTCCATCATCATTGCATTATCTAGGCAGCAGCAAAGAAGCATTCCAAGATCTGGGATCAGTTTACAGAATGGTGGGTAAGACATTTAGGCACGTAATTCACATTAACACCATTGCCTCTCAAGTGAAGTGGTCACCAAGCAACTTGTTAGAAAGTGATCTCCTTAATTCTAAAGTTATATTGAAAATCTTAATGAAAAAAAAAAGATGGGTGAAGACCCGGATGCCAATTTCCTGTTTAAAAAAAGCAGGAGTTTTGAGTTTGATACCTTACTGTAGTAGCAGCATCATCATAATGATGACTTAGGAATCTAGGTGATTTGTGGGGAAAAATAATGCATTTCTAGGCTGTAAAGCATTGCTTATAGCTTAAAAAAACATAAGGACTTCTGGTCTTTCATGTGTGGGTGATTGGGGCAAAAGCTACTGCTTAAGTTAAGGGCATGTGATCTTTTTTGGCAAACTGGCAACATTGTTTGCCTTCAAAAGACAGTGCCACGGCTGTCTTTCAAGGCAGTGCATCCCCTTTTTAACCAGATGGTTAGTTTTAGCTGCTGTTCATACCCCTGCATCTATTCTTTCACTGAAGAAGGCCAGGGTAAAGCCTTATTAAGAATTGGCGGTTTTATGAAAGAAATACACTGAATTTTTCACTTGGAAGAGTCTCCTTCATGTACAGTTTACTGTGAGCAACTAGCCAAATGAAAGGTGTGGTGGGACTTCTTTCTATTACCCTTCATTTCTTTCTGATTCAGATATTTTCCATTTGCTTACTCAAAGCTCTAACCATTAACCATGAAATACAGCTTCCCAGACAACACCCCCCATTTAAAGAGGAAATAGGTCTGTCACAAACCCAGTAATAGGAGAACTACTCAGTGCCAGTTACCATCCTTTTCCTCTGGCAAAGAGGCATTTTGCTTGTTTTGTCACACAGTCTGGCCTCAAGCTGAGAGCTAAAACAGCCCCAATGGTGGCCATCAAGATGGTGCAGACACAGAGCTGCACAAGCCCAGTGATAAAGATGACACTCAGGCATCTCTATTCATCATCAACAATAAAAAATTCTGTGGGCTGTAACTGGCCATCAATTGTTGGTATTTCTGCTGCTGACAGGCAAAATTGTATATAGTCTAGCTCAGCATATGAAGCCTGTGTTGCTTTCTCCAAATTAAGAGGCCTTTAAGGGAACTGGATAAATATTAAGATGTTTGTCAAACACCATTGGTGAGTCTATTCACCCATCTCAGTAATTACTCTCAGTTTATCAAATGGAATAATTTGATTTATGTAAGTAACAGCCAAGACAGCTTTCCCAAGTGCAGTAATTATAATAGTAGATAACCATCAAAATGCATAAATATCTTTGGAAAAGATGCAATGTAGACTTCAACCTCTACCCCCTCCTCTTCCTTTTTTGAAACCTGCTTAATAAAAATGATTACAATATGACATTAAAATAGTAATTGTCTTTAAGAATTTCAATTTGAGATTCCACATTTGATTAACAAGACATGGCATATTTTCCATATTAAGGGCGTGGTTCCTAGCAAGCTAATGGGAGCTCATTTGGAAATGGAGCACAGTGCTGTGTTCATTAATGCCTCCTCTGGATGCTTCCGCAAGACTTATCTTCTGCCAAAGTATTGGCATAACACACTCACCCAGCAAACAGTTCATTGCAGGTAAAAATAGTTAATAGAAGTATGATGTAGATGAGGTAAAACTTCTATTCTAAATTATATCTAATAATCTGAGAAAAAAAACCCCAACAGAACAATTAAAACTTTACCGGATAAAATTTCATTGCTTTTTCCAGTGTGAGACAAATCAGCTAAGAAGTCAACAGAGTAGTAGTTTCTCGCTATCAGAAAGGCCTTGGAAGCATCTGTATAAAGTGATCTGCTCTGAGGAACAGTAGCAGGGCTGTGGGATGCTGAAGACCAGCCCTGCTGCAGCATCACTGGGGCAAGAGCTGAGGCCATGGGGGCTGACCTGGCCCTGGGCAGGATGGGGGGAGCCCTAGGGAAAGGGGCAGTAGAGCCTGAAATGCCCTCTGGGCACAGACAGTCCGGTCTATATGAAGCTGCAGAGATTTCAGAATCTAGCCTGATGCACAGTTCAGCTGTATATTTGGGGAATTTCAGATTCAGACTGAAAATAAAGAGAAAATAAAAAATAAATCTGAGGCCAAGGTTTCTTTTCAACATGATAGCCTTTCTTGCCAGACAGGATATTCTAATGATGTTCTTCTGCTGAACAATATGAAACATCAAACAAGTTGCCTTACAATAACTTGGGTGGATCTAACTCTCTCCATATGCACATTTTTACAACATCATTGTTCAATTAATGCCTTATATGATAAAAAAAGAGTAACAAAAATATTTCATCTGGAAGTATGATCAAAGATTTGTTTCTCTCTGTTGAATATTGTGAGAGTATATAATATGGGACATAAGTCAACTTGTTTTTCCAAAAACGTCCTTTGGTGTAATATTTTGTAAGTCTTACAGCTTTTATTGCAAAGACTATATGAAATGCCTGGGGAGGAGAAATATATATATATCTATGTCTCAAATCATCCTGAAATGCCTCAAAGGGGGATGGGGAAAAGTAACTGCAGTATTGTTGTCAGATTTAGCAAAGAAATGAGCATGATGTAACCTTGAATAGTTATAGGGTTACTGTAGTAAAAAAAATATTTTAAGGGACAAACTCCTGGAATTCTAGACTTTCAGCTGTTAAAGTCATACCTTCTAGTAAAGACAGGGAACATCTTATTATCACAGGAATAATAAGCTTGTATATTAGAAACATTAAATGTTAATATCAATTTTCATCTATTTATATTTCAATGAACCAATATATATCGGAATTATGGCAGAAAAAACAACTCTCCATGTGACATTTCTTGTTCTACATCATATTTCACATGTACTCAGGGTGAATGATAAAGGTTATGGCTACCTGTAATTTCCAGTGATACTGCAACAGAGACAGGATCAGCTCTGTGATCTCCTTCCAAGCACAACAAAGAAACATAGAATAAAGGCAGCCCTGGGATTCCTGATTTCTGCATTCTGAGCTTGGCTCTATAATCAGTGTGCTGTGTTACAGGGAGCAAATTCATTTATACTTTCTAACTGTAAGTTGAAAAATAGGATAAATATTTCTCTGTACCATTATGGTGGGATATACAGGAAAAAAACCAGCCATGGAGAAAATGAAGATCAGAGAAACAGACTGAAAAAGTATAACTGAACTTCAACTGAAGCCAGAGGTTATCTATGTCTTTTACATGGCCTCAGCTGCAATGCTGAAGAAAACCCCTTGTCACAGAGTAGGTCTGAGAGTCCTCTCCTGTGCTGGTGTAGGACAGAAGTTAAAGAGTCAGAGTAGCACATTGGACCTGGCCTACCACCAACCTGCAAATTCATCTCTTTCAGGTGAGAAAGAGGAATTGCTAAAGACATGTCCAGTCTGGATTCAGGGAACACTGGCATCTCCTATATTTTGAATGTTTCCTCCAGGGAGGAACAAAACCATGTTTGAAATAAAGGAAAGACAACAGCTTTCCAGTTCCCTCCCCTTTTTTTCCTCTGGAAGACCACAGAGCAAGAAATATGGTGGGCTCAAAAATGCTGAAAACAGCTATGCAAAATAAAGCTGATTGATCCAGAAGTTTTATTATTGTGAAAATGAGTGAGGAGGATTAATGCTAAATATAACAAAACCTAACAACCTAACAATTGTAAATCTTACTTGCTTCTTCATGTTAAGCACCTTTTAATATACATATGCACATTCTATATGAGTAATCCCTATCACTCTTCCCAGGGAAAATTTATGGAATTTTCATTTAATGGAATTTTTGCTTTGTTCTCTGTGGTTTTATAATTTTCAGTTTTGCAGTTTTGGGGGGGTTCAATTATTTTGTATAAGTCATAACTCTGAACTCCTTTTAAGAAGAAGTGTTTTCTTGATATGTTATCAAAGATGTAATGGGATAAGTTTTATGTTTAACTAGAGGCAAAATGCCAGAATTTTGTCTGCTCTGGACAAAAAGTCTGGGTCTAAACAGACATGAGAAAACATTTATTTTCTCCTCCTAGAAAGAGTATGAATTCAGCTGCATATAATTTAAGACAATATAATTAATTTAAGACAATAAAGTTGTGGTACCCCAGAAAACACCCATTTCATGACAGATGCCATGTTCAGTACAGGGACTACACCATGTGATTACAAAGTCTATTTATAACATTCTTTTGAATCCCAGCTTTAGGCTTTGCTAACATTCAAAAAAGACCAGGGTGTTTAGAAAAAGTCACCTGAAAAAGAAGGGTCACCTGCAAAAAATCTCCCACATTGTAAGTATAAGAGTGCTCTTTCATTTCTCTTCTTAGTCTGAAACCAGCTTGAAGCTGTAGCAGGGGAAAAAAAGAATTTAAAAAAAACCCAAAAAACTGAATAATTAATTTAATATGTTAAATATTTTCTAATTCAGCAGTTCTTTTGAATACTTCAGCCAAAAATTTATCGTACCCACCTGAATATCCTTGGGATGGGCAACCTCCAATATGCGAGATATGCACTCCTCAACACATTTCAAGATGAAGCCTATCTATCTTTTTGCTTGGCCCAAGCTTTCTGGCATCCAAATCTGTATTGCACCTGAGTAGACATTTTCCTCCTGAGTAGACATTTGTCTGCATCTCTGTTGTAGTGAAGATGATTGTGTAAATCATGCAAAGGAATGTCATGTGTTTGATCTGCTCTTCAGCATTCTCCTGCACACAAAGAACCGAGAGGCCAGAGGGAGGAGACTGCCAGGAAAGTGACACAACTACAATATGGTGTTGGCACCATGTTAAAGCAGCCCCTTCCAAACATACCAAGGAAAGGGAGGCAGGGAGACGAAAATGAAAGCCCTACCACTGGCCTTGTGCAAGCCTTTCTTCTCCTTCAGTACAGTCAGGGCTTACATACTGAACTTCAGAAGTTCGAAGAGTTTAAAAATTTTTAAAGCATCTCTAGCTCAGCTACGTATGGAGACTTGATCTTTATGTCAGGGTAGTCTTTTCATTTCCAGGAAGGAAGAGATAATGCACGGACAATTTAAGCTTTGCTTAAGACTTTTTTAAAAATTATGATTGATAAAATATTAAGTCTGTGATAGAAACGATTGGGACACCTGGTAAACAATGACTTTGGACATCTATGTCTAATGGCAGAGCACACTTGAGCTTCTCATACGTTCTGAATGAATGGAAATACACAGGGGTTATCTGTCAGATTTTGGTGGTAGCTGCTGCTGGTTTTCACACCTTTTTCACACATACAAAGAAAGGCGTTAAAGTCTTTTAAAATATACTAAATAATGACAGAAGAAAGCATGTACTTTGACAAAAAAAATATGATCTTAAAGAAGATTTGTTTTACTGCTGTAAGAATGACAATGTTAACAAAATAGAAGTAGGATTGTTCCTATCGTGGCATGTTTTTATTAGATATAACACGATGCAGTGAAGTGGTTGGGAGCATCTGGGGCATCTTCTACATGGGTACACAAGTGACCAGGGCCACTTGAGAACCATAAGTCTTTATTGATGCTAATTTAATTGCTTATGAGACTCAACAAAACTCTTTCTCTTCATGTTATTCTTAAAACATAAAAATCAGAATTTGCAGATGGAGTTTTTGCACTTTCAAAATGACACTTCTTACCTCCGAGAGTAGAATGGCCCATGATGGCCTTTACCAAATGCTGCATGGAGGTGGAACAGCCCTACAGCCCAAAATTCGATCAAAGAAGCTCTGAATAAGTTGTCTTCTGGATGAACATTTCTTGCAAATACTTCCTTCATTATGTTTTGCTGTACAACTGTCTTTCCAAATGGGACTTGTCACAGCAACAAAAAATTTGTGGCTATTTACAATGTTGTCATTCTAGCTCTGCTGTTAGTGGGATGGCAGAGGACACTGCATACAAACAGGTGGGTCCTCAAGCAGGCTAATGTGCTTGAAAAACTTCCTTTCAGTAGAGTGAAAATATTTATCCGCTTAGCAATCTAAATACTAAATTAAATACTAGTCTCCAAGGCCAAGCTGAAAGTCAGGAAGACCTTTTTTCTTTTTATTCTAGTAGCCTATTAAGGTTGTTCCTAGTTCTGATCTATATTACCTATTTACTTTATACAAAAGTAAAATAAAAAGTAAAAAGTAGTCCATTTCAGAAAATATTTTTGATGTTACATCCACTCAGAATTACAGTGTGATATATATATATATAGATATATGCACACCATATTGTAATTTGTGTTTTGTATAAAGGAAGTTTGTAAAATTAAAATAAACTAGCCACAGTTAGAGGCAGGGGTTGCCTCACCACTCAAAACCAAGTAAATTCGCATATCTACAGGCCTGGCTGGCAGCCTAACGATCCAACTCCGCTAAGAAGAGATCTACCGACAAGCGCCCATCTCCTGAGAAAGCCTGAAAACTCACAGGGGAGCAGCATTTCCTGAAAATCCCATCACCCCCCCAAAAAGTGCATTCCTCGACTCTGGTTCCCGTAAAGCTGAAATCACGCACCTAAAGGCAATACACGTCAATACACAACAAACACAAAATCTTGTCAAGGAGCAGGAAGGACTTTGTCCTGTGTGGACACCAGAGCTGAATATAAAAGAAACAAAGAACTGTCCTGCTCCAGGCTATGAAAAACAGTATAAAAAAGAAGCCAACCAAGACGGCAGTGTGAACACCAGGGGAGACCCAGTGCGATAAAGGCTGGTGTTGTTTTTTCTGGTTGTGGCTTTCCAAGACCGTATTTTCAGTCGCGAAAATAAAATTTGCCAATTTAACCCTTTTAATTCGGCTTGATTCGTTTATTACCTATAACAACAATAAAAAAGGAAATATTTCCCTCATAACATTCCCTCATGCTATTTTTCTTCAACCCTCTTCAGCTACAGCCTCTACTACAGAACTAAAGACTTATTTATCTGTATCACTCATACACATTGACAGCTCTTAATTCTCAATTATCTTTCACCACTGAGGTAAAAGGGAATTTAAACCACTGGAAAAAAATCCTAAAACATTTGTTGTGTAACTATGAAGTCAAATTCCTAAGAGAAATGAGAAAAAATGGAGGTGATTTTACATCAGTAATTCAGCCATAAGCTTACAATACCTCTTTGACTGAAGTACTGTCTTGAAGTTAATCAAAATGGACTGTGATTTTTGTGTGTGCATTTTGCAGCCTATTAACTGATTGTTTCTTCTGCTGTCTAATTGCCTTAATTTCTTAAGAAATTAAATTCAAAAGAAAAAAGTTTTAAAATAACTGAATCTGAAGTTCTTTTGGCCTTATTATCACACTGCTACACACAGGAAGACTCAACACAAGAATCTGGCACAGAGTCAACAAGGTATTTACAGCACTTCCCTACCTTTGGAGATCTGGCACATACAGAACCATATGTACTTTTTTTATTTCCTACTTCATAAGACAAATTCTGCCCATCTTTTGAACACAGTCTAACAAAAACTACAATAGACCTATGGATCATCTGTATACAAGTATATGAACCTGTTTGAAGAGATGTTTACATTCAGAGCCAAGATATACCAGATTGTGTGTGAAACAGACTTTACATAAGTCTTCACCTCATCAAGTGCACCATATGGCTGATTTACAGCACAAAATAGCAGGTCTTATTTAGTGAAATATAGCTTTCTAGAGCTCCCACCAGCACGATTTCTTGTGTGTTTTTCCTCAATGACATGGCTCAAGAGAAAATAATTGGGGTTTCTTAGTCTGAATAGTCTTCAAATACTTTGAGCTATGCACTGTCTGCATCTCTACAGTAAATAAAAATATAAGTGTGTCTGATGGTCATTGCACAACTCCACTTGCGAGAATAACAAATCTTCC
This sequence comes from Sialia sialis, assembly GCA_009812075.1. Lineage (NCBI taxonomy): Eukaryota > Metazoa > Chordata > Aves > Passeriformes > Turdidae > Sialia > Sialia sialis. The sequence goes on from VRYO01001463.1 coordinate 66,283,867, forward strand.
TAGAGACTTGTTTGGGAGGCTGCAACGTCTCTGGGAGATATGACAACAGGCTAGACACAGTTCTGCCATGGTTCAGGAAAGATTGGTCCTGCTGTGGAATAGAGAGCTAGACAGGATAGTTCTCAAAGTGTTTTTCCTACATTGTAAGACTTTGTCTCATATTTCCAAAAAACGAATAAACCAAACATAAAAATATCTGAGTTACTTCTGCTGTGTCCTGATGTACTTCATGCCAGCAGTCTAGAACAGAGTACACACACACACACCCACACACATACACACGCACAAAATATTGAGATGAAGCTTGATAGATTTGTTTTGTTAACTGACTGCTCAGTGTTTCAGGTGCAATTTAAACTACACCTCCATCTTTTTTCTTCCCATTTCAACCATCAGTTCCATGGAACTACTGCTGCTCTCATATTTGTAATGAAAGCATCAATGTGGCACGAGGTTGCCAAGTGCTCGTATCTCCTATACCAAAGTTTTTTAGAAAAGAGAACTCTTGTCTGTCTTCAAAGTCAGGATAAAGCACAAACAAGGTTTAAATGGGGGAGAGATCTTTTGAGAGTGTTCTTCAGATTTGCATTCATTTCAAAGAAATGGTGCAAATGACAGAAAAAGTGGGCCCTGCTGTTCTTGAACATCCCTCATCCAGTGTTTTTTCCTCAGAGCTCTGAAGACATGATAGGCAAGTGCTGAGCAACATTTCAGAAACAGCATGCTGCAGTGTATTTACTTCCTTTGCATAGGCTTATTACCAATTTCACATGTAACTTGTGACCCACTGTTTCCCTTCATGCCAAGCAACCAAAGGGAATGCAAGCCCTTAATAAGAAACAATCCATTTTTCAAATGGACCTTGGAGTAGCTTTAAGAGGCACCAGGACTGCAAGTGCTAATGCTGTGAAAATGCCCAGGAAACATGGCCACAACATTGTTTTGGGTGTTAAGTACTTAAAAAAACAACAAGTTAAAAAAAAAAGAGAAGAGACACATTGACTGTTGTTGAGTATAAGCCCTAATAAGGTTGTTTCTGCCATTTGTTGCTAGATAGAACCTAAAGCTATTCAGTGAGATTATGTGAATAAATTTGTCTTTATAAAGCAGCTGTTCACCAGATGTTCTGCAACCAATGCAGTAAAATTACAGGTAGATATATTCCTTTCTTTTTAATCCACAAAAACTTATTGATAGGTTTGAAATCTGACTTTAACTATCCTCTTACAATTGCCTTCTATAGGGAAACAGAAAAAAATAACATTTACAGCATAGTATCCATTAGTAGTCACATAAAAGTATGTACACATATTAATTACTTTAAATATGTTATGAAGACTTGTTTCATAATGGGCTGGCTACTGTCAATATGGAACTGATTAATCCATGAAAACTCTCCTGTGATTCCAGAAATGTCTGCCTGCAACATTCATTCTACAACTATCAACATGGGAAGACCAAGCAATGTCATCCACCTAGACTTCTGCAAGGCCTTCAACAGTGTCCCACACAACATCCTTAACTCCAAATGGGAGAGACATGGGTTCAAAGGGTGGACTCTGAGGGATAAGGAGTTAGCTGAATGGACTATGCCAGAGAGTTGTGGTCAGTGGCTCTATATCCAGGCTGAGGCCAGTGACAAGTGTTGTCCCTCAGGGCTCTGTCTTGCCATCAGTGTTCTTCAATATTTTCATCAACAACACAGACTGAGGGATCAAGTGCACCTTCAGCAGGAAAGCTGAGCAGAGCAGTTGGCACAATACAAGGATGAGATGCCATCCAGAGGGACCTGGGCAAACATGAGAAATGGGCCCATGAGAACCGCAGAAGTACAAGTCTGAGGGCAAGCTGCTGGGTCAGGATAATCCCAGACATGAGCACAGACCAGGGGAAGAACTCATTGGCAGTCCTTCCCTGTGAAGGACTTGAGTGTTCTTGTGGATGAAGAGCTGGACATGACCAAGCACTCACAGCCCAGAGAGCCAAAAGTATCTTGGACTGCATCCAAAGCAGTGTGGCCAGCAGGGTGAGGGATGGGATTCTGCTCCTCTGCTCCGCTGTGGTGAGAACCCACCTGCAGTGCTGGAGAACAGGGAGGGCATGGACCTGTGGGAGCAGATGCATGGGAGGGACACCAAGATGGTCAGAGGGGTGGAGCACTTCTCCTGTGACGACATGCTGAGAGAACTAGGGAAGAGAAGGTTCTGGGAAGACTTTATAGTGCCTTCCACTACTCAAGGGGGCATATACAAAAGAAGGAGAGTGACTTTTTACACAGGCAAATAGAGACAAGATAAGGGAGGATGGCTTTAAATAGAAGAAATTCTTCACTGGGAGAATGATAAACTGGAAAAGTTTGCCCAGAGAAGTTGTGGATGTCTTATTCCTTGTTCAAGGACAGGCTGGATAGAGCTTTGAATAGGCAGGTTTAGTGGGATGTATCTATGCCCTGTGCAGGAGGGTTGGAACTAAATTATTTATAAAGTCCCTTCCTACCCAAGCCTTTCTATTTTTATGTAATTTTATGATTCTCTCAATTCTGTAAAAACCAACTTTGATATATACATTTTTTACCATGCAGTATAATATATTTTTGACCAAATCCTGACAGAAAGAAATACTGAAGACATGCAAGTTACTTGATCACTGTTATATGTACTTGTTCAAGGAAAATTATTGTTTTATCAGTAATTACAAAAAAAAGTTCAGAGTAATGATGCATCATATAAAATTGAGAAGGGTTTGGTAGAAGATGAAAGTGGGACAGCAGTAGTCAAAGAGAGAGAATTTTTCAGAAGCAAAAATTTTTCACCAGACTAAGCCAAGAATACCTAAGCTTGACAATTTATGTGTATCATGGTGAGTTAGGAAAATGTATTTGTTTGCGGCAATTCTATTTTCCCTCTTATTTTATCTTTCTTCAGATTTTTCTTGTCAGTCTGATATTTCAAAGTACATCTGTAATGAAAATAAAGATCCATAGCATCTAAAAAGACACAGAAAATATTGAGCAGATGCTAGAAAATGAAATTGACAAATCCACTTAGGATAACCAAGTCAACTGGACAGAAGTATCTTCTATTAATGAATGAGGTTGTCAATGGGATGATGAAGCTACGTTTTAGAGAAAGGTCCACAGAATGGTGATGAACTCAGATTGTTAAGGGACACATTAGGGACATCTAGAAACCATTCAGAGAAGAATATTGTCCTTGTGGTGGGATGATGAACAGCAGCATGTCCCAATTCAGTACGTCTTATAACAAGTTTCTACTACATCTGTGTTATAATAGTAAGGATATGGGCACTGACACCAGCAGGGAAAATTGGCCTGGATGAACTTTCTTGTTCACAAATTTACAAGGCAACCATGAAAACCACATACCTGATGAAACACATCTTTGCCACCAAGATGAACCTGCAGGTGAACCTAAGGGGTTGCAGTAGGAAATCTTAGTGTAGGAATTCAAGAGGAGCTCAGAAAAACTTTGGTCTATGCAGACTTTAAGAAGCTTTTGCTTCTAGAAATTTTTGCCTACCTACCTAGCACATCCTGGCATAGGCTGAAAGGTGTGACTACAGAGCCTGTTTCTCCATACTGCAGGTATATAGATGGCAATCCTTGAGCACTGTAGTCAGACTCTATATGGTGCTTGTGTGTAGGTGTGAGTGATCAGATTTTCCTAGATCTCTGTAAGACCCAGGCAATGAGTAAAAGGGAAAATGTCATACTCTGGAAAGATATTTGACAAATATGTTTGATGATATGAGACACTAATTTATACCTTATCATGAGGAAAGAAACTATAGCTAGGGTCCTTTGCATGCAAGTAGGCTTTAGAATAAAACAAAGAGGCAAAAATTTGGCTTCAAGTGAGGGTCTTGTAGAAGAGAGTCATATCAGGTTGGTCAGGCAGGACCTGCCTTAATCCATGCTGACTGGGTCTACAGGAATGAGTGCACTGCAATGCAGGGAAGACCACAGATGTGCAAATTGAGATAAGTTTAGAATAGGAGCATGCAAGGAGCATGAATGCAACATAAGCCTAAAATGTCATTATACCATATATAACTGACAGCAAAAGTGCATTTAAATACTTGTATTACTTGGGTAACTTTTGGTGGTAACTAGAGCAACCTGACAGAGGAATTATCTTATAAAAAGAGGAACCAGCTAAAATATTTGAACTTCCACATTTTTGTCTTATATATAGAAATAGATTGTCTTTTATGTGGAGTTTAGCAGGAGGTTGTGGTGAGAGCTTCCAAGTTGCACAGCTAAAAATGAATTGTAACAACAGAGCTTTTTCCAAACTCAGAGTTGTTATGCCACTGAATGTTGATGCAAACATACACAAGAGATAATGGCAGCTCAGAAATGCATGGTCCTTGGGGGTTAAGTTCCCTAACACACGATAAACATGAGTTTGCGAGTGGTGTAGGTGAGCAATTTAAAATTTGCTTATCTATGTGATCATAAAGAGAGGGGGAAAATTTCCCAGGAAATACCTTCTTCAGTGACAGGAGAGGGAGTGAATCCACAAATCACATGCAAGCCACATCACAGCTCTGCTGTTCCAGAAACTCCCTCCATTTGCTGGTGTTCTTCAGATAATATCCCCAGCAAATTCATTACATTCAAAAATTATTAAAGCTGGGGATAAAAACATTATATAAACCCAAAGAATTTGCTTATAGGTCATAGCAAATTAACGACTTGCATAATGTTCCCTTAGCTATGACAGAATAAAAAGAAATCTCACAAATTGTTTTAAAACAAGTAACAAATGCATTTACTTTAAACATTTCATGCCATGTTTATTCTGACCTTGCCATTTGCTTGTTTCTACGTATGAGGTCTTGTGGGTCTTGAAATCAGCATGATTTCTCTTTCCAATAGCCAGAGCCTCTCTGGAAAGAGGGACTCCTTTTGTTTTTGTCAGTTCTTGGGCTGCTGCCCTTCTAGACAAAACCAGTCCAATAGTCTCAGCAGGAAATCACAGCCAGTGCTGCTGGAGCCAGTTGGTCTCCTATTATCCTATTCCTGTGGAATGGCTTATCTTGAGTCATTGTTTCCTTACAGACTCTTTTTAGACTTAATCAATGTCCTCATACAGTGACTATCCTGTAATAAGGTCATCAGAGCTTTTATACATTTTTATGGCCCACTCAACATCCTTTAACATAGTTAACTTGAGAGATTTCTGTCATTGTAGAGATGGGCCTTATGCCCATAGAATCTTGGCTGAACTGAAAAAAGTATCTTTTAGAAAGACACCCAAAGCTTAAACAGTTTTTGGAAAATATGATCAAATCCTTCATAAAAACAAATGTGTAATGAGCCGAAGAAATATAACCAGAAGAAGATAAAAGACTGGGCAACCTTTTTTTCTCTAAGAGATGGGAATGTGATATTTGAGACAATAAATAATATTCGAAAACAATTTAAACAAAAAAGTAATAAAAAGGATCAGGAAGAATACCCTGGAGATCATCTTCACTGAATCTGGTTTCAACATCAATTCTTTAGTGCACTAACATTACTCATTCCTGTCCTAAAACTGCCCCTTCCAAATAAGACACAATTCTGTGCAGCCCCATTAATCCCCCACATCCCCTCTCTGCTGATTAAGTGGCTTAAATAAGTTTATTTGGTCTCTCTAGCTTTCAAGATCAAAGGCTATTTCTTCAAATACTCAAGGCTTGTAGATACAAGAAGGTTAAGCTTCATTCCACATACTAGACTGGAATATCCTTGGCCATGGACCCCCTCAGAATAGAATCATCAGAGCACAGTGCACTAGGAAGTGCTAAAATGAGAAGGGACAGGATGACACTGCTTATAGTGGCACTCTTTAGATCAGGTCACAGTGTGTTGTTCTTGCAAGAACAAAGATAACAAAGAGAAAAAGAGAAGGAGGAAGGCAAAACACAGCAACCTTCTGCTCCACTTGTCACCTTCATTCAGAGTAAAAGAATTAATGAGAACCCACCCTAAATCATGGCTAAATGTACTAAGAGGCAGAGCTACTTAAGTAGTTAATATTTCAGTAAAATTAAGGCAATATTCATGAAACAGCCAAAGAATATCTTAAGGCTCTGCCACAGATTGGAAACACTCTATTGGGGCATCTCTGTCCTGAGATACCTAACCTATCTAAAATTGCTAGATCTCCACATCATAAGAAGAAAACTTTCAAAGGGTTTTTCATCCTTTTTTCCAATTTACAATTAAAGGGATTAGCAACAGAATTATTAATGAGAAGCTGCATTGAAGTTACTATTAAGAACAAGTGATAGAAATAAAAGCTGAAATGTGAAAAATTCAAAGTTAAGCTCCAAGATTTGCATCAGGTAAGTATAGAGCTCCAACATTAGGCCTTTAGCCTGTCTGGAGGTCCCTGGATAGAGGAATGAGAATCTCCTTCCCTAGTACATGTGTGGACAAACCTGGGCCATACCCAGCAGGTTGGCTCCAACAAGGAGATCTCTCATTCAGGGCACAGAAGAAAAAAATTAACCTTGGTGATGAGTGGCCTCCTCTGCAGAGGCATTTTCAAGCGAAGGTAAAAGCATCAGTCTTTCACTGGCTGCATCAAAACCTGCAGCTCTGGTACACACAGAAATAGAAAGTTGCTTTTAGCATAATTTTAACCATGACTTCTATCAGCAAGTAAGGACCAATAAAGACAATTCTACCTGCTCTGTGAGGACACACTGAGACTCCATGCATCTTTTAAGGTAATTCACCTTCTCCCCAAGGCAATAGGGTAACAAAATATATGAATATAATTGACAGGCTTGCAAATTGACTGGACTTTAAAAAGGGTATTTACAGTATTTATGATACAGAGTATGTATGTGGAGCCATATTCAGAAAAAGTGCACTGTGATTACTGACATTTTTACAATTTAGTTTTGCCCAATAAATCTCATAGAGGACAAGTATGGGAATTTGTTCAAGAACTCTGCCATGTTCATTATTTACAGCTGCATTTTTTTTGAATGTTCACAGTAACTGAATCCCTGTTTACCTCTATAACACTCCAACACTTTCTAATTTTTGTTTCTAACTTTCAAAGGTTTTAATGGCAGATAAAAATATGTGAAATCACTGTGATCATTACCAGGTTATGTATGCGGGGAGAATACTCCATGTAAGAGTATTTTTGGTATTTAAGTCTAAAAAATGTGGAAGAGAAATAAAGGGAAGTGGAAAATTTAGAGAAAAAACTATGAATGGAAACTTAAAGAGCTCTATGAGAGCTGCTGATTAGATAATTGAGTTCCTTGATTATCAAGTGAGGAAAGAAGATAACTTTGGCTAAAAGCTCATAATTTTTTTAGTGATAAAGTGAAATCTGTGAGGTTACAAATGTCAAATGAAAAATAAGATGATTGTAGAAAAAGAAATAATGTCTGGCAGAGCAATGAATGTTAAGAAGACATTTGAAAATACTAGTCATTAATTCTTGTAAAAGAGAGGCTGTTCACGTAGGAACGTTGAAGGAGAAAAGACAGAAGTATGACACTAATATTTCTGTTCTGCATTTGAAAAGAAACAGAGTAAGACAATTTTAAGAGTAAAGAAAGCTTGTAGCCACTTTACTAAGCAGTATTTGGTGAGAGAGAAACTAGGAAAACATCATTAGTCCTGAATATCTTGAATGCTGAAGTTCTGAATTTTTCTGCTGGGGGATCTTTAGTCCTGGCGAATAAACTTTTCATAACACTTTGAATAGCAGCAGGAATCCAAACTGTGCAGGAGTCAGGGAGGGTAAGGGAGTTAACCCACTGGACTAAAGCAGCCTTCTGTAAACCCCCAGAAACTAAATGGAAAAATTAATATGGTATTGCCCCAGCTGGGGGTATTCAAGGACAGCGATATAATTAATGTGTGCTGTAAGAATTAAGTTCATTTGTAGGATATAAGTTCATTTAAAGAAGCCCCACGTGGTTGATGCCTGTTTACAAGGGTGTTTCTATGCATGCAGATCATCTGCTGATCTGCTGGCAAATGTTAGAGGTTGAGGAGCTGAAAAGAACAATATTCACTTATGCTAAGTGATGACTACCTGTTCTGAGCTGGGCTTTTTGAGCTCTAAAGGCTCTAGTTAAGGACTTTCTTCAGACATGCTCTCTGCTTTCCTCAGAGTTTTGAGAGCTACTCACATAAAAGCACAGCAAAATTTGTTTCCCTGCTTGTCCCGGCCAAGACATGATCTGCAGCATAGACAGAGAGCACCACACACCCAGTGACAAATGCTTTTCAGTTTCACAAAGCCTCATCTCAGTGCTCTTGCACATGTCTGCTGCTTTAGGTGATGTCTGGGTTACTTGAGATGTCCTGCCACCTGTGTGAGGGGTGGTATCAGCTCTACATTTCAGAAGCCTCCTTGATGAGAAGCTAATCAAATGTGCAGTATACTGCAGTGTGAAATCCTCCACACAAAGTTCTTGGAGAGGTTTTCAGGATCACCTTCTAGAATTACTGAATTTGGTCAGGCTGGGATGTGTTTGGTTCTTTATTTTGTTTTCTGATTCCTTTTTTCCATTTCTGCTCCACTGTATGAACATCTGGACATCAATGGCACGTTGTACTGAAATGCAACTGGACTGCAAATAAATACTAAACCCCTTGCTTACACACACAATGAAATTGTGGGAGTTGCAACTACTCCACCTGACAGGTCAGCACGAATCAGTCCATTATGATGTAAAAGACACACATTTTAGATGGCAGTGATATTTTGTAGCCTCATACACTGACTTTAAAACTTCAGAGGTGACACAGAGAATAGCATCATCATTTAAAAAAAAAAATTTTAGAAGTCTCTCCAAGAACTTGTGGTGTACATCAGTGCCAATTACATTCTGGGTATAACTATATGCACAAGGTTCATCCCAGCCAGAAACTTCAGCCAAAACTTCTTTTCAAAACTGTGGATAATGCAATTTCTGCCAAGTATAAGTAAGGACTTCGAAAACACAAACTGCTACAAGGCAGTTACCCTGCAACCACAGTCCTCCTAGTTAAGAGGCCTGTATTCCTTGGTTGAAACATTTAAAATGTTGACAGGGCTGCTCTTGAGGCTCATGTATTTTTCAGGAAGTCATTTGCTAATGTGCTACAAAGCCAAAGTATCTCAGAAAAAGTATCTGCAGTTGAAAATCCACTAAAGAATAATACAGGCTTTACTGACATTGGTGCACTCAGGATTGCATTCACATTCTATAATGGGAACAAGGAAGGATTGCCTCTATTCCTTGTGGATGTGGCAAAATACCCTTTAATCCTGTAGCTTTACTTAATGCAAGCATCCTTTGGTCTGGTTCAATATCAAACTCTTAGTAAGCAAACCTGACCGAGTATTATAGAAACAATTCTGTATCTAATGGTACTTCAGTCTACTCTGAAATGCATTTACAGCTCCAAGTTGCACAGATGTCTAATGTTCAAAGTAGAAGGAGGAAAGTCTCTCTTTCTTTTTGTGCTATGAGGTTTAACTTACACCTGTAGCTCATAGAATTAAGATAATATTATGATATTAGAATAAAGAAGTACCAAATTCAAATTATTTTTTCTGCCTATCTGCCAAATCCACAGAGATGAGTAGATATAGTTGCCTACAAAATTTAATCCATCACCTATTCAAAAATCATATATCCATCTACAAAAGTCCAAAAGTATCACATCACAGCATTTTGTTTTAAACTCCCTTTTACTGAGAGTTCTTGAAGTCTTATAATGAGTATTGATATCAGCAGTAGCACCTTATAATCTTTTTGAAGTACAAGCATTTTCTATTATTTTCCATGTTGTCTTGATTCTTTCTACTGGATTTCAACAGCCTTACTTTAGTTAGGCTCACAGACTTATAAATTTGATCTTTATTATTCCAGCTTCAGTTTTCTAGGTCTCAAATTCTCAGTGAAGATATTACAATAAACAAAGAGTAGATAATAAGTAATTGTTCCTTTACACAAGTGAATTCTATTCGTTATATCAAGATTGGATTAGCTTTCCCATCTATTACCTCTATATCTTAAAAAATTTAATTTTCTTTCTTTCTTTTTTCAGTAGGTTCACCAAGACTAATCACCTTTAGAAACACTGCTGGTTTTATTTTCCTCTTCAAGAAATTCCAACTCTATTCTAGTTACAGTAATTTCACAATTATAAGCCACACCTGATTATAAGCTGCACCTCCTGGTAGCCGGGTAGACCACAGGATTTGTCCATATATAAGCCGCACCTGAATATAAGCTACAATTTTTTTTTTTTTTTTTTTTTTTTTTTTTTAAAGCGAGGATCCATGTGTAACCAAGTAACAAATTACTAATAGACACAAATTGGTGTCAGGTGTTTAAGTTGCAACAGTTTTCATAGACCAGCGAAGCCTTTAAAGGCAGCCCCAGGAACCCGCCCTGGCCAACTCTCACTTCTGGGTTGGCATTTCACTGGGATTTGTCCATAGATAAGCCGCACCTGAATATAAGCAGCACTGCTGGGGTAGGCTGGATTCTTCAATGAAAAAGGTGCGGCTTATAATTGTGAAATTACTGTACTTTGATTTTGCAGACTGGATTCTACAATGTTTCACCATGTGTGTCATTGTGTCCTGTCCAGCAATACAAATTTCACCTCCTTCCCTTTAATGTTCTGAGTTTTCCTCCTTTCACATTGAACTTCTCCTTTTCAGTCTCTACATTTGTCTGTGTCAGTAATCATAGAAAAAAGTCAAAATTTTTTTGAAAGAGGAGAGCATGAGATTATTAGCTCCCTCACTTCCTAGCAGTAGATTCTCTACTAGATATGAAGATGACAGAAAATTGTATTTCACCCTATGGTTACTTATTTCTGGACACAGAAGAGGAGCACAGTGATATTAGCTGGCAAATGGGGCATGATCAGGTTTCTGCTCTGAGGAGCCTCTTTTTACTCCTGGGTCAGCACTCTGGTGTCAGGGACCACATAAGGAAATTTATAGATCATCTGCAATGAATTCTTGGAACCTAGTGCCAAAAAATATATTAAAAATTGACAGAAACAGTAACATGTGACAATGAGTGACTGGAACCTTTAAGTTGATGAAAGAGAAAGCCAACCATTTCCTACTTGGATTTAGAAACACTTGTCAAGGACTCACTCTCTTTTTACTCTGGCTTTGTGAGAAAACTACCCATAAATACTGCAGAGACGGCAATGTTTTCAGAAACAATATACCTTCAGTAAAGATGTTTTAAGTGTTTCCTACAAATTGTGGTCCTTATGTGCACAGAACATACATATTTTCTACAAGCAAGCCTGCTTTCTCTCCACAATTGCACCCTTTTCACTGCCAAAGAGAAAATTAAGCTGCTAACATTCTGACTGGGGAGACCACAGAGCTTTTTGACTGCCATCTTCCTATTTCCTCTGATCAGATTTGGCAGCTGGGGATGAATTGCATTAAACTTTGCCTGTATCTGCTGACCCAAATACTTTACTGAGAGGAAATAACTTCATCAGAGTGTATAAAGAGTGACTGACATAGACAACAACCCCAGGTCTGACTGAAGGTTCTGTTAGTGAGATCCCTGGCTAAAAGGGGAGTGATTAACAGCACTTTTCATTGAGCATCCAGAACCACTAACATAATCCCACTCCAACTTCTGCTTCCTTAGGGGTGCTAAATTTACTACATTTGCTCAATCCTCCTAGCTGTGTCCTGAAATACTTCTTACCAAGGTCTGGTCCAATTTAAAGCACACTGAAGCCATCTCCACGATATTCAGCCCCACCTGAGATGAGAAGGCTCTCTATGTCTTCTTGCTGGGGCCAGAGGGTTCTTTGGCATCTTGTCTGCAGCCTCCAACATATCCTCACCAATTCCAGTAGCACTACATCCTCTTTTAGCCATCCTGAGGGTACAAAATGTTACCTGAAGGAGCCCTAAGGCTACTTGATGTAAGGAAAAGAGAAGAGCATCTGTTACCAAGGAGAATTTCTGGCTATTTGCGTGTCCACTGTGTCCACTGCTGCTTCAATATAGATACAGATAATGACAACAGGAGTCACAGGCCACAAAGCTGATGATACTCCCTGCAGCAAGAGTCCAGCCTCTCAGAGCCTGAGGCATACAAACTCGATCATACATCACACATCACAAAGAGGTGATGCCCTCACTGCCATACTCAGAATTTGTGATTGTCTGAAGGCAAGAAGGCCCAGAACAGCTTTTTTTTTTTTTTTTTTT
>VRYO01001463.1:66297105-66417031 GCA_009812075.1 Sialia sialis
GATTATAATCAGGTGCGGCTTATAATTGTGAAATTACTGTAGATAGTCTGCTTAAGGCAAATTCACCTAACACTCTGTGTGATGCCCCCTTTCTTATCTTTGTACATACAAAATGTCCCTCCCTCCTTATAGTGACACAAGTGATAATCAATCCCCTTCTTCTTTTTGTGTAGTTTAATACAAAACTTCTCTAGAAGTAAGCCTTTCTTCCTTTCACATTCAGCTAAATGCTCTCTTCCCAACCTTCCAACTCACTGCTGCATTTGAGTTTCATTTAGTCCAATGCTTGAAGAGTTGCTTATGAAACGGTATCTGCACTTTTCTTTGTTGGATTTGCCTGTATATCAAAAGAAGAATCTTGTCCTTGTCATTAAGGCCTTCCTTTGTTTATTTTTTTCTTATATTCAGTTTGAGATTTCCTTTCTGTTACCCAAATTACCTTCTTTCGCCAGTGTCCTTTCTGCAGTGGGGAGTGCTCTGATGGAATTTGAATTTTCATATGTCCCTTTATTGGGAGCTTATGATGTCTAAACACATAGGAAGTTGTGATTGTAGAAGAGAACACTAAGAATGTGTTAGAAATAGGTGCTGATCATTCTCCAGGAAATCCATATCCCAGCATATTAGATCTTCAGCCTCAGTGTTTGAGGAGACATGCTCTGAAAGATACAAAGGGCAGTAAACCCTGCTACTTTCTAATAGTGTCAATCTCCTTTACCAATAAATACTCTCCGAAGTTAAACCACTTATATAACCATCTCTTCTTCTATAACCATTTCCTTCTCCCCTTGAAAAAATATGTTTTGAAGTCATATAAATAAGAAGTTACTAGATTATAGAATCCGCTTGCATATTCAAAAATCCACTTGTGTTGTGACATAAGCATAAGTTAAATAATGCTGTTGAGAGGTATTTGAAAATATGAGTATTTATCCTTTACATACCATAATGTAAAGTCTACTCTCAGATTAACTAATATCAAATAATCACAACTTTATGGGCACCCTGATTAACTCTAGAAAGATTTATAAGATATCATCAAATAATAATTATGTGTGCCAACTAAGTAATTCCTATCATAGAAAAGTAAAAAAAAATCTAAATATGATGGAAGTTATATTGGAGATTTGGATTTGGAGAAATAATTTTACATTAAGCAAAATTGGTTGGCAAGAAACTTGTTAGAGTTCTTAAGACCAGCCTTAAACTTATTAGTTTTTATTAACCTCTCTACCAGTGTCTTTCTGTAAAGAAACAGTAAAAATTTTGTAACAGTAGTAGAGTTTCTACTGAAGTTTTATTTTCCTGTTAGAAAATTTAATGGTTGTCACATTCCATAGTGAAAAAAAAAAAAAAAAAAATTGCAACTGACTGCCTCAGGTTGTTTTGTTTTCAGACTTTGCAGTGTTTTGGCTTCTAAAAAGATGTAGAATTTCCAGACTATATAATTTCGGATGCTAACTGTGTTTTGTCCCACATGCTTGTAATCTGAATACATTTGAGATAATTTCTCTGGAAACAAGGATTCACTCTTGGTTTTCAGGCTATGGTGTTCTGTCCGTTCTTCAAAGAGAATTCCCCAGTGTAACTGGTGGGGTTAAAATGATTTAGAGCCATTTTTGCCAGAGAAGAAATTCCATTTTCTGTTGAGTTTAAGATTCTAATAGTTATCTTTGGGGGCTTGATTCAGGCTTGCTGAAGTCCATCAGGCTTTTTCCACTGCTCACAGAGCCAATATCATCACAGTTTCGTTTGGCTTTGGTCACTACTGCCTGATCTTCAATATACTTTCTTTATCATTATACTCACAGCTAGTTTTATTTAGATCAGAACTGTCAATACGGGGATTATTTAGGTTTTTTTTAATTAACCTGTGAAGCCATTGCTCCCCATAATTAATGCAGTACATCTAGGAGGTGTTCCAGACAGACCTATGAAGGCAGTCTAGTCCATGTTCAAGTAAGTATCTTGCCATTTTACAAGAAGAGTTTCTTTCTTTCTTGACTTTACTATGAGGTCAATTATTTTCCGTAAGTTTATGCGAGGAAAAAGTTTGTTGAAACAATATCCAGGGCCTCTTTTTAACAATAATTTTCCTTTGCTATATCTTGCCAAGCTTATTTAAGCCTCCCAGTGCATATTTATAGGAAGTCTGGACAATGATGGAAGAGGGATTCATTTTGTTGAGATCTTATTCAAGAGTCTCAGTATTTCATTGCTTTATTAAAAAGGAGAACCTTTACCCTGCTTTAGCTTTCAGATTCCTGGGAGAAACGTGTTTTCACAGGTTACTCCAAGGTCCACAGTACACATATTTACATCCAACAGGCAGTCATGGTGCATGCCTTTACAGTGGTGGATATACCCCAGAGGTAGATCTATTCCAGACCCTTTGTCATCTGCTGGCCCCTCACCTCAGCCCTGCCAGGCTCTGGCAGAGCTTTGTGCTCCTCGTACCAGGGGTAAGATTACAAACCACTGTTGTAAAGCAAATGCAGAGCTCTTCCAAGACACGCTTGGCTAATGCAGCCTTCAGATGGAACAAGTAGAATGTTTACTGGAGGCTATGACATGGCTTTGACTCACCTTTGCCTTCCAGTTTGCCCAGTTTTAAGTGCCATGGATTTCACTGACAGTCATTTCCTTTGTTGCTTGTTAACTGCTGTTCTTCTTGTATTAAGCACAGAACAAAGAAAGGAAAAGACATACAAAAGTCAAGACTAGTAATTTTGTCTGTTTTCTAAGCAGAAAGATCTGAACACTCATCAAGAGAGGGCTATGAACTTATTTGCAAGATTTTGGCACACACTTACAGTAGTTCTGCTCATTATAACACCAGTAACAGCAGGATATGCCCAGGGATGTGTCCTGGGACACTGAAAGTATCTTACCCTCTGCATTGCTGGTACATGTCTTCTGTACAGGGACATGCTCCAGGGTGTTTTGCAACTACATAACAAATTACAGGCTCTGGAATTGGCTCAAGCAAGAGAGCAAGCTTGGTGGAGCAGTGGGAGAGAAGCTGATATCAGACAGAACTGGACTCTGAATCTTGGAAACTGAGAATCAGTACTTTTGAGCAGAATACCTCCTCAGATGGGTGAGTCCTGCTCCTACTCAAAGTTGACTCAGGAAAAGCTGTGGAGAGGCCCTCACTGGAATGACACTTCATGCAGGCTGTGTTCCTTTTGGGATTTCCCAGCAGAGGTCCATCTCATCAGAGAGATGCCAACACAGGCATCATTCTTCATTTCCTGCAAAGAAGCTTGCAAGAGGTGAAGCTTTGAGAACAGTCCTCCCTTTTGCAAACTGCATTCCTATCAGAAAACTTGGAGAAGTTATGATAAGAAAAAATAGTTGTTTTTTCTTTTTTCTTTTTCCTTTAGCTGTGTGCTCTCAGACTGTTCTGACGGGTTTAAAAACTAGGGCATGCAGCTTTGCAATGGATAATCTGCATACTTACTTGTTCCCTGACTACAGGCCAGAGGCTTCTCTGTGACAACGCATGAGTTCTGACTGGGCACCAGGTCTGAAAAATATATGTACGCATTGTCACTGCACATCTGGAATTTAGAACTGCTAATGGATATGCTGTGATAGAAAAGTGTCTGGCCAATAAACTTGGTTATATATTTATTTTAAAAAGCATTACCACATTTCTGGCTAGTAGACTTTCATCCTCTAGACTTTACACCAGTGCATCTGGAATGCTAAGCAGCTCTTTCAGGGATGCAGCCATATCCCAAAAAGCACCATTTTATTTGAAATAAATTTAAAAACTAATTAAAAAGGACGAAGGCTTACATACCTAGTCTTGTATATCAGCTCCTACAATCTCAGAAACCACAGGTGAAAATTCTCTCTCAGACTCTCTGTCTGTCAACCTACTTTATTTTCCAGGGTGCTGCTATGAACATGTGCAGCTGTCTTTGAAAATATATTTTGACCTCATTACATATGTAATCCAAAAGAGGAATTGTGAGTAGCTTTTTTCCAGGGCTAGCATTGGAAGTCTGAGCATTTTGAGTTCCTACATTTTGAGTCACTTTAGCCCCCTTGTCACCATAGTCATTGAACTATGGGAAGAGCTCAGCTCATCTTCTGTAGGGGCAGGGATGTCAGCTCAGTCTTTCTCAAGTGCTGGGAAACAGAAGTAAAAGAAAGCATCAGAGACCAGCAAAGAGAGAAAACTGCAAGACCACTGCCTCTCCAGGCATGCTCATAGGCAGTCACCAGAAAAATACATTCCATGATGATGCAAGAAATGTATTTCAGCCAAGTTAAAAGCAAGTCTAGTTTACAGGCTGCCTTTACAGTTCTGAAGCTCTGGCAAGGACAATGTTTCACATCTTGATGCAGAGGCAATGTGAAAAGCTTCCCTACACAGAGGTTCTCTTTCATCTTCTTGATGTTTGCTTCTGTAAATCTCATACCTTTAGTCTGTGCACAGAGTACTTTTTAGGCAGGGACCAACTCCAAGCTGATGGCAGTGTCATGCATGTTTAAGCGAGGATTTTTAGGGCTAGAGTACTGAAAGCCTGGAGAACCAGAGACACATTTTCACTTTCTTCACTCAAGATTAGGAATTAGGCTCAAACTAAAAGAAGCTTTTTATGATCAAGCCACCCGGATGGCTTAATGGCAGCTGTTTTGATGCCCACATGATGGCAATGCAGGTACATGGAGGATATGAAGAAAAACAATTCACAATCCCCCTTCCATTTTCCACCCAAGCTCCTATGACTGGCTTCATCAACAAAACCAGAACCAGCCCAGTCAGTGCTTTATAAAGCTTTATTGCAAGATGTGTTTACATAACGCTGTAGAGGTGAGCTTTTTAACTACTTATATCAAGAAATTTTGAACACTGGTCTGTGGTCAGTTTTCCATATTGACCCTGCATGGCACAGAAAAAAAACAAACATAGGGTGTGATTGGATCTTTCCAGACAGTACAGTCGGGAAGAGTGGGGGCAGAAGAGGCAGATAAAAAAAAAATCCCCCCTAGTTTATACCAAACGTGACATCGCTTCTGAAGGATCAATACAAATGGTAGGTGAGCTTTGTGTGTAATAAAATCTTAAAAGAGTAATTCAAGTTTTAATGAAATAAAACAGAAACAAAAAAGCATTTTCATGGACAATTAAATTTAACATAAAATGAATTCACCTAAAATGAGAAAACAACAAGCAAAACCAAAAACTCAACGAAAATGACCTGTAGGTAATATCTCTGACCATGCATGGCTTGTTTTTTAAATTACAATTCACAGAATAACACTGCTGGAGAGCCTATTTTACACTATGCTACACAGAACATGGAAAAACATGAGTAGTGACATTTACACAATTTTTACAGTATTTCTCCTTCGTCTAAGAAACACGTCCTCTTCTACTTTACACTTTTATACAATTCCCAGCTCACAAAAAAGGACACTAAATGCGCAAAGACAGTCTTTAAAAAGGAGAAATGCATCCAATACTACAAATAAACCTTTTCTTTCACAGAAGCCTCTGCATTAGATAGTGACTAAACAAAATATATCTCTATCTGCCACTCAATGTGAAATGGGCTAATTAGAATTTTTTTTTTTTTTTGGCATAAACATCAAATTATACATCTCTGAAACTCCTTGCTATTGAACTCCTTGCCAAAAACTTCTTGGAGTTGCATCTGAAATGCCAATTGTGCCAGTTGCTGCCCCAGTTGAAGCAAAGGAAGGTGAGCCTTACATGCTGTTCAAATATTTGTGAATGGTTTTCAGTGGTTACCTACAACCAAACATTTTCTTATTCAAAAACACTTCAGTTCATTTTCTTTCAGAGCCTGTAAGTACCGGGCATTTTTTCCTCCAGAGGAACATCAACAGTCATGTTCCTTCCAGCTTAAACAAGTGTTTCTTGTGTCCTGCTGCTAAAAGCACAGACTGCTGCAATCTGACTGTCCCAGGGTGAGGCTGCCCAGCAGTGCACACTCAGCCTGCCTTGAAGGAGATGGGAGGATTGGACCATGTGCAGTGAGTTGCAGGAGTGAAAAGGAGAGAGGAATATGCTCCTGCTTCTGCCTAACACCATATCCCAGTGCATCCTTTCGATAGAGGCAGGGAGTGCCTTACAGGAGGCCCTTGCTGTTCACTCACATCAAGACTGACTCAAAATTTCTGTTAAATTGGGACAACAACTAATATCTTGATATTCACGTGTGATTATCTATTATGCTAAAGCCAAAGTCTTGTCTACCTACAAAATTGATGCCTTATTTTGCTGACAGAGTCAACCACTGCAGTGATTCACCAAAAAAGGGTGTCAAAACAGAAAAAGAAATGGATTTTTAAAACCATGTTTGAAGCTGCTTCCAGTATTTAAGGGAGAAATACACATTTTTTTTGTTGATTTTGGATTCTGGACAAGGAGCTATCAAACAGAAAGGCCATACATAGCAGCCAAGGGGCTATAAAACATCTGGAATCTATGAGTCTGGTGCCTGGACTGACTGAAAGGTGAAGAGTGATGAATTTAACTTTCGTGAGGGATCTTTTACTCTAAAGTGTGGCACACAAGCATTCCCTGGGGGTTTCTTCAGTGCAGCCACACAACTGTGACTGAGAGTTATCTCCATTTGGGAGTGAGATTATAGAAAGTAATTGCACGCAGTCTGCTTTGAAACATCAAGTGAGATGAATGAAAATTAGGATAGCTTCCCTTTGGAGGTTATTTCATTTGCTAAAGATTACCTCAGCATCCCGATCAGGAAGGCATTATAGTGGCAGTCAAACAGACAGTGCTCTGGGCACTGCTTTTGCAGCAGACTGCATCTATTGTGAAGGGAACAGAGGTAGTTATAATGGCTGCAAGTGTTTAAAAACAGCATTCATGGATCTCTGAATGAGAAATGGCAGCATGTTTTCCTACGTTGTGTATCCAAGACTTTTATATTTGTCAGAAACCAATCTATATTTCACACAAAACTTGTCTCAAAACTAGTGTTACATCCTTATGGTGGGCTCTTCCAATGATGGAAGGGCAGGCAGCAGCTCAAAACCTCACTAGACAGATAGGCACACACATATAATGAATTCCTCCACTTCATCTGGAATGCCCTAGGTTAGATGAAGGGGAACAAATGCTATTCGCACAGTCAGGACATGCTGGCAGACTCTGGAGGAAATACTGCCACCTTACAGATCAGTCAGTTGCTTTTATCAGGAACCAAAATGGAAATCTTGTCTATAGTTACTGTGCTACACTGTCTGATGATCTTGTTGCAATAAACACTGAGGACAGTGGGATTTATCTGACTGTATACTAGTGCATAAACAAGATCAAGTCATTCTCCAGAAAAGTTGCTATCAGTTTTTCAGGTAGAGAGCACAAACAAAAACAAATGCCATGGAAGAACAGAAAAGGAAGAATCTGCTTCACCTGTAAGACTCATCCAGAGAATCTGAAAGAAATCACCTTTTTTTTTCCACTGAACTTATTCCAACCTATATTATTTCCCGTATTTAATATTCTCATTGATAAGGAGCATATAAAGTCTTGTACAATTTTTGCACGATTTTGAAAATACATGTGCCCAACTATTAGTAATTAATCAGCTATGTTATCTTTTAGAGACAGACACTGTACTGTGCTTAAATGAACAAATTTGTTCCTTGTTAGAAAGCGGCCACCAACAGCCAAGTGGTCACCAACTTTACACATTCAGCATATTTTAATTAAATTACTAATTTTTAAAGACTTTTTTGCTTTTCTCCCTTCAATAAAATATAGGATCTCTGACAGTATACATGTACTTTGTTGCATTTTTGCTTTTTTTATCACTTAGCAAGTAGCACAGTTCATCATGAACATTACATTCAGGGTGTCTTCCTCTTGTTTCAGACTTCGAACACTTCCACGAACCTCCTTACCTTCAGTTCTTTGTTCTAAGCATCCTTGAGCAAGACTTTAAAAGTCCATAATGGTGAGCAGCACATAAAGATCCACTTTAAAATCCAGATGTTCATAGGTCTCGCCTATTTTACAGTGAAATTAGTTATATGCCACTTCTGTTTCCTAACCAGCTTCTTCCTTTCCACAGCCCTCAAATACACAACATATTGTATTGATTACCAACTACTACCTTCTGTCTACTTGTAAAATTGGCTTTTTAACAAATTGAGGGGAAAACCACACAAACTCAATGCTGTTCTTAAGAGCCATTGCTCATGAGTGACTTTTTATTCCACGAGAGATCCAAGGCATTGGCAGATAAAGAATGAAATGTTACAATCAAGAGGGTGGACAGCATAGGTAGGATGCTCAGCCACAGGCCTTGCTGCAGTGTTGTCAGCTACCTAGCTCTGTCATCACTTGGGCCCTGTGCTCAATGCAATGTGAGGGATGGCCACCGTTTCAAAGGTTTATTGTGTTTGGTTCAACTCTATCCTGTCCTTAAAGACAGCAGAGTAGAATAACTTGAAGTACCTGACCTGGGTGCCAGAAGCAACACAACAATGGCATGAGGACCCCAGCACAGACTATAATTTAACTCTATTTTCCAAGTATGTTTTGCAGCCAAAATTGAACCCTGTTACTATGACTAAACTGCTGCAGTTCCTCAGTTAACCAACTTGAAGAAAGTCTCAGCTGCTACTGCTGTGCAGACACACCTTTAATCTTAGAGGCTAAGGCAATGGAAAGAGACAATCCTGTGCATCCTTGAGGATCTATTTGCCATATACAGACTTTGGCTTAAAAAGTTCCCTTTTATGTTATTGTTGTTTGCATTTCTCTTCAAAATACTTCAGCATTGGCTGGGGTGACTGTTCAATTCATCTTCACTGCTGTATATGTCCTCCACTTAAAGGCAGATGAGTTGACTAGAGGTTCTTCAAACATGCTGAAGGCAGTTACAAAAGTCAGTTATAAAACTGTGAGATAGGGGCAAATATATTGGAGCTGTTTGCTGTGGTACCCACTCCACTTGTACCAAGGATAATCACAAAAATCCAGTAAAGAACAGCAAAAACACAGCAGGCTTTTTAGCAGGGCTATTTCATATTCAGATTCAGAAAACTGAAATAAAATCACCACCACGTAATCTTGCAGCAGAGAAAAGCAGCATGAAGGGCACAGGCAAGTGAACAAAACTTCTTGATCTTAGCATCCAAATGCATTTATCGAGTATGTAAAATTGTTGACGTAGATCTCTCTGAAACTGTACAAATGCAGAGTATAACCATAGCTCAACAAGAGGGAGGAATTGTGTTCTCTCCTCTGTGTGCATGCTACTATGTAGTGTATGAGTGTGCATTAATGCACATGAATTCAGGATTCTAAACTCTCCACTTGTATTGCAGGCCATGGCCTGCCCCACAGGGTGAATCACACTGAACAGCACTGAGTTCCTGCAAAAAAGACATTCTTTTCCTCCTGTCCAGGTGGAACAGTAAGGCCCCACAGTGAAAATCATGGTCCAGCTGGCTTCAGCAAAAGCATGATTTCACACCATGACTGCATATGTACAGATACATGCACACATGTCCACACATTCATTCTGTACATATACAAAGGTACACATACAATTTTTACATTCTTTGGTGGCAAAATAATAAAAACCCCAGCAAACCACAGGGTTACACAGACTGTGCATCTTTGCTTAATGAATCTGCTTGAAGAAAATTTGGGTTGCTGTAACAGGAGTTATTTTGCCTCTTTAAGGACTGTTCCTTGCATTGACAAAATACCATACATTTACAATGACTAAAACAGGGCATAAGGAAAGCCAACATAAACACAGCTCACATAATGACAGATAACTCAGAGCCCCCTCCTACCCACATCAACACACCATGAGGAGAAGAAGCCATGTGCTTTCATTTAGGAACACTCAAATACTTCCTCAGTTACTGTCTGGATGTCATGCTGAGCTGTGGCATACCCTTCTTCTGCCCTGGATGTGGGGCTTTGCTTTCTGTTGCTTATTAAAATGGAACTAAGAGAGGACAGGATGTTGGGAGCAGCAGAGGAGGCTGGCAGTTCAATGCCACCCTGAAGGGTTCTCAGACTGTGTGCTTCAGATGAACGGCTCTTCTTGTTGCCACCTCTGGGATGTCAAACCTGCATCTCAGAAGTGCTGATGAGGCCCAGTGCTTTGGCTTCTTCTGGTGTTAGCCCACTCTTTAGTGTCCTTCTCACTGCACAGTCATGAATTCCAAAAGCAGACGAAACAAAAAACATCCAAACAAAACAAAACAAACAAACAAACAACAAAGAAAATGCAAACTGTTAGAATTGATAATTACACAAGACTTTCAACTGCAAAAACCCCTGTTAACATGCAAGCTCAATCAAATCAAAAGTTGCTATCTATTTAGGGCCTCAAGTTCAGAAACACTGAGTAATGCCCTATGGCAAATTCTTGGGAGCATCAACAGCAACTCCAAACAGTCAGGCAAAAATGCATTTGTCATTTGACATTTAGTCAACAAAAGGTTTTAAGGAAAAATACTCCAGCTTTTTAAGATTTCTTTTTTTCTCTGAAATTGTATCAGTTGATTTTCAGTCCACAGAAAGTATCATCTGCCCTATTATTTTATAATTTCATATGATTTTTTTAAAAGAGCTTTGGGATCTTTATAGGGATCTTTTTAATTTATCACTATTAAATCCTTTGAGAGTCTTTAAATGTGTAATATCCTCCCCTCCCAAAGTTAAAAGATATAAGCATAACCCCTTTATAGCTGATTTAAATCATTAAAACTACTGTTTTCAAACATGCTCCCTTTTCTTTTATAATGCTCCCCCATCCTAGTGCCATTTGTGACAACTTTGCTCTAGGTAGTCTGCAGCATTTTAGCAGAATTTTAATGAGAAATCTAAGCCAAATCTTGTTTCTTAATTTTCCATAGAGTGTTCTGAACATTAGCCCCCTGACAAGAGCTTTAAAATTTGTGATTGCCTTTTTTTATTCAGAAACAGGTGACTGTGTGACTGCACACATTGAGCATCAGTGTCCTCCTAGTTTTACTGGTGCTATGACTTTCAGGCAGATGAGCTTTAATTCAAGACACAAGTGGGTGTCTTTAACATTCCTTTTAATGTTCCTCAAGTTCAAAATGCACATTGAGAAGTTCAAGCTGCATGCTAAGCATAAATAGTGACTCAATATTGAACAGAATAAATTTGGAGCCTCAAAACAGTGAACTTTAGAGGAAACTAATCGTAGAGAAACCAATTGCAAAGAGTGGTCAAGTAGTTCTTGCATCATTTAGCACAATTAAGACCTCTCACTTACTGAGATATTTAGTGCATGTAACTGAAACTGGGTGGTCACACTCAAGGGCTGAGCAGGAGTAATAGAAGGGAACGGATTGGCATAGAAAACAAGGGGATAAGATAAAGGAAGAGTATGGCATATCTCAACATTTGATACCATGCAGGTTGAATGATGGGATCTATGTTTGATTGTCAAACCACTTCAATCAGCTGCTGAGGTAATTCAAATGAGCTGGGAATGCCACATTTCTAGTTCCTCCATTATCAAACCCTTACTTGAACACGTTTTTAAAAGCTCACTCCTTTCTCCTAGATTATTTTTATTATTAAACACCACCAGGGGTCTGCATGACACAGTTTTTCCTACAATACTGATCAGCAGCATCTCCCAGGTTTACCAATACTTAGCTTAAAGCATTGCAAGGTTAAATGAAACTGACAAAGCTAAGTTTAAGGAAGATCAAAAAAGTACTACCAGAAGAGAAATAAACTTCAGAAAATGCTCTGGCCTCCTTGGTGAAGAATACCCAACAGGACTTTCGAGTCATCGGTAACCTTTCTGGCTTCTCAGATTTGATATCCAAAACGTCCATGGTGACAAGTGTTAATTTCTAAACATATGCTGTGGAATATCTCAGGATCTTAAGGTCTCAGTGAATCACCCAATGCTTACTTCTGTACCAAAATGAACTGTATCAGGAGTGGAAGAAAAAAATCCAAGAAAGCTGCAGTAGAAACATTTCTGTCATATCAAACCCAAAGATTTCCCTGTGTATATCACCTGCTTATCTGCCTGCACTACCTCCCCCTTGAACGCATTTTATTTTTACCCTCTGTAACATCAACAGCCAAACATGGACCATAGCTTGTCTGGCCACCAGACAGTAGTGTTATGCTAAAAAATACAGAGGACCAAACTTTCACAGGGTGGTTGTCTAGATGACATTACATCTTCCCACTGATCCAAAAGTGAACTGGAAAACCAAATGTGGAATGACTTTCCTCGTTTTAGACACTTCTGCAGAAGTGTCAAGCCAAATGCATTCAGGACTGCTCTCACACATACCCCTGATTCTCTCAGACCTCGCTCACTCATTCACTCACTCACTCACATTTTCAAAATGAGCACAGTAACTACTGTAAAACAAAGCTATTTTTTCTTGTCAGACAAGAAGAGAAGAAATTGTTATTTCTATTAGTAAACATTTCACAGGAACTAATGTACTGCACTAACACTGGTTAGGTATTGGACTAAGCTAAACTCAGCTCTTATTTATGATAAGATAAATCTAGAACAACCTTGTTTAGGTCAGTACAATTGCTACTGCACAAATAATTGAGCTGAGACTCTTATCTAAAACAACTGAAAGGAAAATGAGTGCCTCTGTAACTTCTGGCAAGCAGAACACAGTGTTTAAATTCCTCCATGAGCATGAGTAAGAGAATTACTAGTCTACTAGGAAAAGCCAAATGGATCTACAACATATATGTTTATTTGAAGAAAACTACAGGAGTTTATACTCAGAAACCATAATTAGGAGTTAAAATACCATGGTAGAAACAATCTTCATAGAAAAGCAAGTAGTCTTCTTTATGTTAAACAAGATAAATCTCTGAATCTCCAGATGCCAACCTAGCAAACATACTGAAGTATTAGACTGACACGCTTTTGCATTAACCCTTTGATGACTGAAGAAAAGAAATCCTGTAAGTAGCAGGTGGTAAAGATGAGTGCCCTGTTCTGGGTTTGTTGTATGATTCACACAAGAAGTCTGGAGACCAACACCACACTTCTATTTTTTTGTGCCACTGCAAAACAAGTAGGAATGACAATACTCAATGAATTGCTCAGACCTATGTCGCTAATTAAACAAAACCTCTCTTGGTTCTAACTGAGCTCTCATTTAACACAGCGAATAAATTGAGTTTAAAATATTATTAAAATATTTAAAATATTGAGTTTAAAATGTAACTTAAGGTATAAAGGCCAACAGGAAAAAACAAAAAAAGACAAAAAAAAAAGAGGAAAAAAGAGCTCCAAACAACGCAGAACTTTGGTGGTCATAATGAGATTGTCAAGAAAATAATAAAAAGCAAAAATGTGAAGAGCATTTTCAGTGACAGAATAATTCCCATAAAAACTGATGGTTGCTGACTTGTATAACTAAGCATGTGGGGCCAAATGCTGCAATATACTGTGACTACTGGCAAGATTAAAGCTGTCCACCATCAACAGGCAACTGGAAGGATAACAGCTGACAGAGCCATGGTTCAGACTCAAATGGGGGAATTCTTAACCCTATAATGCAACAGGTCAATCTGACACAAAAGAGGCCACTAAGGGTTTGCAGTATTATGCACTTTGGGAGATGAAAGTATTTTAATAAAGGATCTCTTTATATAAAAATTGTATCTAATATGCACAAATTACATTTCCTCGTCTGAAGATACAGTGGATGGGTGCAGCATAGTAACACAAGGTCCAGCCCCACCACTCTCTGCACTGACTTGTTGAATATGGAAGCTTGTGGGTGATGAAACCAGGAGAAAGCTGAGTAATCTGCAGGAGCCAAAACTGCTGTGGGAGGTGGGTGAACCTTGTCTTGACAACCTCGGTCATTTGTCTGTTTTCTCATAAAGCTTGCTAGGGCTCCTCTTCCTCAGATCATGAACATGTTCTGTCATCATAACTGAATGCAGAGATATATTTTCCTTCCATGTTTTACAGACAATGCAAAATTACATTTCTTAGCCTAGGTCCTCACTCTCCCTGCTTCACCGAACTTTGTCATGTCTCTAACTGGACTAGACATAATATCTTGGCTTGTAAAACTTTTGGCCTGCTGCAGATCACATTAAACTGAGTTATGGAATGTATTTTGGAGGCAGTGACAATAAAAATAAGACTTTCAAGTGACCTTTTAGGTTCTTCAAGAAATTATAAAAACATTTTCTAAAGAAACTTAACATAGAAAGAAAATAACCTTTGCTCTTGTCACAAGCAAAGCCTGCTGAGATCCCATAACCAAGAAAGTAAATGTTGTTTTTCAGGGGTTAGAAGGTATGATGTGCTTTGTTAATCACGAAATCTAGAATTCTATTTGATATCCTGGTAGAATGCAGTGTGCTTATGATGAACTCAATGAATTTGACTCTGCCTGTTGGGTCAAAATACACAGCCCTCACACTACGCTGGAAAGGTTTTAAAAAAGAGTAATTGCTGAAGCATAGCTTTGTCAGAGAATACAATTATCTAGGGTTTGTCTGTTTTTTAAAGAGCAAATAGCACTTCTAATTTCCTCTCTCCCTACCTTTATTGTTTGGTTTTTTTTAAGATTAAACAAACAGTAAAAATCAATCTGGCTGGTGCCATTTATTCTAGCATTTGCAATGGCTTTTGTCATGTGTGTCTACATTTGTGTGAGTCACTTTTCAGGCAGAATAGATGCGATCATTCTCCTGCTCTGGCAGTCACAGAATGAGTGCCATTCCTGCTACAAAGATGTGGCAGCCACAGGACTTTTCCTTGATCCCAGCTGCAAAGGTAAACCAGCTCCAAGTTGCTGATTTGGAACAAAGAAAATTCCAAGTGGCTGTAAATTAGACAGTGAGGACAGCAGGAAGGGCACATTATAAGAGACAATACACGCAAGCTCCATCATCTCATTTCATTTGATGTTTTTTCTGTTACCTATCCACATCCATACACTTAGTCTATGTTCTCATATATTTACATTTAACATATTGTCTTGGACTTTAATAGTCAAGCAATAGCAATTTGCAACTCAAAAGTTCAATCCAAACAACATTTCTCATATTTTATTTTAATCCTTGTCATATTTTTATGCCACTGTCTATATAAGTTATGTTTAATTATGCATATATCATTGCTTAATATGAGTAGGCCTAAATGCTTAATAGAAATACTATGACATTATGTGTAGTGATTTTCTTACAGAGATTCGTAGGTGAATTTTTGAAGTATATCACGCACTTCTCCGAAGAAGTACAGAATGAAATGTGGTCTTTGTCTGGGTCAGCCACACAGAAAGCTCTCGGAACCAACACATTATTATGTATTATTATTCTGCAGCTTTGCTTTCAGTCCTGTCAACACTTCATAGATGGCACAAGTCTCTCCAAACAAGAAATTTAGTGGGTCACAACCACCACTGGGTGTAACTTATGGTGGCTGTGACATAAAGAGGAGTCTAGCAGTGGAAAGGACAAACTGGCACTTCATAAGGAAGGCTAAATTTGTTTTTCACCTCCAGGTGGCTTATGTTATAGGGAACAAAAAGTAACATTGCTTTAGAGAACCATGCATGAAGAGGATACCTGTTTTCAAAGTAATACTTACCATGTAGTTGAAATTGTTAAAGTTTCCAACTTTATGTATTTCACAGATCATCATTCACACAGTTCCAACAGTTGAGAAGAAAAGATTTAACTCCTCCCTTGAAAGCCTTCTATGACAAAATTCCCTTAATTAGCATGAATTCCACTATGAAGAGTTACTTCTAAAAGCAATTCTACTGCCACCTCTTTCATGGTTTCTCAAACTTAACTTCACCAGTCAGAAGCCATTCCACTAATAATAGATAAAACATCAAGAGTATAAAGCTCACCAGCAACCCAGGCTGCATGACTATGTAGTGAGTCGTGACTGAGTCACTATACACTATATTCAAGACCAGACTACGCATTATCAATGCACAGGTTGGAAAAAGACAAGAGATGGGATACAGAAAGTAAATAGTCTAATGTCATTCATCATGTGGAATTTTAAAATGACCCACTAAGGGGGTTAATCAGGCTCTGAACACAGAGATGTCTCTTGGAGAGTGACTCGGCAGAGGAGTGTGACCAAGCTTGAGCACCTGGGCTCTGTGGAATGTCAATTAATAATTCCCATTAGGAATCCATGCTGGGAATAAAACAATAAAAGGCATCAAAGAAATCTTGTAAATTCATTAATCAGATGATGTTATTCTACCTAGAGAAAGCCATATACATATATATATAATGTATATTTTATATACATTATTTTTTGGCCACAGTGCTAGGGCAAGATAATGCAAAATAGCTTTTTTTGAAACATTTTTGTTCATCTAAGAGGGACTTGCTTCCAAACACTTCTGACACTTGTTTCCAAGCAAATCCCTGCCTTCCCAGCTCCTGCTGCTAATCTCCTTGGTAGCAGCAGAGGGCTCCCTTTGGCAGCTGTGGCAGCGCTGTGCTCTGGAAAGCCACACAAGAGATCGTGCTTGTTTTGCTGCTCTTGCTAAGAAAGGCCGCCTGAAAAGTCACCCTGTACCTCTCTGCCTTCTCTCCCTCTCAGATGAGGTGCTTTCCAGAAGAACTCAGTGATTTTGTCAGCCTGCAACTCACTGCTGCCCGGCTCTTACTAGGATGCTGAAAGATACGATCTTTCAGGAAGAAAGGAATAAGGAATAAATAAGGAATAAATTACTGACTAGAGAAAAATTTGCAAGTTTTACTCTTTAATACTGAGAGAAAGCAAAAAAAATACATATCCTATCAATTTTGGATTAATGGTGTGCAACTCAACTATCCATATTTTTAAAAATACTTAAAACTCCCTATTTTTGTGAATGAATCCTCTGACAAGAATTCAAAAGCATTTGCCTTTAAAGCACATCAATTAAAATGAAATCAGAGGGCAACACAGATGAATTCACTGATGCAGTGAATGGCAAATGTGAAAACAACAGCTTCTATCTCCTGTAAGATGCAAACAAATGGAGTAAAGTTATTTCTTCTTCCTGCAGAACTACAGTTGAGAAGGCAGCAAAACTGTGTACCATAATGGTATTTATACAGAAAATGTCAATGCCAATATGCTGCGATCAGGGAACAGGAACAGCTTTTTTCCCTACATATAGTACTGATAGCCCTTGCTCTTTATCAGCTGCTCATCTTCTGCCCGTTTCCCCTGCATTACCTTCAGCTTGCTCTCCCCTGAAATTAAGGAAGTGCCACCTGCCTAAGAAGAGATGCCAGAGAGATTCCAGCCTTGTAAGTCCTTGTCTAGCAGCCCATGGGAAGTTGCATTTGGCTCTCCCAGTGCTGGAGACATAGCACAAAGATGGTCTGCCTATGCTGTCAGATCCTGGGGGGACACTGGCGTCACCTGGACAGGCACTTGGTCCCATGAGGTGACAGCTACTCTAAAACCACCTGGGATCACCCATCACAGCAGCAGTTTTCTCTTTGCTCCTACACCAAGCCTCTGTGTTTGTGTTGTAATATACATGTACATGGGAACGTCTGTGAGGTGTTTATATCTCCCTTCTCTCTCTGAAGTGAAATAACAGGGATGAAAGAGATGTAGTTTTTGTAAACATTGCATCTTTAATTCTGACGTCCCATACCAATACAGGACTGACTTCTGACTTCTCATCCCTTTTTCAGTTGCTGAATTATAACAATGCTGTCCAGTTTTAAGCAAATACAGTTCACAAAATCTCTAGCAGGGGTACAGGAATCCAACATAAAGTTAAGGAATGTACATATATGTGCAGACTAGGATAATTTATGTGATGTCCATTAAAAAAAAAAAAAGTAGCTCTTTCAATCAGAAAGTTTGAAGCTAGGAGCCCCAAAAGAAATAATTTCTATCAGAATAATACTCATTTTAGAAATGACTCACAGTTTCCTCTAAAATAGTGAGTGGAAAATGAATTTAAGCCTCTTTTACAAGCAATTTTTAAAACAGATATTAAAAACAGCCTTTTAAAAACTCTTTTGTTTTGAAGGCTACGTGATGTAGAATTGTACAGGATGATTGCATGCTCCCTCCACAGTGCTAGGGCCAGGCAAACACTCTTGAACAAATGCTGTGGTATGAGAGATATGGTCTGAAACGCATGGAGACTGCCAACAAAATATATAGGTACTATACATTTGAACATGCAAAAAGTAGCATGTCAACCCCCATCTGTTAAAATCAGTTATATTAAAAGAAAGGTATTAAAAAAAACTGTAATACACATTGTAAAGCAGAAACTGAACACTTAAAAATAAATAAGTGCCAACTTGATATCAACCATCACAATTACATATGCCATCAATTACAATGGACAAAACTAAAAACATGGAACCAGCTGTTCAGCTCAAGGTTTAAATAAATTTATAACTATCAAAACTCATGATAAGTCTTTTGGGTTACACAACTAATGGTTAATGGTTATGCAACAGAACAGCAGGTATGGTGGTACTTAGCCAAAGGCTGGACTTGATGAACTTGGAGGTCTTTTCCAACTGAATGATTCTATGTTTCTGTGATTCTACCTCTCCTGTTTGTTCTCCTACAGCTGTAGGATATTGATGTTGACCTCTAGCATAGATGAGATAGGGGACTACAGAGACCTCACCCTGATCAGATACATCAATTTCTAGAGCTTACTGTGGTCAACTGTATTTATTATTAACTCATTAACTGTTATTAATAATTGAAATTAATTGGTATTGGTTTTATTTACAGCTGATCTTGGACTTTTATTCTCCTACTTTTCCAAAGATCTTGCCATCCTAAGGATGGAAGAATGTATTACTTAAAAGGCATCCAAGACTCAAGCTATCTTGGCATCTAATGGAGATAAGCTTCCATCTGCCAGAGCTCTAAATGTTTTATCTCACATTCTGTTTTCACTCAATAATTACATTTTCTTTAAACAATGTATTGGCCTTTTGAAGGCTCAGTATTTTGTGTAGGAACAAACAGACTTTGATACTGAGTACCATCAGTCATACATTTACTTTTTCTAAACACAAAGAATGGTTCCTAAATATGCACCACTAACTAGATTACTCTGCCCTGTACTCTAACTCCTGATAGGATCCAGCTACTCAAATCCTAAAAAAATAATTGCAAATTCAAAGTAAACTTGTTTGCTTTAAAGCATTTTATATAGTCTTCTTCTTGCAGGGTTTTAATTCTTTTAAAAGTATAATTTCCATTAACTCCTGCTTTTAGTCAGGCTATAAATACCAGAAGAACAGTCTCCCTCCTGGTATTTTGGCACTTCTGTACATTTTCAAAGCCAGAAAAAGTAAGTGGAGAGACACGAAACTGAAAAATAATGAAAATAACAAAGAAAATATGAAGAAAAAGTTAAATAATGTGCCCTATGAATGCTCAATGAAAAATATGCACCTTTAGATTCAAATAATATCCCATGTAGTACTTTGTTTGCTTACAACATGTTTATTCCAAAGCAGCACTGCATGTGGTACTAAAACTTGTCTAAAGCTGGTCTTCATGCCTGGTTCTTTGGCAGAGCTCTTTCCCACATTTTAGCAGCTGATGACACCAGGCTAATTCCTATTTCACCTTTATAGTATGAAATACCTTACCTAGGATGTTCTGTAGCTAAATTTAATCCACCATCCCTGAGTCTACTTGCCTAGGATTCAGGTAGACTTGACTCAATTCCTATCTCCACCTACTCGAAATGGATGCCTCAGACCCATTTCTGCATCATGATTTTTAAGTATTTTTTACTCCCTGCAAGCCATTACACAAATAAATCAATAAATCCTTATGAGATGTTTCTATACCTCAAGGGTCTGTCACAGGGTGTATTACTAGGCTAGCACATGATTTCAAAGCCTTAGAAAAGAACAAGGTATTATCACGTCTCTCTCTTTTTTAAACACTACAAATCAGTTTGATCAAGTTATCTCAGTCAAATATTAATCTGTGATTCTATTATTACGTGTTCCAAACCCTCTCTTCTAACTCAAATCTAAAGCAGATTTTAAATTTTAATAAAATCTAAGAGTAATAGGAGTGTGTGCACACACACAGGGACACTCTGAGATAAAAGAAGCCTCTCACTCTGAGCTGTCCCCATGCAGTGTCTCCAGCAGCACCTGATAAAACCAATACTGTGCTACTCACCATCCAATACCAGTCACACTCTGGCCCTACATCATACTTCATCATCCAGGGTCAGATGAAGATCTCGATGCAAACAGTGCTGCACAGACAAGCCATGTTTAAAGAGCTATTTCCTTAGAAATAAATAGCCCTATTTGGCTATTTATTTCTAAGGAATTCACAAGTGTTGCCCAGCATATGCCAGAATTAGTGCAGATATCTTCCATATGCTTATTCATGTTTAATAAACTGGAGTATGATTTTTCCTGACTCATAGGATTTGTATCATTCTCCTGAGACAGATTCATCAAGTTCAATGAAACCAACACAGAGATGGCACCTCAGCAAGAATCTAATCCTGAGAAGACTAATTTTCTCTTAAGGGATTTATACTTAAATAGACAGCTAGGACAAGAAAGAAAACAGTACTGTCTTCCTATTTGCTCTTATGGAGTTTTGGGGGAGGCTCTTTATTCAAATATAAGTAAGTAAATATTGTATCTTACGGATGATACTGCTAGTCTTTATGGAATTTGGAGTATTAAGTAGAGTGATTCTTAAAATTTTCTTATCCTAACTTTCCCTTACACTCATTGTTATGGCACCATTTGTGAAGGTTTTCTAAAGTTACGGGAGAACCAGACAATTATATTATCTTTACTTCATATGTTGAGCATCTCCCTATAATGTTATAGAAAATCTTCTTACAGAAAGATGCCCTCAGACTGCAAGAACAGAAACAGTATATTTTCAACTTAATTTTATGCTTAATTTTTAGGCTTTAAAACATGCTGAACTGACATCTCTAGTGGCTGGGGTCTATTTTTTTATGCATAGAATATAAATATAAGAGAAAAAAAAAGGCAAACAGCAGAAGCTTCCCATGGCAACTTCCTTTGAAGGTGTCTTTGAATGATTACCTCGAGTGGTTGACAGAGCATTTCAGTTTCTGTGTCTCATTCAATCCTGTGGCATTCTGATGAGCAAATACAACTGCAGTATTATTTTCTCAGATATAATGCCACTCTAGTATATCTGATAGGAAGGTCACTGAATATCTGTCGTAAGGCAGTGATTTCCAGTTGATTATTGTACTTCTAAATGACAAATTTTGTACTGAAAAATCTTCCTGAGTAAAGGTCTAGCACAGAATCTCTCCAGATCATCACAAGAACTCACTTGTTATACACTTATCATGTACCTTAGATTTCTGTAATTCACTTCAGCTCCCACTGAGCAAATTCCTTCCTACTAGTCATATCTTTATCAGTCACCTTTCCTGTCTTCAACCAACAGATACAGACATTTCCATCTGTGCTTTGTTGGAAGACTCCCTGTCTTATTCCTCCTTCCATTTTATAGTTCTGATGATCACCCTGAGTTTTCAAACTCTTCTACATCATTATGCCCTAGCCAAGCTCTCTCTACCAGATATGGTCACACTGCTCAATAACCACAAAAGGTAAAATGCTTCAAATGAACATATCACGATGTCTCATTTTCCCATTGCAACAATTTCCTGAATTTAACATAACATTTTCCATAAACTTATTTCTGCATTCCCCTAGCTATAAATGACTTGGGGGTTTTTTTGTTTGTTTTTTTTTTAACTTCACATTTCACCTTCTTTTTTATGGGAAAAAATCCCTTGCCCATGAGAACCTTATGCTGGAACCACAGCAAATACTTACAGTGTAACTGCATATAGATCTTTTGGGTTTCTGATTTTGCTAAAACCATGTATCTCAGTTCATGCTCACTAAAATCCTTGCTGAATGCTAAGTCAGCCTGACAAGATTTCCAGTTGTACACTGAAAGCAATGAGATGTATGCAACATGATGCACAGAGAAAATAATTCCTTTCAAGTGAGTTTCTCTTTGATGTCCATGAATACATTGAATACCAAGCTCATGACAAAAGCCAAAAGATGTGTATGGGAGTTTGAAGATTGAAGGTGATGAATTAAACCTATCAGATAATAGGGTCTCTTTGCTCTACAGGTAATAAATATTACAGTGTCTGCTAATCTAAATCATTGAGATATGCCAAAAAACCTACTTTCTTATATGTTTATGTGTTTCTAACTGGGATATCACCTGCTCATTTAATTGATATCATGCATTAGCATGAGATCTCTCTTCATTTCCTGGATATGTCATATTATCAGTCCAGCTGAGTGTACTTTAAAGATAAACTACTTCATTAGTTCATCACCCAGGTATATTGACTATCTATCAGAGTGAAACAGTTCAGTTAGAATATTCTCCTTCTATGCTTCTGCCCATGTCAGCTAAAAGGGACATTAAACTACTGAACTTTATGTTTGTTTTGAAACTGTCTTTTAATCCACTTGAGAATCTCATCCAGATCTTGAAGAACAAACAAGCACAAGAACTGGATTCCATCATGATTAATTACAATGGAAATCAGTTCCAGCCTAAACATTTACTGAATGTTTAATCCCTGTTAATGTTTTTACTGAGTATAAAAGGCAGTTCCATTGAAAAATATATAGTATTTTTATTATCATTATCCTGTTTTGTTGTTTCTGCAGCAAGTGCTTCCTTGGGAATAAAAGTATCTGGCAAAAATTAGAAATAAGAGGTTTTGGTATATGTATGTACAAAGACAGTGTTGCCAACAGAGGAAATACTTTAGCATGGGGTAAACCATGGAAATAGGGATAAAGCATGGAAATAGGCAAACATACAGGAGATTTATTTGATATGCACAAGCCAACTGCAGCAGTCAGCATGTGCAGAGCACCAGAACTGTGTGGGGAAGTGGGCAGCAGCAGGTGATGCCAGAAGGAAGTAAGGCACAGTGTATGACAGAAAGTAAGACAGACAATCCAGTGTCAGCTCATATTCTTTGTTCAGAGACTGGCTCATCTAACCAGTGTCCATTTTTCCTCTGCCCTTGCCACATGCAGAAGTTCCTTCTTAGTATGTTGGGGAAAGTGAATATGCTTTCAGCACATGCTAGTTTTTATAGCAAATACCAAGTGGTTTTGATCACCCATTATGTTAGAACAACTCCACAAAAAAGAAAATCTGTGTCATTTTTCACTCACTGTTGTTGTCTCCTCTTTGTCCTAACTTCCCAGAAAAGCTAAAAAAATGGATGGAAAGGTAGTCAAAAAGCCACATATGGTTAGACATTAAACACTAAAATCTTATGTTCTTTGGATAGCTATCATTCTCATAGTATTTGCACTAGTTTCTGCATACGAGGAAAGAAAAACCAAACAAACCCAGAAAGTCCATCACCTCTTAAACATTGGATTTATTAAACCATGAAACCAAACTCCTCAAACTTGGGTGCTGCAGCTCAGCCCCAAGGCCACACTACACTATTGAAAGACCACCTTATAAATGTGCTACCTTTTCTTCCCAGTGGAAGTTAAACTCCTCTATAACCACTTTGCAGCCAAGCAGCAGTAGACATTTTGTTTTCAGGGCTGCGGAAAGATAGCATACAGCACGAGAGAGAAAGATTTTAAAAGGTGAAATATCTCAAACTACTTTTTGCTTTATGAACAAGTTCAGCTACAGACACAACTATTAATCTTTATGCCAGTTCTTACTAGGTTACAGCATTTTAAGCAGTGTCCATCTGAAGTCCTGATCTGAATTCTCTAGTTATGCTTAAGCACTGTCACAAAGCACCACAAACCATTCTTCTCATTCTGCTAAAGACATTTTAAGTTCTGTAGAGGACAGAGTCACCCACTGCATATAACACTTTCAACAATAGTAAGAGGAACATAAGCCAAGCATCAGCACGCACTCAAGCCACTCCCAATGCATGTCTGCCTACCAAAGGCCTGGTTACTACACCGATACACATAAATATTTGCACATTCCCTTATTCTGAGCAATTTAATACTCACATGACTTCCTGTTTGCTCGTGACCGCTTCCTCTCTCTAGGCACGGCTCGCTGGCTTGGCACTTGGGTGGCAGACTTGACGATGCGGTCCATGATCTCATCGGCGGCGTCATCTGTCGCGTTCGGTGAGTCGTCGTTGCCAGCGTTCCATGAACCAATACGGCCTGGAAGAGTCCAGCAAGTGAATTTGGGGAATAGAAAAGGGGAAGTCTCTTGCGTCACTTTGGTTTTGCAATTGGGTTTTTGGGAAATTACAGCAGGCAGCTCAGTCATTCCAACTTCAATTTAACCAAAGAAGAATCTGCCTAATGGGGAATATTTCTAAATAATAGCCTAGACTCTTTGCTGCACTAGCAGAGGGCCAAGAGCTCAAACACAATTATAATACATATATTTTTATATACACACATTCTATTACTTTGAGCCTTGGTGTCTTGCTCTTGATCACATTTCCCTCTAGCAGATGCCTGCCAGAGGCTGCCTATAAGACAAGGATGGATAGTGTTGTGTGACCATGTTTCTCTCTGCTGCTATTACAAAGACACTAGAAGACATGGCACATCTTAGAGATTAATGCAAATTGGAGACACAGGTCCTTCTGTAGTGAAAGAAAGAAAGAAAGATGTAACAATTTCTGAGAATCTGCATCACAGCCTAGTGCAAAGGAGACAAGAGAAGGGTATA
This sequence comes from Sialia sialis, assembly GCA_009812075.1. Classification (NCBI taxonomy): domain Eukaryota; kingdom Metazoa; phylum Chordata; class Aves; order Passeriformes; family Turdidae; genus Sialia; species Sialia sialis. The sequence goes on from VRYO01001463.1 coordinate 66,321,846, forward strand.
GTGTGGCTTGACATGTCTTGTCCCCTTCATAAGGAAGAATTCACCTTCTTATCACATAGCTGTATGTGTCCTGGCATGACTGTGTGGTCTCTTATGAGTGGAAGAGTAACTGGCAAGCTGAAAAGCTGAAAGCAATTTTGGTTAAAACCACAAACAAACAAGTGAGCCATGTTTCTGAACTCAAGGCTCTGGCACTCCTTACTCCACAGAGCATTGTGTAACACATCTTTGGGCTCCTCCACTACTGGGTACTGTTCTGTGTGTGTTTTGTTTTAAAATTATTTGATGGCTAGTATGCAGTGTGAACACTGACAGTGAGCTTTGCAAAATAGTGCATGTAGTACAATTGCAAGCAGCTAAGAAATCAGCAACAAGTCCATTTTATTTCACATCCCTGAAGTCCATAACAGCTTTGATTAGGCCTTTACTCAGCTGCCTCATCTCCTGGCTTTTTCAGGAGTGGTTATTCTATTATAACACTGTTCCTGACAAGCTCTTGTCTGCCTCTGCTGCTCTTCTGGGGAACACAAGCTGACTCTCACAATCAGGCCACTCCTCTGATCAGCATTCAATGGATTATTTCAGCTGTTCAGCTTGTTGCAGTGCAGCTTGAATTATTTAATCTTCATACTTTAGTTAGCTGACTAGCTTCTTACATTGCAGCTGTGAAACTTCTGAATTATCCAGGATCATGGTTTTAAGTCTTAGTAAACTACACACATACAGACTTAGAGTTGGATGCTGAGTGTGTTATCAGTTGTATTAAAAAAAAAGTATCAAGAAAGTGTAAGATATCCAGATATGAAGGAGAAGAAATACCAGAAAAGAAAATGAAGACTTGAATTTTGGTGTATTGTCTTTACTCCAAAACCATCTTCCATGTATTGCAAGTATGGGAGTGGTGAGGCAAAGACAAAAGCAAGTACCCATTACCTTTGCAGTTCAGCAGGGAGGTGGTTAAAAGGCACATCACCTTTTTTGTACCCATTTTCTCCCCAGTCTCTCCCCAGTCATTCATAAAATGTTGCAAGGTCTTTTCATCTCAATTTGAATTTCTACTTTCTACTTGCTTCTACTGAAAATAAAGAGAAAACCACATCCTAGATTCTCCAGATGGCCCATTTTTTTTCATGATGATAGCAAGAATTGGGTGTTAGTTGGCAGTCACCATCATCATGCAGGGAGAACTGAAAATTTCTGCAGGCTTGGACTCCTGATGCCACTACTTTGGCTGTGATCTATGTGTTGAAACTTCAGGAAAATTCTTCTTTATCCCCATGCCCCAAATCACTTCTATCATGAACACACCACTGGGATGCTCTCCTTCCCCTTCCACCTCTTCAGCTGTGAGCGCTATGCAAGGGGGACCGACCCATGTTTGGGCCACTGTGTGGCTACCACAGCACAAGAAAAGTGGCCAAGAGGAAATGCTGGCACTTACCTCGGCTGGCCCGGCTCCGAGTGCGGACACCGAGTGCCATGGTGCTGTCCCCAGCCACGGAGCAGGTCTTGAGCACTGCCTTCATGTTCTCATGCTCAGCAGCATCCTCGGCGTACTGCAGGCCCTGGGGCTGGCTCTGGCAGGGAGGGGAGCTGCTGGAGAACTTGCCGGACTGCGGGAGGAAAAGGATTTGTTGTTTCAACTGAGAACAGCATGGACAATAGGGCAGGGGCTTGACTGCGAATTGTAGGGAAAGAAGTGTCCTCCCCGGCTTGGTTTGGAGTGCAGCTCTTCCCAAAAGAGCCCAGCAACAGTTGCTCCTCTCCCAGAGCATTCCCTCTGACCAGAAATAAACCTGAAACAGGGTGACAGCAGGGAGCAGACATAGTCAGAGGAAAAACAGATGCAAAAAACAGATGCCTTAGATTGAGCTTTGTAATTTTGACCTTATGTCTGAGAGTAAAAGGTACAAAGCAAGGACTTGCTTTGAAACCTTCAATCCAAACTGGGCTTGATCTGGGGTCAGGCATAATGCTGAGAGGAACAGCATGAGACCCAACAGAAAAAAGAAATTATTACTATTTTTTTTTCCCCTCTACAATCAACTTTCAGTTTCAGGCAAAATGAGGACAGTGGTCTAGGAAAAGACACCTTTCCCTCTTGCCTCTCTACCTTGCTGCACAGAAAACTCTCAAACTGCTCTAAAGCACAATTTTCTACAGGTAACTTTAACACGCATTATCACTAACACTTAAAAAGTCCCTGTCCCCAAAGCACTGAGACAAATTATTTATGGCCAAAACACAAAAATTTCAGTCAGAAGAGCAAACAAAGCCTTACAAGAGATGGAGGAGTCTGCCCTCTGCTTCCCAGTAACCTGTACCACATGAACAAGAGCAACTATACTAGCTGGGCACGCACAGTGTGTGCATGCAGCAGCCCCAGCAGCGACTCAAACAACCACCTAGGAACAGGTGGGAGCAGCAGAAGTGGGTACATCCTAAGGAGAAAGGCTTGCATTGCTGGGCTGCTCTCCCTTCCCAGACTCTGCCTCCAAAGGGCTTGGATGCTGGTATTTGCCGCTACACTCTTATCTGCAGAAAGGTCAAAGCACACTGAAAATACAGCCCTGGCTGCAGGAAATACCGACCCTGTTGACAGCAAACAGGCATCAACAGATAATAATAAACCTCGGTACTCTCACTCATATCAGCCCAGCATCAGACACCAAAATATGTTTTGTTTTTCCTTTTCATCTTTCTTACTTTAATTCAGCACAGATGAAAGGACAACTGCTGCATTCTCTTCTTCCTTTGCATAATAAACAACATTAATTATTCACTTGGTGATATCAAGACAGTCAGTTAAAGGGACGCAAACCTGCAAAGCCCTTCTGTCAGAGAATGGTAAATTGAAAGAGAAGACTGGGTCCTACTTTTAGAGCTTTGATCAAATCCCCATGTCAAGACTGCAAATTGAAAATGTGTAATCTGGAAACCAATGATAAGATGATTTTATTTTAACATAGTGACTTTTTGGGGTAAGATAGCAAGTTAAGTGAATAGCAAAACAACAATCCCTACAAGGCACTGAGCTAAATATATCAGTATGAGATCTATTTTTGATAGTCAGAAGTTTGTTTTCTTGTTAAAAGATTAGCTTGCAACATTTTGATGTGAAAAGTATGCAAGTGCTAGAGTTTCACATGTGAAATTAAGAGACAGAAAAATATTAAAGAAAAACTCCTATGAAAAGGCATGTAAAAGACTACTTTCTTATACAAAGAGAGTTGTTCAGCTAAACAATACAATCTCCAAAAAATTCCAATGGATAAAGGCTTCACATAACTGTTAGCTCCTGTTCACACAGGTTAATTATATGTTGGCATAAACGGGCAAATTCATGCAATTTCCTTTCCATGCCCTAAGCTATACAGCACAAACCATCACTGGGGGCATAGCTCTAGAGCCAAAAGTTTTATTTAATTTCCTTAATTTTTAGATGTTGCCGTAAATTGCTGCCCAAACCCCAGCCTGCTGAGAAAATGACCACCTCTACGAAATAGCGAGCATTAAGCCACATTGCTTATGTTCAGCAAATTGAAGAAAGCTCTGATGCTGAACAAAAAATGCATTGCAAAAAAGATGCTCCTCAAATACATTTTTATTATGAATACAGCTACAACATCACTTTCAGGAGCACTTTATGATAGATACATGGCTCACCTCTATGATGAATGAAGTGTCTCATTCTCTATGGCAAACAGTTAAGATTAGCTTAACACCCCTATATTCTGATGCTTTTTAAAACTTTATAAAGTAATACTATGCAGGGTTATACACCTTCATAGTTATGAAATTATTCTGGTAATCAGTAGCCTGATGTAACTTATGGTCCCCATAACATTTAGACCACTGATGTTTTGAGTAACGGAGATACTTTGCAGTACATTTCTGACAGTAAGGAAAAGAAATGAGGAAACTTAAAATTATTAAGCCCTCAGATAAGGATATCCTTATTCAAGAGGACAGGCATGCATACGGTTAAAGCTGACTGTAAAAATGCATTCTTATGATTGAGACAAAAAGGTATGAGAAATATGTCATGGCTCATAGTTCCAGTTGAGCAGATGGAGTTAAGTAGTCCATACTGAGTTAGAAATTAGATATCACAGCACACAGGAGACATGGATGACATGCTTTTTCAGAGAACCGTACCTCAACCTCCTCTTCTTCATCGGTCTGCCACTGGAAACAAAGGACAAGGTGGAGAAGGACAGACAGCAAGATTTAGGAACGACAGCACTGTCAAACCATGACAGAGTAAGAGGTAACCATGGTACTGTTTATGCAATAGGAGGACATACAAATAGAATACATATAAGGAATTCATTCCTTAGACAATCAGCTTACTCCTTTTTTTTTTCTTCTTTAGCTGGTTGTGTGTAGGGCAGAGTGTCACAGCCAGTAGGGTATGTGACTTTTCCTTACAGAAATGGTGAACTGAAACTATCCCTAACCCATCCTATTTCTCTCCCTTGAGCAATGGGGTTGTTTGCCCCATGGAAACTGACAACACTAGGCAGGAGTCCTTCTCCTTTTTCCAGCTCTGTACAGCACAGGGAGGTCCTGGCCATTGTTTCTTTCAATGCAGAGGTCAACTTCTTGGCAATTCCTTTTCTCTACACTTAAGTGTTTGTTTTAATTCCTTTTTTTAAGCTGGGGTTTTTCAACTTCCAATTCAACAGAGCACTTAAATGCTGGGTTGTCTTTCAATACATGCTTAAAGTTCTTCAGTAGCTGCCTGATACCTGATCCTGGAAATCAGAGTATAACAATCATCCATTGTTATTCAGGGCTTTCACCCTCTGTGACAGCAGGCATCTAAAACTATCTTGACGGTTGCATTACATTAAATGCACAGACATAGAAAAATATTGTGGGATATGAAGTACTCCTAAATTTGGGGATTTACAGGGAATTAGCAAACTATTTAGATCTGTATTCCCAAATGCCTTGGGAATTCTTCACTGGGTTAGAAGATGTCCCACATGGAAGTTTCCCAAAGTAAAACATGGCTTCTCAAGTATCTGGGCTCCTTGTTTGCATAATTTTCATTTGATTGTTTATAAAGTGCAAACATAGTCCAGAAATTTTATGCATTTTTTTTATTTTTGGGTTTTGTTTTGTTTTTTTTTTAGAAGAAGCATTCCACCAATAGTATTCCTCTCCGTAGTGTTACTAATACACATTTTTGACCTTATCTCCATCTCAGCTCTGATTGCTGTCTGGGATTGATACATTCTGTTCCAGAAACATTCATCATTAAAAATGAAAGCCTGATTTACTTTGGCCCTCAGTTTAGCTGCAGCACAATCTCCATAAGAAGATTAGCTGTGACTGCTAAGCAGCACATTAACATTACTTTTTAAGGGTATGTTTTATGCAAAGAGTGAGAATGCTCATTCTAATGTGGACACAGTGGTACTGACTGAAGCACAGGCAGTATATTTTGCAGGGGGACCATGGCAGGTATGTTCCCTTTGCGTTAAAATTATCTGTTTGTCTTTTTTTCCACCCTGGGGGGAAGGAAGTCACTCTATAAAGCAATTCTTCTGAAGAGGACCACTGTTCACGTTTTTTCATGAGTAAGAAACAGAAAGAATAGAAAGCACAAACAATCTTGTATTCTATTTCTTTCTATCTATCTATCTATCTATCTATCTATCTATCTATCTATCTTTCTATCTATCTATCTATCTATCTAATCTAATGCATCATTCTGTACAGCTAATAAGGGCAGCAGGAGAGCAAATGAAGCTAAACAATACAAAAGCAGTCAGAGCAAGATAAAATACTAGAAAACACACATTACAAAGACTGTGCTCCAAACAAAAGTATTATAGTATTACTTTATACCAAGGTAGATTTTTACAGAGTAAAGTCTCAGCTGCTGGCCTTCCAGCCCATTTAATCTAGCTAGGAGTGATTTGCTGTGGACTCACTTCAAGGGCACTCTGCTTGACTTTGCTCATCTCCAGTACCTGGGCGTTACCATTTCTCTCTTTCCTGCTCCACATGGAGAGCACTCACTCCTAGAACCACTGTCCTACAGCCAAAGCTACTCCAGTGCACAGGAGGTATAATTCACCACCCACTTCATGTTTCCATGTCTGAAGAGGCATTTGCCTCTGGCAAATACTGACAATAGGAGTAAAATCAGCAAAATAAATGAATCAACCTTGTTCCACAAGGGAATCTGCTCTTACCCCTGTGTGTACATTCTGTCTTGTATTTCCTTCTTCATTTCATCATTAGAAAAACACTGAGAAATAACAATATATCAGGATTTTTAAAATATGCAATATTATCAAAAAGCACTGAAAGAATATTGCTATACTGAATACCACTTGCAGACACAAGATGTTAATTTGAAGGAAGAAGGCCATTTGATTCTTCTGTCATTAAGTGTTGGATGTTGCAAGACATTTTCAGATCTCTCTCCTCCACTTCCTCCTGCTCTCCCATTTTTCCTTTAGGCTAGCATTTCTATGCAGTGGATTTGCTGTTTCAAAATATTATGTCTATTACATAGCAATTTTGGAATTGAAACTCTTAACTATCATGAAAAGCAGAGCTTCATAAATCTGAGAGACAGATGCTTATATTACTTACTATTATTAAAAATAATTTAAAAGCTCAGACTGGTATCTATAATTGCATTTCTTCCCTATTTTGCTTGCTTGTTATTTTTAGAGTGCCTGAAACAAGTCCTATGATTGGCTAAAGCCAGATATAAGGTTACAGAGGCTAGGCAATGTTCCCTGTGAAACTGTGGCACAGCACTGATCTTCTCTTTTCCTTACCCCTCTCCTCCACACAACATTCACTAAGATTTAAGCTGACAGTACCCCGTCCACTTCAGCTATTAAAGAACATATAAACACAAAGATATCTGTGGTAAAAAGCTGAAAGAAAGACTGAAAATATTCCCCATTTTGCTCCTCAGCCCTACTCCATGTGAGTAGTGGTTGAAGCTGATGTAAGTTCTCCATGCAAAGAGCCAGCAGAGTCTCCACTCAAGGAGCCAGCACCCCTCTGCCTTCCAAGTCTGCAGGGGGGACAAGGTTTAAGAGATACAGGGCTTCTCCTTAGGAACTGGGATGGTTCTGGCTTATTCCTTTCCTGCTTTTGTTTAAATCCCTCTTCATCTGCCTAAAAGCAGTATACCGTGAGGTGATAAAAATGAGCCTCTGAGGAAACTTTCAAAAGGACAGAGAGGTAAATTTCAAATAATTACACATTACTTTTAGGTCACCAAAAGCAGAAAGTAAAATTCCATATTACTACTGCATATTATAATCACTTTCTACAAAGAATTTCTTTCCAATGTCAAGATCTCAACTTTCTTCTATCAGTATTTTGTAACTAGTGAATTACTGTCAATGCATTACTGATCTATCTCCCCTTTCCAAGCCTTCAAATATAAAACACTAAGAAAATCAAGACCAGATACAAGTCACATCCAAAACAAAACTACAATAAAATTCTACGTTTTCATCATTCTTCACACATAAATATCTTCCCTCCTGCTGACTTGGAAACTTGTTTTGAGGTAGATATAACTTTGAAGTTTTCAGAGGAAGCTGTGACAAATAGTCTGATGCAACTTCAATTCAATATTTCCATATACTGCAGTTCAAATAAAAGGTAAATGAGGCCATATTACTGGGCTATGGTCAAGGAGATTTAGCTAAGTTCTGAAATAACTATATGTCCACATTAATAACAACTCCCTTAAAGAACATTCCACTAAGGGCAGTTTTAAAGACTTGGTTTTTACTTGTGCAGGCTTTTTAGTTTCAAGCTAATAGGACTGTCCTATAATTATAAATTAGTGATAGGCAAAATAGACTCCCTTTTTTAAGATCTGCAAGACGTTTTTTTTGTGTAACACTAGCTGTCAGATGGCATTTAATTCTTGCCAAATCTCAGCACTATCTTGAGCTTAACAAGAGATCTTCTTCCAATAGTACTACTGCTCTGGGAAAAGCCTTGATGCCTCCTTCTCTTCATGTCCAGGAAATGGCCATTGTCCCTGGTTCTGCCCCTTGCTGACTCCCTGACAAGCCAGAGACTTTTTCTGGTTTGAAAGAGTCCTATTTCTCTGCTTCCTGAAGCAGATGCCAGTGACCAGAACTCCTTTCCCTCTCACATTTTCTGCAGGAACAGGATAAAGACAAGCTCCTTGTCCTGCCACAGCACTACCTTATATTGTAGGAACACAGTACGAAAACAGTAACTCCTTTTCATCTCAGTCTTGCTTAAATTAGTAAAAAGTGTCAAAGCTACATGAAGGAATGAAAATTTTAATTTGTGAAACCCTTTGGTTAATGCTGTTTTTTAGCCCCTTTAGAACACATTGGGAAAATGAAGAAGCAATTGCAGAAAATGATCTCACTTCTCTAGTGGTAGTTTTGAAAATTTATATGACTATATTATACCCTTTGGATATAATCAGAGCCTCTTCCTTAACCTGAGACTATACCAAAAGAAAAAATTCTTTGATAATACTGCAGGTTTAACATTTTCTCTAGATTTCCAAATGTAAAGAGGATACTGCCAGGAAAGATCTAAAAATGATTGTGAGTCAATGACTTAAATACAATCTCAATTCATTTCAGTCCCTATACATATATATATGTATTTATATATTTATATTGATCCATGTTGCCTGAGCCATAAAACTGCAATCAGCTTTGGCTTTTCATGCCAAAGGCAGGGGTAGCTTCATATGCAATGAAACACTTGCATTTAATCGAGACTCCAGATTTGGATTTTGAGACAGCTGGAAACTTTTATTAAGTACTGGCACTTCTTAAAACTCCGTTTGGATTGAGCCAAACTACATCAACTTCAAAAAGAAAAAAAAAAAAGAAGAAGATATAAAAAAATCAAGGGGATTTTAATACCTATTATGCTGAGAAAACTAATCTTATTTTAATTTATTCTATGAGTATGCAATCTTACAATCAAAAAGTTTGCAGAGTAAACATCTACTGTGGACATCCTTTCAGAACCCCAAAGCAATCTGCTACCATAAAATTGTCTAGTCTGTGCTTTAAAGTTAAGAAGAAAATTGCTGTGCATGCACATGAAATGTATGTATATGTGCATATATATATATATACACACACAGACATAAAAATAAGACAAAATATCAAGACTCAGGACTATATTAGAATATTCAAAGATAAAGGAAAAAATCCATTAAAATTTGGCTGCAATCACTTAAATGGCTACAGTGATTCATCATCTAAATTATGTTTTTAAAAAGGAGTCAAATTTCTAGGTTTTATTTCTTTTTCATATTCTTGGTTGATCAGATACACATGATTCTTGATGTCTTCTAGATATTCTGGACACTGTCTGTGCTGCACACAGAGAAGCTCTTTTTTGATAATTAATTTCAGTTTGTTTTGTCCTATACATTTTTATGAAGCAGAAAATATACGTAATCAAGGACTTGCAAGTTTTGTCTTCTAAGAGAGGGGACTTAATTACCTACAGCACAAGGACCTCTAAAAGTAAAAATAAGAGTAACAACACTTCATATACCACATTCAGTGAAAGAAAGTTTTAAAAATCCATGCAATTGCAGATACCATTTGCCACTTACATCTGTTATCATTTTCCCTCTGGTCTTGTTTCTTTCCCTGTGGTTAGCTCGTTTCTGTTTTTGCTGAAGAACTCGTTCCCTGGTGGTGCGGTATTCCAGAGCAAATTCACTTATGATTTTGCAGAACTTATTGATGTTGACTTCACGTATTGCGTAGGGAGGATGGCCCATAAATAACAAAAATGAGTGAAACCTGGAAAAACAAGAATTTATAAATAGGAAAAAAAATCTTTATTGATGGTGTCTTGGAAAAAAAAACAACCCTATATTTCACTGAATCCATTTATTACTTTACTAGCTCCCATCATTTCCTTTGTGCTACAGAATTTTCATGGATGCTTTGCATAACATTGGTATGTTTTATAATTAAAACCATGAAAGTCTAGCCTGTGATAACTTCATCCCAGTCTACTTTCCCAGGCTGATGCAGGAGATAAAATGTTTATGGAACTCCATCACTTTATATGACTAATTTGGCACGTGAATGACCAATTTCATCTCAGTTATAGGAAAAATATTTATTAAGTTTCAATTCTCTTTATTTGTATTAAGTACTTCAAAGAGGCTGTTAGGATGTTGGGCAAAGTCTAGACAAGAAGAATGCAGATTTACAGGCTAGCAAACACAAGAAGGAAAGAATTTCTGGTTCACAAAACTGACCATAAAATTATATTATCTACCAAGTTCGTTAGTTTGGGACATTCTCAATTCACAGTTTTATTGCTTTTGTGGCATTCAGAGCTTTTGCACTATTTGCAATTTTTACTATTGCTTCTATATTGCATGATTTACAGCAGGACACTGAATGTGTAAAAATGTATGGGAATTCCTTTTAACTGCATCTACATTCCTGAGGACAAAAATTCTTCCCAATCCTAGAAAGATGCAAGTATATGAAAACATTTTTAAGAACTATCATAGCAGTTGCAGGATATCAGAGGCGAAAGTTGATATTTTTCTTACTTGCACAACATATATGATAAACACAACAGGAAACTAATGAATTCACTCCCACTGCAATTGGGATTTCTGCTTACTTATGGCATGAACCCAAAGTCATTACAAAACAAAAGAGCTGAATCAACTTCTCAAGTGTATATCCACAGATTTAGGATCACTGGAATCTAGTTCTTAATTTTGACCACAGCAATTTGGAAATTATCCAGAAGTCAGAAAATCTCTCACAATTTCATTAAACTCAACTGCAAATCCTAAGGAGAGAAATCTTAAATCTGCCTTCAGCTGGTGTAAAAATAAAACACATAGTTAAAGATCTAGCAAATTGCACAAGACTGGTTTCAGCTTCTGCATATGATAAATTTGTCAATAAAACTTCATTTTTTTTTGCTACAGTCTGTACTTGTTTATCAGACAGTAAGCCAAGCCTTCTTAAAAAATCCAGGGATAAACAGAAAATGTATCAACTTGACTACAAAGCTGTTAGCTTTTGGGGACTAAGAGGCAAAAGACACAGTTATTCTACCTTGGGAATGAATGATTGACTGGGTGACTGCTTTTTTTTGTAAAAAATATAGAAATTTCCAGAATGGAGTTCTTTCTTCAATAGAGACTATAACAAAGTATGCACCACATACAACCTGGCAACATTCCTTGCAGGAATGGGCATTAAATACTTATAAAACACATATTTATGTCATGACTTATAATTTTATCAAGTCATTTACTATCAAGGTATTGCTGTCACCAATATAATTCTGTACCTGTTAATTATTCTTCTATGAACAATCTTCAGGATTATGATTCTTTCTGCACAATCTTTAAGGAACTCAGACATTTTTTGCTTTAGACTTGGCTTCATTTCATGTTTTGCTATAGCCTTAAGGTGATCCCATGATGCTTTGCACCGTCTTTCCATCTGACATAAGTTTTCCTGGAGTTGTTCAAAGTCAACCTGAAAAAAGACAAAGGAAAAGAAAAGGTAACACTTGAAGTGAAAACACTGCGGTTGTATACTTGGATACCTGTGAACAATGCGATCTGTGTGTATGAAAGGGTCAAAGTAGTGGCAGCACACCATCAATTCACAGTATTAAGTCAGTATTAAAACAATAAAAAAACCACTTTTTTTCACTATGCCTAGGAATATAATGTTAGTAAGGAATGAAAAAACAGAGAATATTTTTGCTTTTATTCTTGGAGACCTAACAGTAAAGAAGGGACAATAAAATATTGTGATGTGTTTTTTTTCCCTTGCTAATAACTTCATGTCTGCACCGAGCAACTGCATGACTCAGTTCTTTCTGAGGTAATACAAAACTTTCTCTTTTTCTTAATCCTTTTCTCTACTACTCAAAGCTTTTTTATATACTGTTTACGGCTAACTGTTGTACCCTGCCAACAATTCTCCATTTTAGGAAGCACTTGGATCTATTCCCCAGTCATGCACTAACTTGCTAATAGATGATCTAGTTCTAATCACAAAATTCATGGGCCAGAATTTTTTAAAGCTCTATTGAATATACGTGTTATTTAGTGATCTCAGCACTAACTTTCATCCCTTGATTTACAATATGAATTTACTGGCTTGTAATAAGATCATATAACGACTCTGAAAGTCTCTCAACACAGTTAAAATAAATGATTGCACCTTACAGTAACATTCATCAGGATAGAAGCCAGCACATTCCACAGAAGGTGAGAGAAAGCTTCTCCTTTATTCGTCAACCAAAAATGGTGTTCAAATTGCAGAACTCTACAGAAGACACGCAGGACATCTTGCTAACAACTCAACAAAGTGCATCAATGACCCAGCCACATCACACGACAGATAAGAAAAATAAAACTACCCAACATTCTCTGGAATTCTGAAGAAAGTTAAAAAATGATTTTATAATACCACTTCACAGTTCAGATGAACTCAAGCTATAAAATACAGACTTAGCTCTCAGATTCTAAACACATCAGTGCTTGGGACGTCACAGTCTCCTACTCCAGTTAATTCCTTAATGCTAAATGAAAACCAGTGTTAGGGGCAGGTTTTATTTCATTCTTCTTAAGCTGTGTGCAGCATCTACTGCTGAGACCTATACTGAGAATAGCCATAAGAAATGCATTATTATTAAAAAGCTCCTGGTATTGATTTGATTTGTTTTTGCTGTGATTTATAAAGTGATGAATTTTTCCTCCTCTCAAGGAAATAAAAACATCCTTTGATCCAGTCTGCTATTCCGAAGAGCCCTGCAGGCGGAGCAGCTGTGGGGTATTTACTTTCCTTATATCCATATCAATGCATAGTTGAAAAAAAAAGTCCTTTCCAGGTCAGTATTTTCACTGTTGATGATAAACACATTGCTGCTCTCCACAGATGGTGTATCTAAAACACACATGGAGAAAAAATACTAGCATTCCTGTTAAGGAAAAAAAGAGTACAGTAATTTCACGAATATAAACCGCACCTTTTTCATTGAAGAATCCAGCCTACCCCAGTGGTGCGGCTTATATTCAGGTGCGGCTTATTTATAGACAAGTCCCAGCGAAACGCCAACCCGGAAGTGAGAGCCGGCCAAGCAGAGTGGCAAGTGGGAGCCGCCGGGAGCATGAGACTGCCCGGAACGGGGGCTGCGCAAGGGTGGGCCGGCCCCTGCCGCTGGGAAGCCGGGCTGTGTGGGGCCAGGCCGGAGCGCCCCGCCCCCTCTGCCGTGTGGAGTTAAAAAAAAAAAAAAAGGCGCGGCTTATATTCGGGTGCGGCTTATATATGGACAAATCCCGTGGTCTTCTCAGCTACCCGGAAATGCGGCTTATATTCAGGTGCGGTTTATAATCATGAAACTACTGTAAGAATTATCCAACCTGGTTGAGGAAACCTCTCAGTCTCTGTAGCTTAGAAATTTAAATTAATGGCATTTTATGATAGAATGAGTTTTTATCTATTGAAAAGCTCTGAGGTTCAGGCCTGTAGGGGTTCAAGAAACATCTTTAGAGAACAACAAATTTGGGGGGAACATGGAGAATTCCTGGACCCTTGAAATCTGCCAGCAATCAGCACATTCACAAGAGAAGGAAGTTCCAGGTGGGACAGGGGCTGGCAGGTTGGGCTAAGGACACTCATGAGTTTTTAGAGCACAAACAAAAATTCAGTCCTCTGTGGAAGTTCTAAAGAGACTGCAGTGAGAAGAACACCACCTGAGCTCTCCTGGAATAAACCTCTGTGGAGCACAGTGTGCTCAAGCAGAAGTTATAGACTCCTGGAAGGAGTAAAGTAGGAACTCCAATATAGGATAACGTACCTGTGTACCCCACAGGCAAACTGCACAGCACCTTAAAGAATGTGCCAAACCTTCATGAAAACTCTGTCTGCTGACTCTCTGGTGTTTGGTCACTTACTTGTGGACAGAAAGGAATACACTTGCAGAAAAACATCCTCATGATACACACTTCGTGAAATGCTATTTCACCAGTGCCAATTTTGTCTGTAGACACTGAATCCATTACATTTCAATCTGCTCCAGGTCTGTGGTTCTGCTTAGGGTGTTATATACAAATATAACAACAGTAAGAGTGATGAGAAATCCCAGTTACAAGAGATCCCCAGTCATGTGTTCACATGATAAGGAGAACAAAAACTTGTGTGGAATAATAATGGTAATTATTCAATACATTATACATAAAGGAAACATAAAAAGGCATACTACCTCTTTATCAGCATTGCCAAGGGAGCATGGATTGCACCTTGTGATTTATGTGCTTATTTCCAACACTTTACTATAGGAATTAATGATGTATAATAGTAGAGAAACATGGATCCTCTTTTTTGCTTTTTCTTTCTTGAAAGGAAAGATGCACCAATTCTTGCCTGCAGCTGGATGGTCATGGTGGGACTAAGGAAATCAGGAGAGTTGTGGCTCCAGGAGAGCTCAGCATAGGAAGTACTCAGATAAGAATTCCTGTGCCATTATTTTATAACTATGCTCCACTGAATAAAACGAAGCAGTAATCTGAAATAGTCCTTAGAGCTTTCTTGCTTGACAGTAGCATACAGATGTTGTACCTGCCCCAAGGATTTGTAGGAAGATGGAAACATACATTATTCTTCCTCCTCAGTACATACATGTGCAAAAGACATGCAGCTGCATAATTACCTTCTGCTAAAATTTTCAAAATTAATACATGTTTTTTTTCTGCAGGACAAAGAATGAGTGGCCTTAGGCTGTTATGCAAAATAGGAATGTCCTTTCTTTCAAACATTATGAAATGTTTATTTTAATTTGTAAATCAATTTAGAAAAAGCAACTTTCTAAATGGTTCTGGGATATTTTTGATATGTTCCTCCTTTTTCTGGCCAGATTCCTCTTCATTCACAATCACACTAGCTAAAAAATATTCAGAACAATTGGTATCTGTAAAATCTCTTGCTAGGCCCACTGTTCAGTCTTCTGAGAAGTGCCTTAGAGAACACTATTTTATCAGAGAGGAGTAGCCAGAGTCTGAATATGCAAACATGATGCAAAGAAAAGTTTATGAGACAAAAGCCCTGCAAAGTCAGTCTCAGCAAACCACTGTCCTAGACTCACTAATGGGCAACTTTAGAATTAAAAATCTATTTTTCAATTTAACACACCACCATATTTTGCACAAATGACTCAGACCAAAGAATAAAACCTTCCAACCACATGCCAGAAACAACAAAATTCACTTTAATCACTTTATATCGCTATTTACTGCTTGCTACCATAGAAGCAGATGACTTTTCCATAAACAACAACAAAAAAGAATTCTACCAAGTTTCTCATTCCACTGGGCTGAGAATTCAGATACCTCATGACACACCTATTATCCAGACAGTTCTCACTGCTTTTTACCTGACTCAAAAACTGCCACTACCATCAAACAGCTCAGCATTTACATCCCTGCTCATTCTGGTTCCCTGAACATTGGTCCTTACAAGGTTTTTTTTGTTCAACTCCATCCAATATCACATGCCATGTATAAAAGTTTAAAACTTTCTCATTCATGAAATACTAGACCATGCTCCGATTATTCAGACAGGACATGGATCAGGAAGCCTTTCTCATCCATGAGTTAGGATGTTGTTCCTCTGTATGGCCATGAATACCTCATGGTAACACAGGAATTGCACACTTCATTATTTGTTGGGAGAGAGAGGAATGGCTGCTTTGAGGGAACATTAGGAATTAAAGTGCCTTCCACTATATATTCCCCAGGGCAGCATACTTAACTCCAGGTATGCACTGCCGTGCACTGCAAACAACTGCAGCCACTGTGAGATAAGAGACCATTTTTCTTCAGCTTTCTCTTAGCTGGAATGTGCTCTACAAACACGTTTCCTCTTCCAGCTAAATCTCCTCTAGTCTTTGGGCTAAGCTCCCACACTGCTGCAAGTACAAAACCATTCTAAAGTCAAAAATGCTGCTCACGTTTCCTACCTCCTGTGTTAACGTTCAGCTCTTCAATAGGGTCAAAGATGTCACAACTGGATTGAAGCAAAAAGCCCCAAAACAAGTAAATGAATGGAAACGGATGAAGCACTTATTTTCAAAATCACTGTATCCAAAGTTTTGTTCTGAAGGCCAGTGAATAACTTACTACATAGTCTCAGCATGCTCGTATAAGATCTCTGTTGTTTGATACTCTATTGTTTATTGCTGTAGCTTATTTGTTTTAGTGGTGAACATACAAAATACAGTTATTTTCTAAGGAAGAACCCGGATCTCTGCATTTTTATCTTAGTCACAAGGTGCATTTAAGAGAAGATTGATGCTTTCACAATGACATGTTGCCTTAAATGTATAATAAAATGACAACTATTTTATAGTACCTCATAGAAAGATATACATAGCCACACACAAGCTTTCTCTTTTCAAAGTTCAAGATAGTTTCTGCAGAAGACCACAGTCTAGTCTGAGCTGTTTATAATTTAGGGTCACATTGTTCATTCTCACATTATTACAGGGATGCGTTCTGGCAGGGAACATGAAATCTTCCTCTTTTCCTGAGTTGGTTCAGAGCCAAAGGAAATTCTGAGAATTGCTCCTTGCAAACACACTGTCATCTGAGAGCAGCGACCTTCTGTGGCGTACGTTCAAAACTCTGTCTCCTCTGATATTTCCACACTAGCTTCCTTTACCAAGCATCAGAGGAATTATCCCAAGACCCTTGTTAGTCTGACTTGCACACTGTGGGCATGCATTTTAATCCAGATAGATGCCAGCTCTGTAAAGCAAGCAATATATAAAGGAGGTTCTGCTCAGACATTTCTAATTCTACTGTAAGAGGTGGCATCCTGTGAAAATAATTTTGGAAATGAGAACACTTGAATCAACCCACTAATGAAAAATTAAAGGACAGAGGTGGCAGAGGTGCTTACTGAGGTATGACCAGATGAGTGCCCAATTATACATATATCTCTACTGCATTTTACTTCATTAAACAATATCCTAATGGGACCTAATCCTACATGGAGTCATTTTTCAGATGCTGTATGGCAGTTCCCACAATCTGGGACAAAGGGGAGCCATACCACACAGTGGTGACATAGGTCCCTTCAGATGTCACCTGCAACAATTCCTGCAGTCATTTCACCTGCAATGTTATTGAAACACCACAGTGTTGCCAGGCACATGCTAAACTTCATCTGTTCTCTTTGAGACACAACCTCAAAGTCTCACTTGCCACGGAAGCTTGTTCCCCTTGCTCCAGTATGCCCTGCAGCCAACAGGATCTGCCTTTCCCTGCTCTACTTTCACCTCTGCTCCTGCTAGCCCATGCCAGGATCTAGGGCAGCTGCTGGCATCACAAGGAAAGACTGCAAGAAACCTTGCATTCCTGGACTTCTTTTCCATGGAAAATAATTTGACTTTTGGCATTTATTTTTGTTTGAAATAATGTAGGGAAAACATACTTGAATGATAACTGCACACAAATACTTTCTGTCAAGCGAGACAAGAGAAACCCCACTGAAAGAGTACAGGAAGCAGCATGATTTTTCCTACTCTTTTTTTTTTCATCCTTTCTTTATCCTTTCTCTGCTTTCCAAGGCAGAAGCTATAGCATGTCAAATGTCACTTGTATTCCAGCCAGCTCCTTTCTCCTCATGCCTCCCTGCTAAGGTCCTCAGAGGGCAGGCAGCTGCAGGCTTCCGTGTCTCCTTTGTATGCCTTAGGCTTATCCTAAGTTCTTTTCTATTAGCAATCCTTGCCCTCTCCTGTGTTGCTAACATTTCCTATTTCTTACTTTTAAAAGGTGCCTGCTTCTCCACTGCCTAGTAGCTGTGAGTGTCCTGTGCCCAAACGTCTTGCTGGACAGGTTAAAAACCAGACAGAAGTTTGACACCTTGAAAGCAAATTAAAATCAGGGGAAGAAAATTACAATTATAGTTTACTCTATGGAGCTGGCCAGCTTTCAATGCACAAGGGAAATATTTATGGGTTAGAGAGAGAAGATGAACATTTTTAATAAGGACACATTTTTTATTCACTAACAGAGAAGATATTGGGTCTGAGGCAACTGCTTCTTAAGAAAATTTATAGGAACAACACTCGAGCTTAACAGCAGAAATCTAAGGGTCTGCTTCAGTATTAGGTACATCAGTTCTGGTACAACTTCACTGAAAAAAAAAATTCAATATCAAGAAAATAAAAAGGGCCAGTGATTTTAATCATGTGATATTAAATAACCAGTGCTATGCATGACTTTATAAATACTTTTATGTATCTAGAATTCTATTTTTTATCCAATTTTTTTCACTTGTGTCTTTTTTTTGGTGCCATTTCTGACTTCAGCCCTTCAATAAGAAGCACAAGTTTTGCAATAACTATTGCATTTAGTTTCTGTTCCTTCTAGCTCTGTTTTCTTTATGTTTTTGAATACTTTTTCATGAACTAAAGCTCAGGAAATTCTTATATGATGTACATTTCAGGGGAAGGGGCATCTCTGTTTATCTGCAGGATGGAAATTGTTTAGCCTTTGTGGTTTCTGAAAGATGTTTGTAGGCAAAACGGAGCTCAAAATACAGCCTAATCCATGGTGAAATATTAGTTCTCCTTTCCTGTCAGCTTTCCTAAACCAAGATTTCGCCTGTCTGGGAACATTCTCTGGAAGAGGGCAGCTTGGATGGCTTCCACATCCTAACTCTGATTTGTGGCAGCTATGATCAAGTGGGAATAGAGCTTGTTACAGTAATCCATCAGTGGTTTAACACATGCAGGAACATCCCAAGGAGGGAGACCTTGGGCGACACGGGGAAGGTTAAGGCTGTAATTTCTCTTAATGTGATTTTGTCTGGCCCTTTCAGATTTTCGTCCGCTTTGGGCAGGGCCACTGGATCAACAAACCACAGACTGAAAGACTGTGCTCAATTTTGCACGCTCTTAGACCTAATTTTTTTTTTAAGTGACAGCAGTAGGTTAAGCTTTCTTCTGCTTTCTATGACTGAAAAATAGAAGATCCACTTGGGAGAACACCATAACATGGCGGTGAGAATGTTGGAAAACAAAGGCTCTTCTCTTTTGTGGTAATTTTTCTTTTTAGTTATTAACTTGATCCCAATCTAAGAAAAAAAGGAAATAACTTCTTAGCAAAGAGAAGAAGCAGGAAATGAGAAACCAATATACCTAAATGCTAAAAAAGTAAGAATCACTTAAATTAAAAATAAAAACAAAAACTTAAGAGAAAGTTAAAATCTTCCAAACATGAGAAACCAAACTCGCTGAAGGCAATAAACCAGAGCCTAAGTATGGGCTGTACAAAAGGAAAACTAGGAGAAAATAAATGGAATCTAAAGAGAAAGCATCTAGGGATATAAAACAAAAGCCACAAATTCCTTTATGGTACCAAAAAAAAAAATAAAAATGTAGGAGTCCTGGATCACTGGAGATAAAAGAAATTGAGGAAGACAAAAATTAAAGAAGGGAAGCAAGATGTCTTCTTTTCATCCAACTTCACCACAGAGGATGTTGGGGAAAAACCTAATCTGGTCCTCCTTTCCTTTTTCTGTATTACAATTTTAATAGATGTGAACTAATAATAACAAGGTTTGAAACCTTACTAGCAGAAACACATGTTGGAGAGAGAGATGATCCCACACAAAGCAGTAAGCAAGTAGAATACAATAATTCTGACATCAATTAAAATAAAGAAATTGAGCCAATGGCTAAAATGAGTATGAGTATACATGAAACTGTACTTGGTAACTTAGAGAGTTAGAGGATAGCAAAAGTTTTGTGTATTCCTGGAAAAGCAGCAAAGTTCATGCAGAAGTCCAGGTTTTATTACTGTATCTGGTAACTTGGCTGAAAGGATGAGTGACAAGAAACTTCATACATAGAAATAACCACTATATTCTGAATGTTTATAAAATAGGGAATAGATAAGAGTAAGTAAAGAAAATTAAATTTCAAAATCTTTTCAAGAGCCTCATGGGAGGCCATCTATGAATTGTGAGGTAAAGAGGGCAAAAGAAACGAAGGCATATAAATTGATTCTCATTTGTTGAAAGGGCTAACAGCAGGCATCTCATGGTTTGTACTTTGTATTTCAAAATTATCTGGAAACAAGGAAGCACATCCAGAGGGTAGCATCTACAGATGGCAGGAAATGATTCAGATTAGTTCTGACTAAAGATTACTAGGGGTTTGAGAGATAAGCAGTAAGTCTTCTTCAGCAGATGATGGTCAGTGCTGTAGACTGCGATGAAGTGCACAGTGCACAGCAGCTTCCGACTCCTTTGAGAGTTCTGAATGCTGTGTCAGCTCAGGAGACTGCCTGGATGTCCTTGGGAACCACCCTGGGACAATGTGTGTCCAAAGGGTAGCAGCAGCCAAAGAACACAGTTCAAACCTCAGATCATCTAACAAAAGGTAGAAGTGACAAACACAGTAAGATATGATCTTGATAAGGAGAGGCAGAAATACTGTACTTACTATTGTTTAATACATTCTAAAAAAATAAGATGTAGGAAAAGTATGGAAATAGTCTCATTAAAAAAAATATATATATATATAAAAGAATAATTTAAGACTTAAGCAAGGATCTGAGCAGCCTATTTTAATTTGGTCTTGCACTGAAAAGGGTGATGGATCAAATGAACTTCAGGGATTCTTTCCAATCTAAGTTATTCTGTTAATTAGAGACAAAAAATATTTTGACTGTTCAGTATATTCAGATAGTAAATCCTGAAACTGACAAATTGAATAGCAGAAAAAAACAGATTACGAATTAATTGTTTCAAGAACTGCACTAGGAGCCAAAAAAAGATGTAATTTTTGCAGTTTAAAAAAATATATTGTATTATACAAATGTCCTGGGCTGTAATTATTACCATTTCCATGAGACATGACTCCTAAAGAGAATCTTTATGTTTGCTATCTCCCAGGCTTACTCAATTAATCAAGCAATGTACTATTTTTAAGGATTATTCATAAAATCCAACACTCTGAGAGATTTAAAAGTGAGTTTACAGTGTTCCTGTCATGCCTGCTCACAGCAGTAATAAATAATCTTCATACAGCATTGAGCCATCGACCAGACATATGCATTAACCAGGGAACTACCATTCTTTGACAGGAGCTGCTGCTACAAGTTTCCTTCATTTCTATTTATGTTCCCTAATGCCTGACCAGGAGCATTATTTTCAGGAGGAGGACAGAAAAGGAGTACTAAAATGTAGAAAACTTTACTTCGATGGTGACTGGAACAGGCTGCCCAGACAGGCTGTGGAATCCCCTCCTCTGGAGATGCTCACAGCCATTCTGTGATTCTGTGAGTTAAACCAAGTATTTCAAGGACTCTTTATTCTGGAAACAATTTTATTAGTGAAAAAAAAATCATTCCTTCCATTGGATTGAAAATACAATCAGGCATCTGCCTTAAAAAAGAGATTCCCCCAAACCACAGAATAAATATAATTGAAGATACTGGTCAAATGAAGTTTTGACCTGAAAATAGTTCCTAATAGTTATATACATTAATGATGTACATAACATTAAAATGGCTGTGATAACCAATAGCTGTCTAAGAGTGCACTGATGAGGGAACCCTGTGACAAGACAGAAATAAAGTTCTAAAGAGGTAGTACTGGCATCTTTGAAATTCAGTGCAAATGACACAATGAATACACACTAATAAATAGTGCTGCAACTAGGGAGGATCCAAAAAAAAAAAAATCAAAGAATATAATAAAATCTTAAATATTTCACTTCAAAGAGGTGTACATGTAGACATATTTACCTACTGGACATACCTTGGCTGACCTAGTGATGGCCCCAATCTCTGAATAAAGATCAGTACTGTCTGGGAACTTTTCTACCACCATAGTGCAGACGTGGTGCAGGAGGGACTGTTTGTGCACTGTGTCCTTGACTTCTGGAACCTTCTCGAGGTAGCTCAACTCAAAAGCTTTGGCCTGTAAAGGAGAAAAAAAGGAAGAAATTAAAAATAAAAATGCTTAGTCCTTCCCACACAGATTAGTACACAAAAATGATGACCAATAAGGGGAAGAGGGGAAAGAAGAACAATCCTACAGGAGAGGAAACTTATTGCTTGTATTAATTTTTAACTTGCTGAAGACTAGGCCTAAAATCAGTCCATCTGTAGTGAAATGACCCACGACACAGTTCTCACACTGAATGCAAAGCATGAACACTACACTTTAGGGAGTTATATTAGAATAGTGCTTAGCTCCAAATTTCCCTCAGATTATGCTGAAAAGAGGCAACACACACCACAGAACACCCTAACACACAATAAAAGCACGTTCTATTCCCTAAATTACTTTTCTGGTACAAAATAAATAGTGAGTTGCAATTTTCACAATGGTTTTGACTTCTGGTTTTTGAAGGAAAAAACTGCAGGAGAAATGCTGGGACATCAGGCTTACGTTGGTTCCATTCAGAAAGTTCCCAATGGCTAGTAGAGTAGAAAGGATAAATCCCAAAGTTTTATTGTGCTCCAGTTGGTCCATTCCCTCCTTCAGGTCTAGCAGTGGTTCTGCAACTTCCTACCATAAGAACAGAAACAAGAAAGTGAAGGTTAGTTTAAAATTCTACAGTTTAGATTAATTACTGCAAAAGGTTCCTGAACGGGCGTCTTGCAGAGTGTAAACTGGCCATGTGTACTGGCTTTCTTCCACGTTCCAGCTAATAAATCACATACAAGGACAGCAAAAAAAGTACAGTAATTTCACAATTATAAGCTGCACCTGATTATAAGCCGCATGTCCCGGTAGCCGGGTAGACCATGGGATTTGTCCATATATAAGCTGCACATGAATATAAGCCGCACTACTGGGCTAGGCTGGATTCTTCAGTGAAAAAGTGCGTCTTATAATCGTGAAATTACATAAAATATTTTCTTACTGTTGTTCCTTTATGTATGCAATTGCCCTACTTGTCCAAGGGACTATCCTGTGTTTCTAAATAGGAGAATGCTGCTGCATTTCACTTAAATGCAACACACTAAGCCCTAAATGATAAAAAAAACTTCTTAAAAGTATTTTTTCTAATCTTTGAACTACAAATGGAAAAAGAAACCTTGCTGACTTAACATTTATAGCTTGACCCTACAGCTTTCTTCAACTGATAGCCACTTCTGTGTTTTAGATATGGTTTTGTGCTTGTGAGAATTTAAAACTGAAAAAAAAAAAATCTGCTGTAAACATCAAGACTTATAAATAATCTCATTTTGATCTTTTAATTTAATGCATCTTCCATCCACACATGTTATCTGAGTATAGATATGCATGCCTGGTAAGGCTTGAAATCATAAATTCTGTTTCATTACCTCAGGAAGTGAACTACATCAGAGAGTTCAAAAGAAGAGAGTGAGGGTAATTGAGTTGACAGAACTTATTTCTATGTCTCTGTGTGAGGCCCAGGGTTATTTACTTTGTATGCACAGTTCACATTGTTTCTATCTTGAAATGCCATTCTAAGCATCCATGAGCAGCATTCTTTTCACAGAATCATAGAATGGTTTGTATTGGAAAAGATCATCTAGTTCCAACCCCTGTGCCATGGGCATGGGGACTTTTTTTCCCTAATTTCCCAAATTGTTATACTCTGTATGAGCCAAGAAACCAAAATTAAGCTGCTATTTTAGACCAAGAGGCAAAGTAACTGAGAATTTCACTTTCTCAGAGACATACAATGGTTCCTTCAACAACTGTAATGATATTTTACCATAAAAGATAAATGAAACACATTTCTAGTCCTTGCAGAATACTTTGTCCCTTGAAAAGAACATGGCAAACTCAAGACAAATTTAGAGATGAGATAGTGAGCTAAGTAGTTTATACATCAGAGGAGAGGTGCTAAATAATCCAACACTTAATCAAAGTGAATTAAAATGAAACTGCTGCACACTTTTCTTTGAGTTGCTTTAAAGTCAGAGTTGATTTAGTTTGTTTTGTTGTGTTATGGGATGACTCAAACTGCTCTGAATCTGTGGTAAACATGGGCTTCTGAACTATTTCATTTAGATCAAATTTCAAAAAAACATTCCTAAAACACTATTTTAAAACATTCTCCAGGTGAATAAAAAGGTGGCATAAGAGGCTTCCAAACCAGGCCATACTGAACCCTTCATTTAGCTGTTTAGACAAGTTATCTGAGCTTAGACTTTCTTGAATATAGTACACATTTATAATTACTCTTTATTTTTAATTTTATTGTAGGATTAAAAACAAGAAAAAAAGAGTGTGCAAGATACTGAACAATCAGACAAATTTCCGATTTTTTTCAAATTTACATACTCTTGCTTCCTATAAAACTCACATTCCACCTACAGAAGGCAGATAAACAAGGCAAAGCTACTTCATATTCTTGGATATCACAGTTTTATTTTTCAGCTAAAAATTAGGTTTGAATGAAATTTGAGGATTGGTCCAGAACTTCTGTCTGAAAGACACCTCATAATGCGTGATAAATGTTTGATGCACATGTACAAAGGAACTCAACTCATTGTACTTTTCTCATTTCTACACCTACTTATATTAATTTTGTGATCTTTTGAGTTGTCAGCAAAAAGGATATATTTGTCTGCAGTGATCTTAATAAAAAGAAAAATCAGTTTCTATTCCCTTTTAAAAGACCTTTAATTTCCCTTTGAGGTAATAAAAGTTGACAATATCTGCATCATAAGTAGTTCCATATGAGGCATGAGCAGTAAAACACTGCAATATTTTTAACCTCTTTTGTCTGTGCATTTAAACTAGGATATGAAAAGAAAAATGAGAGAAATTATTCTTCTGCTAACCACCTCTGGTAAGCATTTAAATTAAAATTTCAAAGCAGCATACACATTATCAAGCAAATAATTTGGAAAGGGTTTTTCTTTTTACATTTTTCTATGAAGTGCAAAGAGTGAGTATTTATTCATCCAGCTCAGCCTCTCACAGTCTGAGGATGCTCCCTACAAATGTACCCTGACTTGCTTCAGTGAACTAAATTCAAGCTAAGAAAGATGATTTCTCTTATTATGCCTGAAAAGCTTTTCATGAACATAAACAATGTATCAGTTAACCCATTTCTTGAACAATTCACGATCTTTCAGGTTGTCAGAGATGAAGCTAAGACCTACTTTGGCAGAACTCTGTTCTTGGCAGGTTAGCAGAAGAGTCTCATGTATGAGAACTCTGATTTTACCAAAAACTCGGGTATTTCACACTGCAGGTAACAATGACCATCTAAAACTACCAGCCTCATGGAAATAATGGCATTCATATCTTACATAAAATATATGTATGACTTGATAAATAATATGAGTGCAGTCTCAACTGCTATGAATTTTCCTTATTAAAATCTAAGATTTAAAATAAAAGACGAAGCAAATGCTAGACTGAAAAAAAAATGGCAAAAACCATGGAGCTAAGAGATTTTGGGACCCAAGTTTCATGAAGGGTTTGCCCTTTTGCAGAAAGATCTTCTACAAAAACATAGTTTCAAGAAATGAAGAATGTTAGCAGCTCAAGGGTTTATTTTATCATCATAATCACTAATGCAAATTACTTAATATTTAAAACTGAACGTCACAGCATCTTATTTTGGCCTAAATAACATGTACACTTACCAGTTACCTGGAACTTAAACCTTAAACTTTTGTTACTGGAGACACCCAGGGCTCACTTCCCCGTGCATCCCTGATGTCTGATCCTGTTTCTTTGTCCTCACCCAAGACTCAAGCTGTCTGTGCTATCTGTGCTTGTCTGCTAGGCTTATCACGTGGTCCTCATACTTTATCACAGCTATCACGTTACTTCCTCTACCATTTTATGGTAAGTACTGTGCTTAGTCCTATCTACTTCCAAACAGGGATAAAAATATTGGTTTGTCTTCACTACAGCTGCTGCTTCTTTGAGTAATGCAAGTATTTGAGACATTTTGCACTAGAATCCATTCTACATGGATTTTAGCTGGCAATAAATTAACTAACTTTGAGGCAAAGGAAAACTCTCTGAATTTTTTTAGCTTTTAGCAGTGGTTCAAATACCGGCTTTTGATTGAGAGGACACTAGAAATTCTAGATATATCCGGAGATTAACAGCTACAGCTAACTCAGCTTACATGAAAGGTACAATTTAGTTTTGTGGTAACTTCAAAGCTGAATAAATAGCTGTAGCAGCATGAAAAAACAAGCAAACAACAAAACAAACTGGCAAAAAAGTATTCATGCCAGATACAAGTATTTTGCTATAAAGTTGGAAATGTAAATGGCTAATACTAAAACATTCCAATTAAAATCTCAAGTATTCATGTGACTGCATGTCTTAACATCAAAGCAAATTAAGTAAAGGTCGAGTAATCTTGACAGTGTCACTGCAAATCAATCCACTGTTGCATGACACATTCCTAGGTAAATGTAAGGCATTTTCACAAGCATGCCCCACTTTTTAGAATCCATATCACACTGATCTTTGAATACATATCTATGTGCACAGATACATATACTAAGCTAATATGTAGAGGGGACAGCTGCTTTAATGGCAGTGCCAGGGGTATGCACCAGAAGTGCAGCCAGAAGGAAGCTCCTGAGCAGAGATTCCTGAAAGACCTTGTGAAAGGTAGCAAGTACCTAAAATCCCCTACACAGTTTCATTCTGTCTCATCTATGCACCAAGATTTTACCCTCTTTTTAAATTTTTTTGTCCATGATTCATCATTCTTGGCACACACCCCAATTACAGTGTTCTTTGAATGAATGCTACCCATAGAGAAGGTGACAATAACTGTGTGTGACTGAGCTGAGCTGTTTTTCTTTTGTTTAGAGTTTTGAGAGCTATGAACAAAAAAACCCTTAATGGATGGTGTTTTCCTTAGTTCAAATGGATGTAAGATCAATATTCTCATGATATAAGAATACGGTAGTCCTCACTCAATCTTTACCAAAGAAAAATTCTCGTTTCTCTAAAGTAAGAATTTCCTGAATAACAACATCTGGAGAAGATGTGGCAGAGATTTAACCCTCTTCTTTTTTCAATATCATTAGTGACTAATTAAAGGAAGGAAGACATAATCTCTTAATTTTCTTTTATAGAAGGAAGAGATTATGAAGGATCCATTTAGCTGTTTCCTGGTTGGCCACTGAAACAAAAGCGACCCATTGACCATTTCCTCAAAACGTGCATATAATACCAAGGTCAGGGAAAAAGCCTCGGAAGAGTCTCCACCCATCCCTGTGCTCTCCCTCACCTTTTCCACTATCTCATAGTCCATCTTGAAAGCCCAGAGCTGGAGCCTGGCGGAGAGCTCGCTGATGGAGGAGAGGGTGAGAAGGAACTGTTCAGCGCTGCCCAGGGGGATATCGGGATTCGCCAGCTGCGCCTCCTGGATCTTCTGCTTTTCCTCCTCCGTTGGGATCATGGTCAGGATTTTCTGTACAGGGAACCAAAAGGCAAGCATCACTGGTGGGGTTGAGAGGAGGAGTGTGAGGGCTGGGTGCTGGGTGACCCCACAGCAGCCACAGAAGTCCTCAAGTCCTCGGCTGTTAAATTAGGACAGCACAGTAGTAACCAAGAACAAATCCACTGCACAAGGAAGCAAAACGAGGACTGCTATCTCACACACCCACAGTTCGTTTAAAAATGTACCTGGATTAAAATGCATTTTTATTTTTTTGAAATCTGTTTTCACTAGATACAGCTAATCATGGGAAAAAAACACTGAAGGAGATGAAAGGAAATTCGTTAGGACTGATCTCATCAACTTTTTTAGGTTTAACTCAGAACTTAAAATATTTTTGTATATCACATATATACATATATGCATATAGAAGTAAAGGTAGAAGGAGAACCGTTGTGTGGTCTGTGATTTACAGGAAGTCAGACTGGATTTTAAGGTCCATTTCAGCCCCAATATATACAAATCTTCTAGCACACTTGTAAGTATACAAGAATAACTTGAATACTCCTGTCCCTTGATGTTGCCATAATTTCTTACTTTTTGTTCTGTCTGTTTTGTTTTTCTTATGGAACATGGAAACTATTACAGCTGACTAGGTCACTCCTAAAGATTTCACCCTAACTGACAACTTCCCAAGGAACACACACTGAATTCAAAGCTGAATCATGCACTGCATAACATATGGCCTTTTTAAAATTTTTATCTGAAAAAGGATCTCAATATTTTCAGTTTCTGCTGTCAGTGTGGCTCAAAATATTTAATTTTTTCCTTTAACTCATGGATTTTACAGGCTTGTTTAAATGTGGGAGCTTTCCTTCTGAAAGTATTGCTCTCTAAGGTATTGCTCCTTAAACAGTTTTTAACACAGTAAATGCACTTCAAAATAAAAAAGAAAAGCAAAACAACATAAAAGCATCAGATATGCTGAGGTCTCTACCCTACTGATCAACGCCTCCTTAAAGCAAAGCAGATTTTTAACACAACTTATGTTTATTCATCTCAGGAATGACATGTTTTTGCCGTAGCCGTCTATAATGATAGAGGCTGTTTTGAAGGGGAGGAGAGAATAATAAAAATACAGCCAAAGAGCTATCAGACCTGCCAATTCAAACTACAGCCTTGTTCCAACACTGGACATGGCCAATTCATCAGAGCAGCACAACTGCCCCTTCCAGTACTGAGTTCCCCGGCTGTGTGTACAGCACTGGAGCTAAGTGTGGATAAGGAGCAAGGGACTTTTCCTGGTCAATCAGGCAAAGAACATTAATTAAGCAGGCAAATAATGTTCAATTTGTTGATCTGAGACTTATTTAATTTCAGCCACAGCATTTGTATTACTGTCTATTTTCTTCTGCTGACTTCCATAAACATTAATAAAGAAGCATTTTTTTCTGTTAATGTTGCCTCTCTCTCTTGTTCTTTGTTGTTACAAACAATGACAATAACAACAAAACGTCTTCTTGCTTGTACACTCAAATTCTACCTTAATAAATTAATATATTAATTAAAAATTTAAAAAAAGAAGAGGAGGAAAATCCCTCAATACACTCTGGTGCTTTTCCTTAACCTGAAAAGGACTGCTTGGAAAATATTCTGATGTACACATGTTACAACTGACAACATTTGTGCATTGATTTTGACATGTGCCATCCATCCGTCCATCCATCCATCCATCCATCCACCCAGACATGCTGAAATCTGTATCTTGGATCATAACTAACATAAAACTAGATTTATAAGTAGATGCTTCATGGTCTCAGTTCTAAACCAATATTCATTTTAAAAAGCCTGTAAAAAAACCAACAAAACAAAAAAACAGACTGAGTCAGAAACTCATAAAGAAAGGTGTTTTGTAGTGTCTCTTGAAGAAGTCAGGCATCTTAGTGCCTACTCCTCTCTTCCACAAGAAGAAGCCAACATGCCCTCAGCTGAGAAAAATAGGATGTTTGCAAATAGGATCATATTGAACATCCATACATGGAAAGTTTAGCAGTAGCGATGTGATGGATGTAAAAATGATTCTGATGCATTTTTGAAGGCTAACACTGCAGCAGTATTCTAAATTACCTACTACAAATAACTAGGACTTTTGGCAGCTACCCAGGGATCCCACAAGTATTTTGTGGTGAGGCGATGCCTTCACTCCAGATTTTGCACTACTTTGGGACATTTTAAAGAGAGCAAAGAAACAGTAAGCTTTATTTCCAAAGGGACTCTCCTCCTCCTTGAGCTTTATATAAACACCACAAGATAGATGGAGCTGACAAAAATCATTGAAGTCCAAAGTTCTGCAAGGCTGCTGTGCTGCATTCCGTACTATGTGAAACAGAAGATGCCAAGCACAAGAGCCTGTACTTGTGGTGCCAGCTGCTGAGGATCAGCAGCTGCTGAAAGCCATGCCTTGATGGGGCCAGAGCTGCTGGCAGGTCCCACACTATCCAGGGTGCAAGTACCCCCATAACAACAACCTACACCAGCATTCCTGATCTGCTTGGGCAAATGATTCTGATCCTGCTGGTCATCATCATTAGTGTGCCCCTGAGAAAGTAGTGAAATGCTGAAATGCTCTTCTTGATTTCCACGCTATGACTAATTCGAGCCATTTGTTCAGTGCTGGAAACTGATGAGTACACCATCTGCCACTTTATTATTATTTTAGTTTTTTATTATTCAAAAAAACCCCCCAAAAACTAACAGTAAAAGCAGCATAAAATCACAGCAGGGCAGAAGGTTACTGGAATCTGATGTGTCCATTAAATCACAAATAACTTAGAGTCCAATCATTAGTTCATATTGCTCTTCCCCAGTACACAGAATCCAGAGTGGGTTATGTTGGAAGGGACCACAGTGGGACTAATGATCCAACCTCCCTGCTCAAGTAGGGCCATCCCAGAGCACACGGCACAGGATTGCATCCAGATGGTTTGTGAATATCTTCAGTGAGGGAGACTCCACAGCCTCTCTGGGCACTCTGTTCCAGTGCTCAATCACCTGCACAGTAAAGAAGTTCTTCCTCATATTCAGATGGAACTTCCTGTGCATCAGTTCCTGCCCATTCCCTCTTGTCCAATTGCTGAGAAGCACTGAGAAGAGCCAGGATACATCCTCTTGATACCCTCCCTTCAGATATTTAAATACATAAATACTCTCAGTTTGCTCTTCTCCAGGCTGGACAGGCCCAGCTCTCTTGGTCTTTTCTTGTAACTGAGGTGGTGTCATCAACCTCCAGGCCAATTAAAGAAGAATAGGTTATTAACAAACCCTATGCTCATATTCTCTAGTACATGTGACATATGTATTTCACTTTTATGCATTCTCACACAACTCCTTGGGCTAGAGTCCTATGTTTTGTGGAAAACCAGTGCACAAATAATGGAGGAAAATAAACAATTTTTGCATGAGATAATGGACCTCAATTATTCTGCTCCCAGACTCAGCCACCTGCTTGAACTTTCAGCAAAGGGATCAAACTGCTTATTTCTTGGACTCTGCCATCCTGAGGTATAATCTCCAAAAATTCCTAAGTGGGAAGACTTACAACAGCAAAAACATGGCTTACAAAAACATGGCTGTGGGTCATGGGCCTCAGTGTGGGATGCAAGGAAGCACTTAAGAAGTGATGGTGAATAGCCCAGGGCTTCTGAGGAAATTAGGTGCTTAAGTTTTGTCTTTCATGAGATACTGGGGCTTCTGAGTGATGATGGGGTTGCAGGGGCATCTCGTCTTCTCTGTGTGGATTCACCTGATCTTATCAGGTGAACAACAGTCTGAAAAAAATTAATAACTTAAGTATCTGTTGTTGTTGTGTCCAAAGATTTCTGTGGCTTGAGGACCACAAACAGGTAAGCTACATGACCAAATACATGTTAGTGGGTATTTCACCAGATATTTGACAGGCCTCAGAAGACAATCCAACTCCTGAAAGGCTCTCTCAACATTTCAGCTTCCCAGGCAGCTGATAACAAGACCCACTGATGGTTTGCATTACCTGTAGAAACTCTAAGAAAATGTAACAGCATATGAACGAAGGTCAGAACTCCACTGTAAGGGAAGCTGCCTGCACTAATTTTATTTCAAGTCTTTCAAAAATGATCCAATTCTGAGAAGGAACTACATCCAAAATGCTGATGACCATCCCTGTAAGTCAGGAGCTGACACCATTGCCTCAGACCACTTCTTTTCCTCAGCTCTCTGCAGAAATACATGAACATCTGCTGGTCTCAGAAACTGCAGATGATGTTTCCATTTGCTGCAAGGAGAGAAAGTGTGGAATTTTTTCTTTAAATAAAGTCTAAAACAGATTAGGGCTGTGATATGCTGACTGTGGGTGTCTGGCCAGCAAGGCACCACTGAGGGCATTCTCTCTTCTGTCTAGACTGGTGAAAAAAGATGTTCTTTCAGGTTACATAAGCTAGCATCATTTGAAGCATCCCATCACACTCTTACAAAGCATTAGCTAAACAAATTGGAAACGACAAATGTTGATGCACCATGTCAATGATCAGAATAAAAACCTTACTTGTTTCCAAAAATCAAATTTTGATTTTTGTTTATGCATGTCACCATCTTGCTTTTTAACATCAAGCTCTCACTTCTTACCCCTTTTTATATCTCAGGGCTATCTAGCCATTCCAGACACCAATACTTCAAATTATTTATTATGGATATGCAGGGTGGAGCACACCTGGGTATGGAGTGTACAGCACACCTGGAGAGATTTTTTCATTTAAAAGATTTACTAAAAGCTGTACCTATTAGTTCAAACACAAAGCCATACTGTAAAGCAGAAAACAAACCATGCTAATTTCTTCACTGCATTACCCTAATTTAATCTGCTAAATTAACCATAGTCTTGGGTATTACTTGATTTTGATCCACATTTCCTCACTGAGCAGCCCTTTATAAAGGGTCCACTAAATTCCTTCACTACAGACAAGCACCAAGGACTGCTTTGTTGGACTCCATTCTTGCAGCTGCTCTGAAAAATTAAATACCAGGATTTCAAGCTGACCTCTTCCGCTCAACTAACAGCAAGACCTCATCCGTGCTAAGGAGGCAGTTCTTTATTCTGCAGTGAGCTCTAAGTTGTCTGAACACAATGAATGCCAAGCTTTCAAAGAAAAGAAAATACAAACACTTTGGCAAATGTAAGGTGGCAATTTTTTTTTTAGCTGGATTGGCTCATGTTTGCAAACACACAATGTGCATTCCTCTGAGAATATGTCTCAAACAGTGCCTGCTTTGCATACTAAGTGGACTACATCTGCCATTCTAGTATTGTGGCCCCACTTGCTGCCTTTTTCTACAGTTCAGGGGTACCTAACCACTTAAAGACCTAAAAATATGCAAAGTACTTAGGAATAAGAGCTTTAAAATAACTGGAGTATTTTCTCCACTTAATTATATATTTAAAGTTAAAAAGTAGAATATGAACTACTAACAAGAGTTCAATGTCTAAAGCAAAGCAGCATTCAGCAGGATGTAGGGCAGCAGTGGACGCCCTACTGGACCTACTGGTCAAACTGTGGGCTGAGCAGATGATGAATTGGGCTACCATGAACTTGGACTTGTAGTCCACTGAATCCCTGCCTTGTTGCCAGCGCTACTGCCAGCACTGCTTTAGTCCACTGTCCTTAAAGGAATCTCTCAGGTCAGTTTCAAGGTACCATTTAACCCGCTGAGGTGCAGAACTAAAGCCACACACATTGACATCACAGTGGTGATGCTCCTCAGCAGAGGACACGGCACAGAGCTCACTGCTCAGGCAAAGGATGGCTCAGGTGACCTTTTACATTATTTGTACTATGCTCTCTGTTGGATCTGACAAAAGCTGAAGATGATCCTAAATTATACCTTCTCTGAAATTCTAAGAGTGAATGTTATCTTGTCACCACACACATCTCTGTTCCTGCTCTCTTTATATCCCTCTTGTTTACTGGATATGGCATCTCTTCTAGACAGTTATTGTGCAGAAAGGCTTTTGAGTATCCACTGTGGTGGATTCTTTTAATTAGGAAAATAGTATTTTTTTTTCCATACCAGTCCTGCCTCAATCAACCCATAGATAAGCTATCAATTGCATTATATAGCAAACTGCTGTATTATATTAATAAATGAAGCTGATCTTTATGCTATTACTAATTCATTCAAAGTGGCTACCAATTATTTCCTTATATTTAGATAGATATGAACCAGAAAACTTTCTAAAAATCTAGAACCTCTCTTCCCTCTATGCTAACTTTAGAGCTAGGAAATAAAGCTTGCCTACATTGCAGACCAAAGGAGCAGTATGGAACTGAGGCAGGGATCCGCTGAGAACAGTGGGACTCACAAAAATGCATTTTTGTTCCAACCTGTGGGCTAGCTGGCCAATTCTGCATAGTTTAATCCAACCCTCTCTATCACTATAAAGGTGTGAATCTGTAAGAAAATTAAGTAATTTGGGATTGAAAAGGAAATCTGAATTCAGTGTAGAGTTTTGCCTGATAAGAAGTAAATAAATGTACATAATTGAGGAAAAAAAAGCTCTTTTCTCCATGGGCATAATCCTTCCCAACCAATCAAGACTTCATTCCTGAAAGTGCAAAGTACCTGGGCTCTGCTGCACTTACCCTTTCTCTTGATTTCAAATACCTGAATGATCACATTAGGATTACTTATATCCTTGGCTTCAAGCTGTGAGGACAGACCTCAGAGACCTTTTCTTTAGCACTGGCCAAGTATACTAACAGCATACAATTTCCTGGTTTTTTGGATTCTTCAAATTCAAATCCACCTTCATATATATTTTAAATTAAATTATGGGTTCCAGGCAGCTAATGGAAAGGCCACCCAAAGGAGGGTGTGGTGGTACAAAGCACAGCTGTGGACACCACAACAGGTGGTGGGCAGATGGACAGCCCAGAGAAAAATATTAGCAGTGGAAAGGGTGGGCTGTGCAGAGCACCTGAAGCCAGAGAATGACACAATTCTAAGATGACACACAAAAGTAATGGAGACTTGTCCCCCTTTGTCAGCTGTTTTATGTTGGACTTTGTATGGAAACACTACCTACAACACTGAGATCTAACTGGCTGTGAGTTGGGCTTGGCTGAGAGGTACTTCTCTCCAACATTTTAAAGCTTAGTACTGCAGACTGCAGTGGTGGGTACATGGGCTGGGTCATGAAAAATTACTGGTTCTAGAGTGATCTGTCATCTTCACAATATGAGTCAAATATACATATAGCACACACAGCTTGGGGAAGAAACTATATTCTAGTAGGGATGAATCAGGCTTTGCCTTCTACCTAAAAGGATCTTTTGCCTTAAGCATTTCTTTTGCATGTAACTGTTGGCAACACCATTTTCATTCCAGGAAGCTTTTCTCATTTTCTTTTTTAGTCAGCAAGGTGAAGGTGGAAAGGGGGAAGTCACAAAACACAGTGCCAAACCACTAAAAGGTGGCTGTGAATAACTGTACGACCTCTGATAGCCACTGGTTGAGATCTGTACTTGTGAAGATTACTCTTATCAGATGACATAGGCTTACTGAAAAAAAAAAAAAATAAATGAATATGACCATAATGAAAAAAACAGTGGAGTCACAGGCTTCTCTTACACTTCACGGAAGAAAAATGCTTTGATAAAAACAATAATAAACAGAGCTCATCTTGGATCTTGGTAAGAATATCTGCAAAGTCAAACATGTAGTGGTAAAAATTACATCATCTGTAATCTTTATACCAACTGCTTTTCTTCAAACAACAGTAACACAGAAATGCTATTCTGGGCAGAACTAGTCGCTGTATTTGTTTTCCATTAGATATACAATCTAGAATGATTCCAACAGGGCATGAAATTTATTAAACCCTGTACCAGTTGCATCAGCCCTAGTAATTCGCTGCCTCATTTTGCTGCTCGCAGTATTTCAGACAAGCTTCAGATAATACTCAGAAAAACCTGACAAGAATTAACACCATTGCCATTCAAACAAAGCAGATAATCCATGATCACTGAGCATGCCCAGCCTCATGATACTTCCTGCTTCTGGGCCCCCTGCACTTGTTTCACAAACTTCAACACTCAGAGATGACATAATGCACCCCCTTCTCCTTCTTCCATGACCAGTCTGCCTGTACCACATGCAACATGGGATAAAAAAGTATTGAAAATGCAGACTTGAGGACACTGACTGCTCTTTCTTACCTCTATTCCTTCCTTGTTTAAGGCATATTCATCAAAGTTCAAAATAGCAGTCTTGATAGTGCGGGGAGGAGGCAGCACAGTCAAGCCAATATTTATGGCATTGCTTCGCTTTGAGTCCAATACAATGATCTCCTGTCGCTTCCCATCTGCAGCAGTTTTCTTGGGAAAGAAGAGAACAAGGTCATTATTCTTCTGATCTGTTTTATAAAGGAAAAGTCACTCCTTTCACTAATGACTTCACCCACTCAAGAAAGCTGTCAGTGAATGTAAACCTAATTAATTTGCAGGCATCAAAACAAGCTGAATTCTTCTAGCACATCCTTATCCTATCAACATGAGCTGCCAGAATTCAGAGATCTGAACACTGCTGTGCAAAGCAGAGCTAGTCTGACACAGTCTTCAAAAGCACAGTCTGGGGCAGAAGCCAGTCTGAAAAACACCTGAAACTGCCTCTACCAGCCCAGAGCTCTGCTGTGCAGCAGGACTGACCTGCACAGGACTGATGGAAGGCTCCAGGGCTCAATTCCCTGTTGTATGCACCAATCTGGACCCTTTCTCACTTGTGTGGCTGGCTGGGAAACAGAATAGCTCCCACCTGCCTGCCAGCATTCTCCTGTGTTGTAAATCTACCTTGGACATGGGCAAAGGAGATGTAGGTGCCTCTCTGGAGGTACTGGCATGGTTTTCTGACCTCTGGCTGCTAGGGGAAAGCTAGCTATTCTACCTTGCTGCTCATGCTATGTCTGTCAAATCCTTCATAGATGCAGAAAAATGTCAACCCTCAAGCTTTTTCCAAAGTTTTGGGACTATCCATATCCTTGGATCTTACCTCCAGTACAAATAATAATAAAATCAAAAAGAACTGGCAACATAGGCTTTAAATTCTGTTGTAGAGTAGACCCAAGGAATTTCTTTCTCTCTCTTCCCATCCTTATTGTGGCAAAATATGAACCACTATGCAAGTAACTTGAAATCCACTTATGTGGCATACTGTAGTGTTGAACGTGGTCTTTGGTTTTACACCTCATCATGTCTCTTTTTCTCTCTTTCATCATCCTGTGCTAGAAGGCATCTCTTTGGTAAATATGTATGTTGTGCTGGGTAGCTGAAAGGTGAGAGGACTCTGCTCCTCATACTCATATATGTGAACACTGTAAACATGTTTTCTGTTGTTCTTCCTTTTCCCTATCAGAGATGGCTGAAGAATGCTGTCAAGCACAGGAGTGTAGGGAGAAGTCTGGTATGCTGATGTTTCAGTATTTCATCCCTCGTGGATTTAGGGAAACCCAGGAGGAGACTTACTGCTCGAGACTCATTCTGAGTTCAGGACTGTTTTTTAGACTACTGAGCTTTGTCCTTCACTTTCTTTGGATCTGCACCACAGCCACTGAGACACAAAATACCCCACTGCCAGGCCTATGTGCTGTGTTTAATTAGAAGTTAGTAAATATGATTTATCCAAGCACCTCCAGCTGTGGACAGCCCATAATGGAGAATGCAGCTGTGTCATTAATAAGATACCTTTTTCTGGCATAGCTGAGAACCTTGCTTGCCCCGGAAGAGGTTTGCCCACTGGCTCCTGCAGCCTGCCCAGCACTGTGTGATACCACAGTCTTTACATCACACCAGAACAACCAACGTGGTATGATGCAACTTCTGTGGGCACATGGGACTGTAGGCAGGTGCTGTTTACAGGAGTTAGGGAATACTATATGAGTATGATCTGAGAAAGTAAAAACAGTTTGGTTTTTTTTTAACTTAAAAAGAAACAACAATTTTGCAGTAAACAGGATACATTTTATGAGAGCAAAGATAATATTTGTTTTCAATATTCTTGATCAGTCCTGTCAGAACTGATCTCTTCTTAACACCTTCGAAGTATCCCAGAAGGCTTCCTGAACTTTCCCTTTTTTGAGTAATAGACTCCTCTTTTTCTTGGGGAGCTACCTGAAGCAGCTTCTCCTTTAATACACTAACTTTTACCTCCTGAGCCACTCATCACACTCTTGAGACCACAGTTAGTGGCCAAGACCACACTAAAACCAAACAGAGCTCTCCAGAGACTGCTTCCTCTTGAGTTTGTATTGCACTAAGCCTTTCTTAAACCACCAGTTTTTACCTTGTCCTTTGGAGCACAGAATTACACAGCTCCAAAGAATTTATTCAGAAGGGAAAAGGCCAGGGCAAAGGAGTTAAATTTAGGCTTCCCACATGTGGTATGGGTAAGTAAGCCTCAAATCTGCAGCTCTGTTTTGAGGCTTCCAAGCCTGACAAGAGAGACATATTCATTTGGGGGATGCAGGATGATCACGGCTGGGATTGTTGCGATCCCTATGGTCCACACTCTCCCTAACAATGAGTTATGAAAGACAGATGAGCTGCACAGGGCATGAGTGCATGGAGGTATTTTCCGCAGCTATAACTGCATATGGGATATAAAATGTTGGGGTAAGTAACCCTTTTTAAAAACAAGGGCTGAAGAGATTTTAAATCCATTCTTGGGACAACGTCTGAGTTCCAAAGAAATCCTTTCCAAATAAATAAAAGAGAAAGATTTTACTACTATGAACTTTACTACCTTACCACTAGGAAAAGAATTGCTTTTTGTCGGCAATGGAATTACACAGGTGGAAGTGCCTGACTGTTAAAATAAGCTACAGCTACTAATTTCTACTATAATATTTGGTGACTTAAATCTATGCTTTATAAATTCATTAAAAGAGAGTGACTTCAAATGCTTAAGGGAACAGTGAACTAGTGCACTTGATTTTATATTTTAATGTATAATCCCTGAACTTCTGAATACGATATATGCTATATTATTATAAGTAATTACAAAAGTAATATAAAATACAAATGCATCAGGTATTATAATCTGTGGAAAACAAACACTTTTGCAATGTATTAACAATTATAGTGAATTTAGACCTTTACGAGACCTAACTGGCCACATTCTCTTGCCTCGGTTGAAGACTGGGTAGTCCAGATGGATTATTGAAAACCTATTACCATCCCACAGAAAGTGATTTGTAGTCTGATTAGAATATTGTCTTAAACATGTCTCTTTAATTAATATGGAAAGCAGAAAAAAAAAGATAACTTTTCAGTTGGTCATACAAATAAATAATTATATTATGAGCATCAACTCAGAAATATCTCCTGTCTTTAAGGTTGCAAAAGTCTGCATCAGTAGTGCAGAAAAATCTACCTTAATAGTGAGATGGATTTTTATATAATTTTTTTAATATTTTATTTTATTTCTATCTCAATTAGCAAGGATTTAATGCAAGAGATTTAAAATGGAATTGCTCAACTGCCACAGACTTTTTCCAGGATATCTGTATGCAATCTTTTTCAGAAATTCTGGTCCATATTTATGACTTGTCCTGGCATTTCCTGAAATTGCAACAAATCCTTTCAAAAGGAATATGTGTCTAAGCATGTGTACATGAAAACATATTCCTTCCTTTCTCTCTCCTACTAATTTTTATGTCTGTGGGCACATGATGGATCACTGTATCCCACAGGATACATATGAATCAGCAAAATAATACTTTAATGCAAAACCAAGTGGATGGTAAAAGGGCTGAACAACAGCATTTGATTCAGGAGTGTCTGCATGTTTTCATTTCTCTTCACAGAAAAATAAACACTTTGAAGTACTTTGCTAAAATACATGCTTTGTTTGGTGGAGTGAGAAGGAAGGAAATACTGCACTGGTTTGGAGGGGATACCTAATCACTCTTTCTATTGGCAAATATAATGTAATGTATATAATGCAATATAATGTAAAACTGTATCTGCAAATAAAGGTGCTCCACTAAATAGTATCAATGTGTAAGCTTCTCAGTGTGGCATAAGTTTTCCTAAAATCAACAATGTCCTCTCCAGTCCCAGCCCCAAAAATCCTGTATTATATCCTACAATTTTACATCCACTTTGTTTTATTACAGTCTATTGTGTTTAATGAAAAACTTCTCATGAGCCAGGAAGTAGCTGTTTATAGCTGTGTGTTGTGGAAATCACAGTGAAGGATTAGAAACTGGAGTAAAATTGGTTACAGCTGTATGAGAGAGCATAAGCACAAAATAGGGCCAAGCCCCCCCTTTATACACCCTGACTTTGCTTTTCCTCTCATCCTTCTGGACTGTTCCTTTTCCATGCACCTACTTCCATCCATCGCTATGAAATCTAGAGATTTGACTTTTGATTTGTTGCTCTGCACTCTCTTTTTTCAGCTGAACCAACTGAGCTGTGAGTCAGACTTTACGATATTATAGAATAAACCTGTTTTGGATTGCAGCCATTGGACAGGAGAAACTAGACACAACGGGGAATGTGCTCTCTGGAAATAAACCAAGCAGTCTGGAAAAATCGAGAGCTATCCTAATTTGAGTGCAATCTTCATACCAAACCTCAAGTCTTTTACGGATTTGGTGGTCTGCTTAATTATTCCCTCTCTCCCTTGATCTAAGGACCATCTCCTGCTCTGGAAGATTTGCTGGTGTTTGTGGAAACCAGGCAGGAGTTTCAAAAGCCTGCACAGAGTTCTACTATGGTACTCCTCAGTCCCCATTGTCTTCTCTGCAATGAGACAATGAGACTTCTATGTCTGTGTTACGGGACAAGGTGGAAAGAGAGCCAAAAGTACAATGTCTCATGCAGAGAGCAGTTATTAGTCGCCAAGGGGAAAGCACCTAAATCATTCCTCAGACTTGCACTAATTTCAAAGAAACCTGCTCACTCATCTTCCAGCCAGAAGCCAAAAGCTGTGCCAAAGCATCAGGCAGATTTGAGAAGCAAGTGTGAGGGAGGGAAAATGGCAAAGGGTACTCTGGGAACATGCACAGTGATTGTCTGGAAAAGTAAACAAGTCATAATTCCCACAACTTAAATTTTATCAAAATTCCATGTGAGAATAAAAAATTAGGAATCAGCCAGAGTGCTCCATTACAATGCTGGCACTTAGCACAAGGCTAAATTTTGGAAATGGCAAATATGTTATAATTCCACATTCAATTCAAGGAATTAAATATTTTATGGATCTAAGAAAATGCTCTCATTCCTTCCATCTATGAACCATCTGTGGTAGATTTTTTTTTTTTTTTTTATTTACGGGGAGAAAGATGAGGAGTAGCACACCACAACATCACCAGCATTCCTTCCTCAGCAGAAAAGGAATTAGAGAGAGAAATTAATCACAGCATTGGCCAGATGAACAATCAGCTGAACACATTTTTACAGGTGCTACACCATACGTTTCAGATTTGCATGCATCTGTGTCACAAAAGAAATCAGCTAAGAACAGTGATGGCAGGATCTACGCGAGCCATCTTTTTATGTACCTGTTGCTTGCTAGGTACTTGGAGGCTTGATTACAGAAATTCCAGTTTTCCACTTTGTCAAGAAGATCAAGAATGACTATCTGAAAATTCTGAGTTAATAAACTGGACAAGTGACACAGAGAACTTTCACTGTGAAATCCCCAGAGCAGGAGCAATCAAAAATACCTATGATACGTAATAGATATAACAACTTCCTCTGGCTAAAGAGAAGTAAAAAATCAAGGTGCTGACTGTTTTTTATGTTACTATGACACATACAGGCATAGAGAGAAAACACACAAGTGATTCATTTATTTTAAGAGAGATGGACATTTTTTACTGTCATTTTAACTGGAAAAAAAACACTGTTTCCCTGATACCAGTTATGTTGCTTAGAAAAAAAAGAGTTTATGTAGCCACGAAAAACAAATGTTCAGGCTAATAACTTTTTTAATGCTACTTCAAGTTCCTCCTAAATGTAACTATAAAAAGCTTCCTTTTGTTGTTGATTCCAATGTTAAACAGCCATGTCACGAGCCTCTGTGAGTTTATTT
The DNA here is from genome assembly GCA_009812075.1 of Sialia sialis. Taxonomy (NCBI): domain Eukaryota; kingdom Metazoa; phylum Chordata; class Aves; order Passeriformes; family Turdidae; genus Sialia; species Sialia sialis. The sequence goes on from VRYO01001463.1 coordinate 66,363,399, forward strand.
TATAATAATACTAAGGAAGAGGGAATCCTAGCTACAGAGGTATTTCCTGTGCCAACTTCCATCCTAAAATTGCCACACTGCATAAATTAAAGATTTAAAATAGGCCCGTTCACCAGTATAAAACAAAAACCCAACACTCCTGCAGAGTGGCCCAGCTGATAATTTGATCCTTCAGAACAAAGCACATGTGTAGACTCTTTGCAGCAGATCCAGTCTGATATTCTAACCTTTCCACAGAATGATTAGGAAAATATTACCAACTGAAGAACTGTCAAATACACAGATATGAATCACCACGCTGTGACCTTTTTATGAATGCAACAGAAAACATTTCAGATTCCAATATCTATTTTGGCACTCAGCTATGGACAATCTAATGTAAAATTTGTTGGTATTCGCCACCTGGAGTGATATCCCACAGCTGGCAGACCTGAGACAGGAGGGCAACTTGGCACATGCACCACCCTAGGCTCATCTCTAGTCTCAGGCCATGGAATATCTTCCATGGAATATCTTCACAGGCCAAGCTAGAAACACATCCAGTAATTTCCACTGGTTTGATATAAACAACATAAATCACCAAGATCTAATTAAGAATGAATACCAATACAATAGCAGAAAAATAGCAAACTGAATACAAGCTGTACCTTTGTGACAGGCAGTTCCTTGGATTTAGACTCAAAGAGATGCTCCAGTTTGGAAGTGTCCACCTTAATGGGTTCCAGTTTCGACCACAGGAATTCTCTGCAGCGTTTGTTGTTTTTACACTGCCACTCAAATGGCCGTACCTCATTCCAAAAGAGACGGATGGTTTTCTTCTTCTTTATAAATGCTGGCTGACCCCTGGAAACCTGGGGTGACCCTAAACCCTGAGGAGAGCTGAACAGTGGAGGAGGAGCCAATAAATTAGCAGAGGGTGGAGGTGGAGGCGGACATCCAAACAAGGGGGGAGGCGGTGGAGGAGGCAAACCCAGAAAAGAAGGTGGAGGTGGAGGAGGGGGAACAAGGGAGTCCCCAGGACCCATATCCATGTCCAACACATCTACATCATCCTCCTCCCCCAAGTCTGTAAAATCCATATCTTTGATTTTAAGTTCTCTAGGATTAGCCATGAGCTGATCCCAGATGTAATCAGATTCCTTCTTTGTCTGTGCTGGTGTTTTCTCGGGGACCTGTTCACTGATTTCATCTTCAGGCACTGCTGTCCCCTTAGCCAGCTCACCACTGTTAAATTTTTCTGCAAAGGCTTTCACACTGCCTTGGTTGTCCAGATTTCCAATCTCCATCTTTTTGACACTTTCATCTTTGGCCTGCTTTGTGGCCTGAAGAATAGAGATCCTGCTGGCTAGGCTAGTGAGTGACTCCTCGCTTTCCTCCGTCTCCTTCTTTTCCTCCTTCGCCTCCAGCTCCTTCTCCTCTTCATCTTTGGGCTTTTTGTTATGCGCATACAACATGTCCAGCATAAACCGCTTGTTGTTGAGGATGTTGCTGCACTGCTCATTCACACCAGCATCCTGAATGGTCTGTGACCATGGACCTGCAATCACACACACAGAGACGGGGAGAGTCAGGGGAAGGAAGTCAGAGCCCCAAGAACACTCTTCAACCAACCAAAAACAACATTCCCAGGATGCATGTACAACTACCCTTAAACTGGATAGGCAGTTACTGTGAACATTTTGATGTAAGATACAGTGCTGATACATGGCCTGATCTTGATGGGCTGGGAGCAATTCTCAGAAAAGGAAGGGGAGTAGAGGAAAACATGTAGCTTGGGAGGGACTATATAACTTTCAGGACTTGAATATTCAGGTTTCTCCTGAAATCTGTCAGATTTAATTTTGTACTTACTACCTCAGATCATTTTATACAGTACATAAATTCTCATAACCTTTGGAATTCCAGAATGGGGGCTTAAATACCATGGCAATGACACAAAACAGGTTATCGCCATACACTTCACCTGGCCATGTACTAGAACAAGCTCAGGAAAATATTAACATATGAAAGAAATCTTCCCTGCCTGATGCCAAGGTTGACATGTAGTAGCTGTTTACTTCTCATCTGCTGGCTAGGGAAGGGCCGCTTTCAGCCCTATCTGTTTCTCAGAACTCTCTGGCTGGGTACCTGGGCCACCTTCACAACACAGACTACTGGAATTCCAAAGTGGGCTGAATACCCAGGGTACAGCTCTCAGGGCAATACAGTGAGTGTAAGCATAAGTAAGATTTTAAAAGCTGTTTATAATATGAGAACCCTTATAAAATAATTTTGAACATGCTGCTCATCAACCACTGTTAACCTCCCTTTTATATGTTGGTGTTGAAAGACTATTGGCCTTCCCACATCACAATCATTTCACATTTCACTGTTGAAGCTTCATCTTTCTGACTACTGCTTTTCTCACCAATAATATGCAAAATACCATGTCTGAAACAGCACCATAAATAACAAATTATAGTGGTTGAACTGTAAAAATATATGATGTAAGCATCTCTGTGACTCCATTTCCCTGAATTTAATACTGCTAACCAATGTGGATAATGTGTCTAACAATTATGGTGCTCCTTTTTCCAGTGGGCATCAGACAAAGTGATTAAACATGAAACAAAGATAATTCTTCACACTTGCTGTATTTCCTGTATGGAATTCCTTCTGTTCCACATAGTCCTTACACATTTTATTAATACATTCTTCATAAACTCTGCTTTTTTTATTTCATCATTTTACTTTGATTGCTAGCCTGCCTTTTTTTGGGGTCCTTGTGGTTAAAGATTGTCTTTTATACCTGTAGGTTGTCCTTTTTCTTAAACTCCCATTTTATCTTGGTTTCTTCAGTTATGCTCCCACCGTTTCAAATACCTTGGAATTTTAAATATCTTTTATGGCTTCCTCTGTCAACAGAGTTGCTTTCTTACGACAACATCTAGTCCTGTGCCCTGAGAAAGCGTTCTCTTGGTGGGATCTACAACAAGGGCCCCACAAATCCCTGTCTCCCCTCCTGTAAAACACTGCATGAAAATGTAGGGCCTTGCAGCATAAAGTGTATGGACATCAGTGATTCCTGCCTCTATTTAGATCCAGCTCTAAACCATGTTTTAAAATCAGTCCAGAGGTTTAACCCCAGACAAAAGAAAGACTTTTTCTTTTCAGAAATGGATACAACCTACTTTCTTGCAAGTGTGTTGACTGCTTCCATTATCTGATCATTTTTCCTCAAATTTGATGCATGGGATTGCTTTTTTACCAGTACTTGTCACCTGAGGCAGCCTCTTACATTTTGCTCAGAGGTAGCTTCACTAGACAACATCACTGGACAACTCCTTTCCCACACTGTAGATTTTACTCAGCTGTGCCCTCACAAAGGATTTTGCCCTACTCCAAGCCTTTCCTTCAAAGATGTTCAAGATCCATCCCACAAACCCCACAAACTACCCCCTCTCAGTTTCTCCAGATGGGATCCTCCAGTGGTTAATCCCTTTGCAAAACTACTAATCAGAATTTGCCCAGACACAATCTCTAATTTGCGTTCCCCAGTTCCACCCATAACTGTCCAAGCTAATCAAAGATCATTTCTGTGCAGACTCTGGCTACCTTGGTGCCCTTTTCTGCCCTTCTCTCCACAGGTAAAGCTTTGAAATACCACTGGAGAAACAAGGCTTGTTGGAAACCAAATTTGGCAGGATGGCTAATGAAGAAGCTTGCACCAAGGGTTTCATTCCTTTGTCCTCAGTGCACCTGGGCAGAACCAACTGGCCATCTCATAAATAGCAAAATACTTATTGGGAATGTCAGAACTGCTGGGGAAAGTGCTCTTGTTTGCTTTCCAAAACTCTTCACCTACAGAAGAGCGAACAACTCACTACATGAGTCCTCCTATACAGCACTACCAAATGAATCTTTGGTCTACTGGCAGTGTAGGACAATTTTAAGAAGTTGATTTTAGTAAGAGTATATTTCTTAGTTTTTAACAAAAGTACATAGGGACTTCAAATTAGAGTGGTAACAGCTCAGTAACAGACTAGATAAGGAGAAAAATCTTGCAACTGTCCTCCTTTATTCGCACTTGTACTGCCTGGGACTATGCCACAGTGTAGCAACATCCTTCATCTGTGATCCCTCCCAAGCCTTTCCTACAGATATGTCCATCTACATTCTTTGTGAGTATAACAGCATTCTAAGTAACTCAAGTAACTAAGTAACTCAATCTTGGTGCTGACTGAAAAGAAATTAGCTCTAACATTTAGGATGTAATTTGTGTAATGCTTCTCAGAGAAAAAAGTGACAGATCTAAACTTGAACAATTCAATCTGACAGTTTATGTCTATGAGGTAATTGTTGGGATTCAGAGCTATCCCTCTTCTTTCAGGACAGAGCAGGACTATTTCACACTGTGAAACACATCTTGTTTTCTTATCTAGAATCTAGAAAATGTAGGACAATGCATTCCATGGTTCAGACCAAAGAAAACTTGGGAATCAAATGATCTAATTAATTATATTGCATTCCTTTACCTCCCTATAAAAAAGGACAAAGAGTAATCAACAAAGTCAAAATCTGCCTTTTATTTGCTTCATGCCTGGACTGAAAGACAAACTCTGGTTACCATTATCTCTCTGGGCAGAAACTTGGTACATATGGTGTTTCTGAGGCTGGGCCTTTCCAGGCTGGTACCTGGTGGTGTATTTGACTGGAATCCCTCAGCACCATGACACTGGTCTTTTCCAGACAGGGTGTACTTCATGTGCCTCCTCCACTTGGGCTAAAGACAGGCACAGCCCAGACCTATCTTCTGCAGCTGCCATGTGTTTCTCTCTGCTGTCTGAAGCCTGACCAAGACAGAAGAACTGAAGGGAAGGAACAAATCTCTCAGCCCTCACTGCTCTTCCTCTTCCACTGAAATGATGAAAAAAGGTATCTGGAGCTTCATGACAAATCATATCAGTGAAGCCCTTTGTCACACTGACGTATGTACAGAAAAATCAAATAAATTCTCCAGGAGCTAAAGATGCAAGTCTCTGCAACATGGTGATTCAGTAGTTAATGTATTAATCTTAGGGGAAGAAAATGATCGCAAATCAAATTAAACTTCATTTCATCAAGGTCCTACTGTCCCTCAAACACAGTAACCCCAATAAAGTTTGGATGTCCAAGCAGAGTAGAGGAGACTTGGCCATGGTGAAGAAAGGCTTAGATAGGTGCAAAGGGTTTGTTAGCTAATTAACACAATATCAGAACTGCTAATTTAACATTTCTTTTCCACCACAAACCCTTCATTATTGAAAAAGCTTCACTTTACCAGTTTCATTGTCACTGGTTAACTTGTCCTCTCTCTCTTCCCTCTCTAAAGTGCTGCTTGCTGAGGATATACTGGATGCAGAACAGTTGTCCTTTTCATTCACTTCCTCATTCTGCCTCTCCTTTTCACTGAGTATTGCACTTTCTTCTGGCTCTCTCTCTGGTCCTTGCTCCACCTCACTCTCTGGTCCCACCTCTGTAGCCTCTATTTCCTTGGGTGTCTCCGTTCCCTGCTTGGCCTCAGCCTCAGCCTCCTGCTCTGGTTCTGGTTCTGTCTCTGTCTCTGGTTCGGGTTCACTGGCACTCACTGGTGGAGAGAACAATGGGAGAAAGAGATTCACTTAACAACAGAGCCGTCTCAGGTTCACCCCTCTCAACGAGAGTGATGTGAGAGTTGTACAAGTGCCTTATGGAAAGAAAATAAAACACAAGTCCACGGCATGCTTAGGAACATTAGGAGCAACAGACTGATGGATGTTGTGCGACAACAGCACCTCACGTGAGAGTGGCCTGGCAAGCGCCCTCACTCGCTGTCTGGAGCCAGCCCACTATTTTTATACATACTTCCACAACTGCAGTGTTGGACTTGCACAAGGTTTGAACGAACCAGCAGAAAATGGGCATCTCACCTGAGCATTGACAACTCAGTGCCTAGACAGAGCCAGGAAAGAAGAGATTTAAAAAAAAAAAAAACAAAACCAAAAAGGAGGGTGATTGTGGCTTTTGGTTGAATTTTCTTTGGGTTCTGGAAGAGTTCTTTTTTCACCTGATGAGGAACACTTCAACAAAAAAAAATACAAATATTAGTTTTAATAACACACTTGAATGGTACAGTCTGGAAATGGCACTGTCACACATTTGGCTGACAAAAAACATATGTTTTTTCATGCACATTTACTTCAGAATAGCCACATCAAAACTGAGCAAAGTTTCCAACTGCTTGGCATATGGCACATATTTAGTTTCCAGTTGGTTGGCATATGGCATACAATGAGCTTTCTTATCAGTTGGCACACAGCAAACATGTTGACAGTACACTCGGTTTCTTCTTCCCTGCTTTCCCAGTAAAAATAATTCATTCACCTTTAGGGTTTTTAGCAGTAACAGCAGCTTTTCACATGCAAATATTCTCTGCATGCTGCAAAGAAACTGAAGAGCATCCACACATTCACGTCAAGCAACTCACAGTTCTCTGAATCGTGAAATGGCCATGCAAAGAGTGGCAAAAATGGACATGCACATTAGCTCTGCATATGTCCCAAACTCCCTCTGTACTAAATCTTGCTTTGGGTGGCTGAACTATAATGACCAAGTCATTCTTGTTTTTTCCCTCTGTTAACTACTTTTTGTTACAACATTACAAAAGTGTCTTTTGGACTTCTCATTGTCTTTGGATTACATGAAATACAATGAGAATTTCTTCAGGTACTACATGAACCTTTGAAGAAAAAAAAAATCACACTGAAATACTGGAATGCAATCCAAATATTTCAGTCCTCTAGTGAGCAGGTAAATAGATTTATCCTAAGTAAATATAAGCCAAAATAATGAAGATCACATCCTTCTCCACTGAGAGCACCTAAAAGTCTAATGCTAGATATGCAAGCACCACTGCCCATGCCTCATTTCTCTAAAGGTACCTTACCTATGACTGTATCCTGGACACTGCCTAGGAGAGAATCAAAATTATAGAAGGCTGTCAAGGAGTTGGCAGAAACTGCAAATCCCAATGATGTGCTTCTCACCACAGCTATCAGTGTGTAGGTATAGAATGAGAACATTTTAAAGTCAAGCCAAGGTTTGAATATGACTGAGATGGAAGCTTAGGAATTTTAAGAAGTTCCTGGAACCAATGTGGTACTTTAGCAAGAAATATTCTCAGCTTGCCATAGTTCAATGGTATACATATACAATTGTCACCAATTCATCCATGAATAATTATAATTTCATATGAATTTTAGAGATTTCTCTCTTAAAAAAAACCTCAACAAACCAATAGTCATTCAATAACCAAAAATGTCAACTCCAACAGCTCAGATGGAGAAAGAAGCTTAAAACATCAGCAGGATTCCTAACACTTATTGCAGCTTTGTCATCATGAAGCTACATCATGAAGATTCACTAGAAAAAAAGTCAGAGGAGATGTGAGAAATGCTTGAAAAATTTTGAATGTTCAAAAGAATTCCAGATACTCTTCCAAGAAGGAATATTCCACACACACCAGAAATATGCAGCAACTTAGCAAAATCTAATACATAACAAAGAGTAAAGAGCAATGTACTGACATAGGTTGCTCGTTTGAGTTCAAGGAATAAGTACTAGAACAAAACTAGGATATGTTGACAGTCATTTTGACAGCCTCTCTCTGTCTTCAGGGATAATACCAAACAATCTACCTATAACCCAAATCACTTGAAAATAGTGAGCTAAGTCCAGCAGCACTTCCCTTAAGAAGCAGTACAAGAATCAAATCTGCCAGGAAACACTGTCAAGAGAGCAAAGCCAGCAAGCTCGACATGTGTCCATCATGTAATCCACTACAGTGATATTAGTGAGAACTTCTGAAGATGTTAAAAATTACAATTCTCAGTGAATGCCTGGTAGTGGCCTATTTGAAATGAGCTCAAACTTTCTGTCCCACATCCACTGGATCCATTTCCATACTAGACAAAACACTACTCCATGTAGCAACCTTACAGGTGGCAAGAGAAATAAATAACAGACCAGGTTCTATCCCTTGTCTTCAGACTTCTGCTGGTGGAGAGTGCTAAGACTCAGGAAAGCAAACCTGGTCAAATCAAAAAGCATCAACACCAAAGGTATGCCTGAGATGCTAAGAAACATGATACGTTTCTGAAAAGCATGCCTAAGAACTTATAACATAGTAGAGGGACATGGAAATTTCCTTTAATACTCAACTATAAATCAACTTTGAAGCAGACACAAGATGCTGTATCCTGCTGACAAGAATCAACCCTCCAGTCCTACAAACCCTCAGAGAAAAGAAATATCCCCCTGGGCTCACATCTAATGCCCTGTCAGACTAATTGATTAGCCAACCACATCCTCATCTAATTTCTTTGCTTTCCACTTGGAGGTGTGAGATACATACACTGAGTGTCTCTTTGGATGCATTCATTAAGTCTGAAAATGTCTATGTCTGCCCAAGATCTCTTGGTTCAATTGTTCAGGCATCACCTAAAATCTTGGCTGTTATCTCCCTTCAGCTACTCCAGCATAGGATTCCTCTTCCTCTGAATCCTTCAGGGACTTCTTATCTCTCCCCACTCCCACTGCAATCTTTTCCTCCCATTCCTTGTGTTGGAAAGAACAGGCGCAGACTGGACTGGCTCTTTTCTTTGTGCAGTCAGAAAGGATCCTTTTTTGTCCTCCCACCCCAGTTCCTCCTCTGACTTTGTGCATCATGGTTCCTTTGGCTCTACAACTGGGGCTGTGTTGGTCTCCCTGCACACTCATGCTCTGGTGCTTCTCCATCCGCTGAGATGCTCTTATCAGTCATGCCTTGGGCAGCATTTGAGCCCTGCTCAACTACCACTATGTTCAGAAGGTATCCTACTGTCCACAATGTGCACTTGGGTTGGCCTGCTTACTTTCTCAAGTGCTAAAAAAGCTGCTTCTTTCAGAGAAGGGTTCACCTGAAATTCCTTTGTAGATTTACTTCAGAGATGTCTCAGTTATTGTTCTCCTCCTTTACTGCATACTTGCACTTCACAAGGTATTCTCCAATGAAACTACAAAAGAGTAAGTAGCTGCTCTGAAAAAAATAATTAAGTTCCTTTTTGCAGTTATGGGACTGCCTTCATTTCCTCTGAATGCCATAACACAAGTTTTACAAGAGTAAGTCCTACAAGACTTGATTACTTCAGTGCAACCAAATATTTTATATGAGAAAACACTTCAGCTCAACAAGTCCAAATTTTGACACGTTTCACAGTGTGAGATAAAGTTCCACAGACAGAATCTGTTTCCTTCTTAATACCAGAAGATACTGGATGGCTAAAGATCATTTCAGCATAAAAGGAATAAAATAAATCTGACTTCAAAAATCCTTTAATGTTTTGCCCGTGGATGAACAATCTTTGCCTTTGACCTCAGTTTCTGAATTCTGCAGATGAATATAACACATTAAGACCACTCGTGCAGAGTCTTTAGAGCATCCTATGCACAGCATCCTATACACAGAACCAAGGAACTTCTTTCTTCTGCAGTTTCATTCCTGCTTGGGAAGATCATGAACCCCATGTTAAAAGCAACTGCTTGGGGTACAAGTAATCTGAGTTCTGTCTACAGCTCTGTTTCAGCTTTTCTTACAACTGGCCTGAGCAAATTAATGCTTCACTTTCTCTACTTATTAAGTGGGATTCATAACCCTTCCTAAGAACAGTAAAACTGAGATTTTAATTCAGTATGGAGCATAAGGAAGTCAAGTAATAGCAGAGAGACCATGGCACAGTGTCTACAGTGTCTAAGCCTATTCCCTGATATCCAAGAATAGGGCACTTCCAGATGGTGTGTCCTGCCACATGACTTTCTATGACCTTTCCAATACTTTTGGTAGGTCTGAAAAAGCAGTCATCCCCCATGCTCAGATCCTGCTGACATATGCAGATTTCAGGCCCCTGTTCAGTTTCTATCCTGGCCATGTGCCTCCAGCTGCCCTTGGCTGGAAAGCTACCCTGCCCCATCCATATATTCTCTCCTTGTGGTCCACTTTCCAGGCTTCCAGGTGCTGCCCTCCAATGCCTACTGTATTGCCAGGAGTTTTAGTAGAGATGTCCTGTCTACCGATACATTAATAGCTTTGCCATATTCTGGCTGTCTGAAGCTGTCCTGTACACCTGCTCTAAATGTATTCTCCAAATGGTCTGTGCTGCTCCATTTCATGCTGCATTTTTTTTTTTAATGCTTCCAGGAGAAATATGTTAAAATAATCATCACAAGAGATACTTGCTCCCTACCCAGCACTGAAATCCTAATGGTGGAAAAATCCAGCTTATTTGCTCTAATATAGCACTAAATAAAATGGGTGTTTGGATGTTTCTGACTATCAGTATAGGAGGAAAATATCTGTGGTTTCTAAGTTCAAATTATTCCACTGAGACTCTTAAGGTTCCAAACAAGAAAACTGGGGAATGTAATTGGGAAAATATATATAAAACTAAATAAAATAAACTTCACCTACTTAGTACGGTGAGGACAAACATATGCAGCATTCAGTATTTGTAACTTTTTCCTAAATTGCCTTGCTTTATAGCATGCTACCAGCCATAACACTCCATAAAACCAAGCAGTGCAAGTTACAAATGCATTAATCCCCAATAGCATGTAGCAGGAAATCATATAAAATAAAAATGAGTGATGGTGATAATTTGCCCTCAACATGCATTCTAGCTCCCAATGTTAATGCAACATCATGTGGTGCAAATATAAATCTGTATGGCATGTGTTGTTTTGAGGACTGAAGGAGAGGTACATGATACAAGTGGCAGAATGACACACAAACACACACAAAAAGCATTGCTCTATACACCAATAAATTATATGACAGTAAAGCAACCGTGCAAACACTAGTTACACTTTCCTTCTTACTAATTGTCTGTGGTCTCTTTTAAGTCCTTTATGACTTGTGCTACAATTTTAAGAGTTTTTCTTGATATTAAAAATAATCAACTCACTCCTCCTGCCTTCAATTCAAGATCTTTTCAGTTTGTCACATTCAGCTTGTGCTCTACTGGAAGGTTATTATAATCTTGGCATTCATCTGTTGCATTTCTTTCACAGAATCCACATACGCAAAATGTGCTGGCAGGAATATTGTTTGTCTAGTGTTCAGTAACTCCTCATATATAAGGAGCATGACACTAAAATTAAGACCCTCTGTATTCTCTATTTTCTAATTATTCCATTTGAAGAGCAACAGACAACAGTATAGTATAAATCATAGTGAAAATTAGCAGTGTATCCTATTATTGAACAGATTACATGATATCCAAATCAATGCAAAAAATAAGTAACTTAAGAAGACAGGATGGAACAATACATGACTCTTTATTTTGGCATCTCATAGATGGTATTCTTTCATTCATGCATCAAAAATATCACTATCCCACAAGGAACTGTGATAAACCCAGCATTGTTTTCCCTGCCCTCCTTTTCACTTACCTTCTGAGGGCTGAGGAGTTCCACATGGGATGGAAGGGGTTTTCAGCTCCTCCTGGGACTCTATGGATGCTGGGCTGATGCACTTGGTTACAGGTGAGGATGGAGCTGAAGGAGATCTCAGATTCAAAGACAGCTCACTTCTGCCTCGGCTGACACTCCGACTCTTCAGCTCCTTCTCATACTCCTCTGCTGCCAACTTCTCCAAGTATTTGTATCTGAAAGTTAAATTCCAGAGGGTTTCCGTGAAGAAAAAGAAGCCTGTGGCTGATGCTTGTTTATGGATGAAACACCTGCGGAGAATGAGCTGACTTCCTGACACAAGGGGTACAGTACTGAACTGCCTGCTTGCTCAGTCTGCCAAAAAGTGCACACCAAAGCCAAGACTATTGCCCTGAAAAATGTTAAATTGCTCATTACAGTACAAAAGCAAAACCCAGCAGAGCTAAAGAACCTTTAGCTATAGTATTTTGTCTGCACAGTCCTCCTTTTTTGGAAGCATTTGTCTGTCCTTCTTTTCACCCGCCTCCTTCACCTCCTCCTCCTCTTCTTCCTCCTCCTCCTCCTCCTCCTCCTCTCAGCCCTCCCTCTCCCAAAACTAAAATGGGAGGGGGAGAAAAAAAAGAAAAGAAGAAAATATCCCCTCCAAACCCAGAGCCCCTTAATACTGATTCAAATTGCCAAAATCTGAGACTTGCTGTAAGGAGAAGAAAATGCAGCAGACAAAAACAGATCTTCCTGAAAATAATACCAATAATAAATGTTTGGATTGACTATCTAGAGATTCTGAACCTGCTTCTATTTGCTCTGAGAGCAATGCACTGGAATTCACTTTGTTCTCTCCAGAGCCTACAATGGAAAGTTTCTTTTTTTTATTCTGAAAAATTTCTCTGCCGGACTCAGACATCCAATAGCTTGTACCTGACGTCACATGTAGTTTATTCATCAAAGTCACTTTAAAAGAACAAAGATACATCTGTTTTGCATTTTAGGCAGGCAGAACTCACTAACTGTTTATTAAGACCAGCTACCAATCATATTCTTCATAGTATGCTTTATACATTTCGACCAAAATAACTTTTAAATATGTGCCTGTTCCAGATGTCTGCTAATTTTATCCACCATTATTTGCTAAGGAATAAATTCATGAATACAGCTGGATTGGGCTTTAGACTGTTTGCCTTATCCACAAGTGAGCTGTTAAACAGGTTAATCAAGACTACTGCTTATGTCCCTGGAACACTCTGGTCATTCCCTATAACACACTGTTGTAAACACTTCATAACAGTGAACACCTCTCCTCCCCCCTTCTGCATCACTGACAGCCCAAATTAGTGTAAGAGGTTGCACTAAAAGCAGGCAGGGAAAAGAAGTCAGCCATATGTGGCAACAAACATGCTTAGTACATATGGTAGCCACACATACATGCACATTTGCAAACATCTACATAGAGCACAGAAAAGTGTCTTTGAAGAGCAGTTCTTGTGTTTTCAGAGGCAATTTGCCTTACTGCAAACAGCAATAATGAAGAACAAACTCATTTTCTTTTATTCCTCCAGAGGTATGCACAGGCTTTGAACAAATTCTGCAAGCAAAAGAACCCCTACAGACTCTGGATGAAAATATAACGAGCTACATACTTGCATGGTTATAAAATAGGAACTGTTTACAGTTCTAACATGGAGCCAATTCTCGAGACTGAATCTTGCCTTTTCAATAGAGGGGGAAGCATTTCTCTGGCATCAGCATGATGTTTTGTTACAGTTCATGAAGCCACTCTTTCTTTGAATGTCACTTACGGTGCCTTCCTCCTCCTCACAAGCAGAGCAGGTGGGACTCTACACTCATGAAGAGCCATTCAAATCGATCCCTTGGCACAAACAGGTACAGCCAGCTGGCTGCTGCCAAGGGGGTTTTGCAGTTTGCCAACAGACTACAACAAAGCTCTGGACGGGTCCTTCTATAATGGGGGGAGCTACAATGTTTTATTGTTCTCAGTTCTTTTTCAGGTGCTTTAACACTTTCTATAGCTGCATGCTCTACCGCCAACCAGCAAAGCACAGACTATCACCAAGAGGCAACTTTTCAAAATGTATCTGAGTATTATGAAACACAAAAGGGAACCAGAACAGCAACTGCAACGGCAGCATATCAGCAGAACTAGTAATCAAATGGGAAGCTTAATAAATAGGTATAACTGAGAAATAAAAAAAGAAATCAAGAATCAGTTATTAACTCTTCACACTTGATAAATGATATTATTTAGGTTATTTTTTGTTTCTGACAAATAACTTAATAATGAATGAATGCCAGCAGCAGATACCCAAGGTCACATAGACCACAATCTGAAGGAGTTGAAAGGATGAGTTACCTCACCTCCAGTACAGGATTGACAAATTGGCCCTGTATACATTGCCTTATTGTTTTAAATCATGGAAACCTGCAGACATCATCTCTGCTGTACTGACTCTTCATTGTAAACAACAAGCCAAAATTTTGTGCCTATCTATGCCTCATGAACATAACACTGGATTTATCATCTTCAAGTAGATGAAATTATCATTTTGAGTCATCTAAGTATCTGAGTAATGCCCCAAGGACGACTTAAAATGTCAATGCAGCAACAAAGTCATGAGCATTTGAACTGTACTTCACACCAGAGAGGGCTTGGGAGCTCACCTTTCTTGGTTTTATTCTTCAATTACCACTGGAAAACACCCAATCAAGCAAAGGGAAAAGACCTCAAATCATTAAGCAGCAAGAACTGATATGGAGGAAACAAAAAACCCAGTTTTTAAACTGCAATTTCAGGCATCTTGACTATAGGATTTTCTTACAGTCTATGTACTCTCCTAAAACAAGTTAATGTGCATCTTCCTGTAGGAAATGAAACTTCACTAGTGCAAAGGTGTTTGTAAAAAAGTAGTTATAGAATGCTGATGTAATGGACTACTGGTGCAAGACTTCATTTGCAGAAGTTTTCTCCAATATCTATGCGCTGTCAAAGCAAACATGTCTTTCCTCTCTATGAGTAGGAACTGATAGTTTGACATCTCAGTTCAAAAGAGCCCTTAAGGATAACAAAACATTAGTAATGAATGGTGAAATAGTCTTAGATTGCACAGCAGTGATGGTGAACACTTCCTCAAAAATACTCCAGTTGGCATTTTCCCTTACCACTTGAAAGTTCTGGAGAACTCACTTCTAATTTGTTTCAAAACTTGCAGATAAGCATGCCCACTGAAAAAAGGTTTTACTCAGCTTAAATCAGTGTATGATGCTTAAGTGCTCAGATGGATTTAATTTCAGAAAATGCTTTAAACTATTTGTAATTGTTTTGACTGCAAGCACAATGGAAAGCCCATCCACCTTTCCTTACTCTTAGAGATGTTAAAATAATTGTTTAATATTAGCTACTTCAGCCTCAACATACAAAACTTCAGTATGCAGAAACAAACTGTCTCCTGTATGATAATTTTGTGAAAAAGACCTCAAAACACAAAAGCAACAAAAAAACCCAAAACAAAAACCCAAGTAAAAACACAGAAACACAATGATTTTTGAGATGGCTGCACTCTTATTTTGATTATGTAATTCCAATTCTTGACAATCCCAAAGTATCTCCAGAGAGCAATCTCTAGAGGATCATAAAAGCAACTGAAGCACACAGGATAATTTTTCATCTATTTGTAAGTAGCTCATATATTTTCCAGGTAAAAATAAGCACTCCCTCCAGAATGCAATTACAGGCAGAGGTAGAGATGAAGTTACTGAAAGTACTGCCTTTCAGTACTTAATTGAGTATTCCTTGAAAAACATGCTTTCATAAGCACATACCTCCCAGCCTAGCCCAGAGTTTCTAAACTTGTTCATTGAATTAAAAAAAAAAAAAAAAGGAACAAGAAAAAGGAAAACCCAAATCCTCAGTCCCTTTAAATATGCTATTTAAATAAAACAAAAATAATGCCCCAATGATAAACACTGCTAAGCTTTGTAATTTACTTGCTGATGTTTAAAGAGATCGGCAAAGAAAACTTGGCACTGAAAGGGAAAAATATGCTGAGAGTGGGTCACAACTGTTTCCATCAGCCTGTCACTGCAGTTTTGCAATGCTTGTGACCCCAATTTCCTTTATCCTCAGCTGCCTTTTCTGACCCTCCAGAAAGCTTGAGACCCACTGGGTGAAAAAGACAGGCTTATTCAATTTATAACTCTACTAAAGTTGGGTAAATTTCTGAGGAAAATGGGGTAAGCTTATTTCCCACACAAATAGATAAAGGATCATCAATCTTAAGCATTCTCACTGCTCTTCATTTATTGCTGTGCTTACATATGGACTTCATTCTGCTCTTTAACAACTTCTTCCTTACAGAAGTCTTTTGGAATAAAAGTGCTTTGTGCAAGCAGTGTTAAAAATGTAAACATATGACAGCTCCACAGTAAAGAATATAGAAAGTGCAAACAGCCAGAGGGAAGGATAGGGAAGGATGGATGCATGACATACAAACCTCTCTTCTCTTGCTTGTCTTAGTTCTTCTCTTTTGTCTAAATAATCACGGCTAGAAAGAGAATTACAGTAAATTGTAGCAGAAACCAGAAGAAAAAGGTAAGTAATAGAAGTATAAGTACAGTAGGAGAAACCAAGAGTGGTAAACGCAAACTGATTGGAGACAATGAAGGCTGTTGTCAAAGAACTTGTTTGCTTTTGCAAAAATTGTTGAAAACTGTACACTTATCCATACATACACCATCAAACATGTAGTTTGAAAGATATTAAAAGTAATTATGAAAAAACATGCAAAAAGTGAAAAACTTGAAGCATGCTATGAAACCTGGTATCTGAAATGAGATTCAATGAACTGCATTTATCTATAGTGAGCAGGCACATGAGTGGTTATTAAACCATCCCTCATTTACTCCATCTCAGAATGCCCCAAGATAGTGATTGCAGCCCCTGGCAGGATAGACTGAGGCAGTGAGAAAGCCCATTGGGCTTCCTTCCAAGGAATCTTTCCTTAGTGGGTTTTAGTTGCCACATCTGGAAACAGGACAGCAGACTGCCTTTACTGAGAAGGACAATTCTGCATTCCAAGAGGGTGTGTGCAGCATCACTGGACAGATAACAACCTTTCACTTCCTTATTTTTCACCCGGAGTTTTAGATAAAAAACTTCTTTTATGTCTGCTGCCACTCCCACAGATCCTCAAATAACCCATATATTTAACTTTTGCCAAGTCAAGTTTGCTGGATTGTTGAGTACTATGATTTTGGACAGGCCTGCCACATCCACAAACATGGATGCAAATTTAACTCAGAGTGCAGCTGAACTGAGCGAATGTCTCAATATCACAGCAAGATGGTTCCTTACAATACATTTTTAATACTTGAATGGTAGACAAAACTGATGAGACCTTTACCTTATCTGCTAGACCCTTTCACAATGTAAGCTGTAAGTACCAGAAAGGTTTTCAGAACTACTATTATTAATAACTGCTTTTCTTTTTTCCTCTTTATATTGTGTCATTAAATGAATTACTTATAATCTGTTATACCAACAGCTATGAAACATCTGCTTGCAAGTGCTCTTCAAAAGTCTTTTAACAGGGAACACACATTAATGTTTCAGGCCATCCCCACAAACTTTGAATTCTGAACTGGTTATATTTTCACATTATTTAAAAAGTATTCCAGGAAATCTTCAGCAGGCAAACTTTAACATTACTCTTTCCCCGCTGACAACTTTCACTCTTCCCTAGAGTTTTTCATAAAAGCAGCCACTTTATTTTAGGATATATTGTTCTACATCTGCAATGGGTACAGTAGTCTTTCTACTGAGAAAAATGTTCATTCTGCAAAGTATTTCTTTGGTTAGCAGTAGCTTATGAAGCTTTGTAGCTCCTCTCCTAATCCTCCATCTCTCCTATCCTCCAGCACTTGCACAACTAGTGATGCTCTCCTTTAAATTATCCTCAATTTGTCAATAATGCTGCCAGAACCTAGTGCAATGTTCTTGAGGCAGAGTTGGAAAGAATGAGATAACAAATGAGTCATGATGGTAAATCCAGTACAACTCACGAGTTTAAAGACTGAATTGCAAGTGCTATTTTTAATCAAAAATACATCTTCAGAGACTGGGTTTCTAGCCAGACTGATGATATGATAATGAAATCCCAGGAACTCTTATGAAACTGTCCATGACTGCTTGCTGTGACTTTGTCTTCCTCCTGACAGACTGTTTAATCAGCTGTGGGATGCTGTCTGTTTGTGAAGTCTGGTAGCTTTGGAGACCCTTGCTCAACCAAAAGTTGTAACATTTGGGTGATCACAAAACTCAAATCCAAACCATGAAGACAGTGGGCATTGAAAAATAGTCTTAAATATGTAGCACAATCATAGCATCTAGTTAAGCAGCTTCTGAATCTGAAATAAAAGGATGAATATGTACATTTTGAATTTTTTTTATGGCTTTTAGAAACTTCTTCTAGTGACAAAACAACTACTGTAGCCAGCCTCTACTGAAATGTGCAGATATGTTATTCAAACAGGTCAATCTGCCAAATGCCCTGTTGGCTTTTTGGGTCTGGGAGTTTCCTTTCTGAAAGATCATGTTGGCTGTCCATGGCAGCCTGCTGCAGCCTGATGATACCACTTAGAGGGAGAGTTTTTGGAAGAGGCTGGAAGACTGCAAACTTATTGTTTCTGTTTCAGGAGAACTTGGGCAGCTGTTGGCTGCCAAAGATCCTATTATGGTGCTCTTCCACCTTACCTCTGCCTCTCATTTCCTTCTAAACTAGCTATCTTCTGGAGCCAGGAGAATATCAATCAGCCACTTGTAAGTTACTCCTCTTTCCAAATTCACAGAATCACAGCCTGTTTCTACTTCTTACTAAAGGGATGATTACAGTGATAACAATCCTGCATACTAATAAACAAGCTAACATGAAACCCTCTGCCATCTTTTCCATAACTACCGATTCTAAGGCTACAAAACATTTATAACATCATTCTTTAAGTTATTACATTATGTCTTCTAACTACTAAAAATAGGTTTGTTTTTCACTGCTGTCTATGAGGCAACAAATTGATTTCTTAGTGTACACTCTTCAGACTGAAGGCAAACTATTTCAGGTATAGTTTCCATATCTATCCTTGGCCCACTGCAGTCTTTGTTAATGTTTCTGCTCGGGTTTCTAGGCATGGACTGAAGAGGTTGAGGGGGCTTGTCTCTTACTATCCTCAGGCAGCACACCCTGGGATCCCACATCACACAACATCTTCTCACATGTGAAAATGCCAAGTCCTGCATTCAGCTATGACATTTCTTTGGCCAAGGTTTGAACAGTAACTTTGGTCTTTACCTTCTGTCAGTTGTTGATTCCAGGAGGAAGAGACACATGTTCAGAAACGCAGGAAGGGGAAGTTAAACCACTACAATACAGCAAGACATTTCTACTTTGCATAACTTAAAAGCAAAAAGATGTTTCAGTGCTGGTCCTTCCTCCTTGCTAGATACCTTTGTCCCACTGTTTCACCTTCAAATCCTATGCCTCACTGAGATTATAATTTGGTGAGTAAATTAGCTAATAAACCTGAGCTTTTGTACATACCCAGACAGTATAACTGACTGCCTTAAAAAAAGTAGATTTTTTATTAAATGCCAAAATCTGTGATGTGTTTAATCTATCAGTTTTTAAGATACTTATATTAAGAAAAGTGTCTAAAGAGACAAACTATTCATCAATTCAATTATTTTGCATTTCAATGTCTCAATGATTGATCAGCCTATCACACATTAAAGCAAGGGACTGAGAGCAAATTTGGGTCCTACTTGAATTTGTTTCTTTCTTCACGTTCTATCCTTTGCAACCTTTCTTCTCTCTCCTGACGCCGTCTTTCTCTTTCTGCTGCCAAGGTCTCCTGATGCTGCCGAAAAGATGATGTAAGGAGACCACCCAAAGCTGGCCTGTAGAAAAGGAAGATCAGATTTCTCAGTGTCACTTTTATTGATTATACTGGCAAAAAAATGAGTAGCAATCACTCAGCAAGTAACATAATCCCAACCAGTAGAATGACACGGCAATATTTATGTATGGATTTTTCAAAGCATTGGCTAAGCGTCTTCTTGCTAAATTGATTATAGATTCTGTGATGAGCTGAACAAAACCAAATCGGGTAGGGTTCCTAAAAAAACAAATTTCTGAAGCACAAATAAAGCATGTGTAAAAAATCTTCAGTCTATTTCAACTTCAATATTACTTAAATATTTTTTAAATTTTATAATCCTATTACTAGAAAAGCTGAATCTTATAACAGATTTCTTGAAATTTTAAAGAAAAAAACTGTTATGCAATGATATTAAAAACAGATGTGTCACAAACACCTGAGAATCCTCCATACAGAAAAACAAAAGTAAATTACCATGATTTCCCTGCTGCATGTGGCGTAAGAGCAAGATGAATCTCATATTAGAACATACCAGTAAAACACAAGGGGACAGTCTTCTCAAACCATTCTTGAAAACTATCAGGAATAATGCCTCTACAGTAAAGACTTTTCAAATATACAAAGCTCTATGTACATTCAGTTTGGTGTTGGTGTAGATTTTTTTTTATTGGCTTTACTGTAAGCAGTACTTTGTCTGGGAGAGTGGGTCCTCTTACACAACCTTCCCCCAGCATGGTGGTATTGGTACCACAGATTTCTCACATGGCAACAGAGTGACCTCAGAGCAAATGTGTCTTTCTTTCTTTCTGTCTCTTAGACAGGAAAAAACCCTGTATTGT
Source organism: Sialia sialis (assembly GCA_009812075.1). Classification (NCBI taxonomy): domain Eukaryota; kingdom Metazoa; phylum Chordata; class Aves; order Passeriformes; family Turdidae; genus Sialia; species Sialia sialis. The sequence goes on from VRYO01001463.1 coordinate 66,383,660, forward strand.
ACAGGGTAGCTTTATACAGATGCACACTGATTGAATTAGACTGATAAAATCACAAAGACATAACTAATGTAGAATGGTTTCTGTGCATTGTTGTAACATGAGTTTTGCAATGAAAGGATTAATGAGAGAAATAGATACTGCCTTTTGTGTAAAAAGAAATGAAACCCTGCCTGCCTAGAGGAAGGTTCCTTAACCAGTAATGCAAACCTGAATAAATTTTCCTTGTTTTTAAGATCTCAGATCCTTTCCCTTATTTATTTACTTGCCTATGGCTGCACAGTGTAGGCATTTAGCATAATAGCACCAGTTCACTAGTGAAAATAGATGCAAAGGAAGACAAAAATATTAATGCAAACCTATCTTCCCCAAGTGTCTATGTCTGTACAAGCAGGAACACCACAAAACATAGCCATTTTAGCCCCACTGGCAGCAGGGCAGCATGACTATAATGTCAATAATTTCAATAAATTGAATTTCAATATGTCATATCCCACCCGCATAAACATTACATAAGATGGTATAAAACTTGATATTCTGTAAGAGTCCCTGCTGGCACTCCTCCAAAGCTACAGTATCAATGCTGGATCACACTCAAAACCATAAAAATTTCTAATATGCTTCAGCAGTAAGAAAAAAGGGGAAAAATCCTCAAACCCTGACAGTCAAGTACGTGTGGTGAATTTTCCCTCGAGCACATTTTAAATTTATTTTAACTTTTGACCTCCTAGTGCATGTTGCAAGAGAAAGCTCTCAGCAGAAACAGTAGCACTACTGTACTAAAATTCAAAAGTTAGAGCTCCATCCCTGTAGTAAAAACCATGGCTATATGGTTGGATATAACATTAGAAATTACTACTGGAAGAGGAAAAATGAACAGTGTCTCAATGTGAAGAGATATAGAAATTAACTGTGAGAGATGGCAAAAGAGGGTCCCTATCAAGTCTATGTTTTTATCTGTTTTGTGTATTTAGCTTGATATCCCATCCTGCCCAGTTGCCACAAAGTCTGCAAACTCCATTTAGAGTCAAAGGAAGGTACGGCTTAAAAGGAGACTGAAGGAAAATTAAGGGGAAGGATGGGGTGATGCTGAGAGACCAAAAGAGTGATTGTAGGTCTGCACATCATCTAGCAGGTTGGAAGCCTTCAGCTCCGACTGAGCTCTTTGAGGCCCTACAATAAATGCACATTTTTATGCAGGAGATTACAGAGAAAGCACATGGAGATGCACAGCTTAGCTCTGCAGATGGGATTCTAAGCTAACCCTGATATTAAAATACATCCACATGCTAAAACACCTTGTTTGGAGGTTTGATCTAGCATAGTTTGGCAAGCATTGCTCACTGGGCTAAAATTTTTAGATGTATGAAGAGCAGAATCACAATCTAAAAAGAAGATCCACGGCTGTATGCTCAGAAGAAAAGGCAGTGACAGAAGAACTGAAAATGTTAGCTTGCCATCTCTTCAAAACTAATCAAATCAACAATAATTAGTCAAAACCTGGAATTTTCATGTTTCTCACTGGTTATGAGTGCATAATTCAGCTGAATTACAAGCTGCAGTACAGTGTGCACACACATTCCTAGTTCAGTTCCTGTGTCCCAAACACAGCCCTATTCTGTACAACAGTTTGTTGCATGAAATGGTCAGATCTAACAGCCCAAGCTGCCAGAAGGTTCTGGACACAGAGGTCATAATTAAACAGACAGGAACAGGGTCAGCTGACCCCATTTGTGGCACTGACTTCTCAAAGCACAAATAGTCAAGGTTTTGGGTCTTCAGTCAGGAAAGAGCAGGCAAAGAAGCAGCACTACTACAGCTGAGTTAGTGCTCAATTAGTGGTTACACCCATTCAACCACACACATCTGCCCTCGGCAGGGACCACACCTCACACCAAATGCTGAGACCAGCTGCCTTATGAAGCCTCATAAACTCATTGCTGCTATCAAACACCATGGCTCAACTGGTGTTTGAGTGCATCATACTCTCTTTAATGTGAGCTGCAACTGTAAATGCACAGTTTTAGTATTTAGTAAACTCTATCGATAATTTTCTACATGTGCATAAACTAAACCTGGGATAAACAGGTTACGTTCAGGGTGTACAAACCTGTAAAGCAGCCAGAGGAAAAGCAAGCATTAAGTGGTATTCCTCAAACATTCTAAACAAGGAAAAGGGATCTGTCAATGTACAATTTGTCAACAAAATCTGACTTTTGTTTCTGCATTTCCCTGGCAATAACACTTAAAATAAATGTTCCCTTTCAGTGAACACATACTTGAATTGCAAATGGCAGCATGACTGGCCAAACCAGCTGGTGGGAAGGCTTGGACTGAGCTTTTGGGTAATTTTGTTGCTTTGATGCTGTTTAAAGGGTGACAGTGCCTTCAGGCATCATGAATTTTTAGGTCTTAATGCTACAGGCTGTATTTTAAAAATGGATAAGCAAGAAAAAAGCTAAAAAACTTCTGGCGTTGAATCAAAGGTGATAAGAGATTTTAACAGAAAAGAGAATGTGAATGCTCAATGAAAGCATAATAGAGTGATCACTCACAAAATGGGGTTATAGCTAATATATACCAGCATTTTAGTGCTGGTGTCATATGTTACCAGCTGGTAATATCAACCATTTGTTCAGCTCCACAAATACAATCCAGAAGGATGCTTACTCTGACTACTATTTTTAGACTTGTAGAGAATGCAAGGCTATTAAGAATGGACTGTTAATATAAAAAATGTTAAGAAAAGCTTTCTTATGCCTGCTGTTAAAACCAGTAAAAGCTAAACAAGCTGTGCTATTACTTTCTCATTCCAGAAGGAAAATACACAACAAGAAAGCATCTAGGTCTGTAGATTTGTGAGTAGAACTCCTCGCCACATCATCAGGACACAGGGCCAAAGTGGTCATTAGTAACTTATCTTACTGGAAGAAGAAATGGGAAAAGGAAAGAATAGAGGGGAAAAATAAGAAAAAAATGGCAATATATATACACAGAGCATAGGGTATGAAGCCAAAATGTTGACTGTAAACCAAAGCTCTTCTGAAAAAAAAATTCAGCTAGCCTGACCTACAGCATTTAACACAGCAGTGAATACCTAATCATTATGATAAACACAAATTCAGGCTGACACAAGACCTCACACTTTTTTGCAAGTTCTTGCAGTTTTCTGAAAATGCTCCATCATGGACTATACATTGTGAAGGGGATTATGTGACATGAATTACTCTAATATTGTTGCAAACTGAAGAAAATATTTTCTGTCTTTCTGAAAGCAAAACTGAAATTCTGAACTTCAAATGTTCATCATTCACATAAGCTCTGAAATACTCTTTACTCTGGCTGCCTTTCCCTCTGTTTAGTTGAATTTTTAAAATTTGCTAAACAGAAATGGCTATCTACGGGAAGAATACAAAATAAAAATGTATATTTTTAAGAGTTAAAAGAAATTTAACAGATGACTTATGAGAGGAAATCCCTTTAAGTCATAAGGTTAATATATAGGATTGTCTTTAATACTACATGGGGCAGAGTCATTAATAACTTTAATAAGGAAGCACTAATTACCTAATTTTGCAAAGTGCTCCTGTTCCTGCAGCCATGGGAGTGCTACAGGGAGGGTACAACAGTTGGCAGCTCCTACTCAGGCCTTAAGTAACTTTAAATGTCTCTTGACTTTAACAAAATAAATCCGCTTTCCAGCTTAGAAAGAGACAAAAGGGGAGGCAAAGCTGCCAAGAGCCATATTGCTTTTCACAGTTGAAGAAACTCCCTGTGTACTATGTCTCCCTACATGACACGGCAAATTCAAAAGCATGTTGATGTAAGACTTTGCAAACAGACTAAACATTACTTAAGGAATCTTTACAAAACTTCTCTCAAAAATAAACAGAAAATTGAGAGCTGAAACTACTGACTAGTGCTTCCTTTAAGAAAGAAACTTGAGAATGACCAAGAAAAGAAAAGATTAAATGTTAGACTTTTAAATGGTACAGGGGACTACCCAAATTAGAGCTACACCAGGACAGAGCTGCACAGAGACTGGGCAATGCACAAGCACTTTGTACATATACTCATCTCTTCCAGCTGACCTGTGCAGCTTTTACAGTGTGCTTCTGTCTTTCTCCAGCAGCTTCTCATCCTTGTATGAGTTACACCTTGCCTGGAAGTGGTTGGCAGAGCCCAGGTGTAGATCCAGGCTAGGTGGGTGTGCCCTGAGCAGCAGCACTGCATACGGCGTGTTCAGCCAGCAACATTCTGAAACCATAATCAGTTCATGCTTCTGTTTAAACATATGCCCTATGATGAAGTCCACAAAGCTGTAATCACGAATATTGCTTACACAGTAGTTTGACAAGCAGCTAGGCCAGTGCAAGCCACCACTGCTTCCCAAACTGTAAATCATCAAGTAATTCCTAAAGTAATTTTCCCTCTTAAAATCTCAGCAATAAAGTTGAGGCTTTTGCCCTGGGCCACTATTATCATCTACCAATCTATCCATTCCTCATTACGCTACTCAGAGTGAGAGATGTGCTTGGCAGTTACCACAAGGAAAAATCACGATCTCCAGTCTGAGAGCCCAGAAGTACACACACAAAGAACAGAAAGCCAAGGAAAGACGAGCAGTTCTTGGGAGAACAGCAGCTTTGTAGGCTGTATAGCAGGTTTTGTTTCATAGGTTTCTGTTTTACCTGAGTGCTTAACAGCTGAAGTAAGGGAACTGCAGAGCACAACTTAGTGATAAATGGCTAGCAAAAAAAAAAAAAAAAAGAAAAGAATGAACCTGCCAAGAAGCTTCATCCAGCAGCATCTCACTGATGTTGTCAATTACTGAGAACTTTAATTTTAGTAGAAAAATCTAACTGAAAAGCTGTTTGGCATTCTCAAGCAGTTTTTTCGCTTTGTTTTGCTTTAAAAAGAGAAATTTGAAAGAAAGCACCAGATTTCTGACAAATCACTATTTCAGGCACCTGGAAAGGGAATAAAACTCAAAAGAAGAGTATCTTCAGACTTTTTTTGCACTTTATGCTTATACTTCAGGTATGGTGTTTAAGTGTCAGAGGAGAAAAAAACCCATCTATAATCTAGGAAAGCTAATCTCACTGTCTGTTTTAGAAATAAATATTTTAAGGTACATATCCTTGAAAGATACAGAAGAAAATGGAAATGAACACTTAATATTCAAGGCACTGGATCATAGGAATCCAAGATAATGTATTGCTGTAGATCACAAAGCAAGTGAGATGGAAACCATATTAAAGAATGTGAAATATATTTAATATTAATATATTAATATTAAAGCCTATTTTCTAATGCTCTGGAAAAGCTGGAGATGCTTCAAACAGGAACAATCTGCAAACACCACAGCAGGCCTTCACCAGGCTTGGAGATTTGGAAGAACTTCTGAGGGACTAGCCAGAGGTGGAGACTAAGTTCACAGTGACTGGCCAAGAGCCTCAAGAAGTGGAGATTTGCGAGCTGAACTTTCTGGCATTAATTTAACAGATAGAGGTGAGACCATGAATTCCTGCTCCTTTGGCAAGCAGTGCCCAAAGCAGGCTTTCTGGGCTAGGCTGCCTGTACTACTGTTTGACTGTCAGGCCCAGGGGGAACCATCTCCTGGCAAATGCATCAGAAGAAACCCACCCTTGCAAACACACCAGCAGGATATTTTTCTAGTAGTGGAACAAATTAAAGCTGGTGCTGAATTTAGGAGCTCTTGCCACGATCTCCTCTAAGGATGGCCATGATCAAGAATGCAAACAGTTCACTACCTAAAGGACAATATTAGGGGGTGTGAAGCTGTGCAAATAACAAGTTTGATGTCCAGTGGCAGACTCCAGGCTGCAGTTTCAATTTGAGTGACTGTCTTAGATTTAGAGCCTGACAAATCAGTCTGGCTAGACAGAAATATCCTAGGTGTGAGCATAAGGCATGGAAATACAGATGAGTCTTACAACACCTTCTGCCCCCAGGCAAGGTGCCAACTTGGAGGGACAGAAAAATGCTGTTCTCCCTGATGTGTTTCAGTCATGCACTGCTCTTCCCCTTTGTTACTGAAATTTATGATGTTATGAGAGTGATATTATTTTTAATAACTAGGGAGAAAGAGTTAATTGGTGATTTAAGTTGTGAAGAGTGGGAGCAGTGTATTTATGAAGCAAAGCATTCTTTTGCATAAGGAAACAGGCAGACTGGTTTATACTTCTTATGCGTTAGAAGACATTCACAGAGAGATTCAAGAGAGCTGACACACTCCTTCTTCTCTCCCAATGAAGGGCTGCAATTTGCCCTCCTTCAGCAGGATTCCCATGGCTGCAATATGTACTTCAGAAATATGGCTCTCCACAGGGGACCCAGGGAAATGAGAGAGAACAACAGCATTGCAAGAAGATGCCAAAAGCTTGCAGCTGTATTTAGAAACAGTAAAGCAAGCCTTTTCTTCTGCTGTACAATCAGAAATATATAGATTATGTGGATTTCAAAGAACAAAATCCAGCTACTTTTACACTGACTTATACTGCTCTTATGATTCCCTACTGATCTTGGCCAAAGAGTGTTTTGAAAGTATGAATATCAAGATGTCAACCACACTGCTTCTTTCCACCTAAGTTGTAGCTCTTGTTTACATAAGCAATATCCAGCCAAGGGTTTGAAAGGCCTGTCAGGGCAACTGAATGGAGCATGAATCATTGTGCTGGGCACTGCTCTAAATGCTGCTTCTTCCTGCCTCCTCACTCTCAAAGGTCAGATGGTACCAGGACCTGCATTTGAAGCTCTTCCCTGCATGATAAAAGACAGGAATCTTTCTGTGAAGGCTTTGCATAACTTTAGCATAAGCTGAAACAAAAAAACACACCTTAGAGCTAACCATAGATATGCATCTGCTTCTTATCAAATGTCTTCCTCTCCCCCCATCTCAAATATTTTAACTTTTTTTGGGTGTTTGAATCAGCATAAATTTTTACCATCAGGAGGTAGGAAATCGTGTTTACATAATCTGAGTCAAACACCATTCATAGAAGACTGTGAACACCTCCACAATACTTTCCATTTTCTATTTAGTGCCAAGCATTGTGTCATGCACTACATGGCCTACTCTTTAATAAGCAAATTCCATCCATCAAGCTCTACATGGACATTTCTTCAATGCATATCTTTCAGGACAATGAAATTAAGGAAGGCTTCTGCCCTTCTTCAAAGCAGTTAGATCCTTACAGCTTGCAGAACTGTACATCTGCAGCAGCACTCTCAAAAAGAAGAAGAAATGCAAAATGGCATCTGAAACTGTAAACTTAATTATCTTTAAAAAAATTACTGCATCTATTCTGCAGACAACATGTTGCAGCCATGGTGTACACACATTTTTCACACTTCTCAGAGACTCATATACAGGAAGCATCAGGCTGTGACAGCCCTTAAATGTAAAAATGCAGAAACCCTGTTGAGCTCATGAACTACCATGAACAGCAAGCTGCAAATTTAAACAGGAGTACGGAGATTTTTATCATGTGAGGTGGAAAGTGGCAAAAAAAAAACTGAAGGAAAGACAGAGATAATGATGAGCACTGAGATAATGATTATCATAAGCACTGTGTTCAGTCACTTACAACATGTAAGAGAGATCTGATGGTTGAAGGTAGAGCACTTTGCAGTTTCACAGAAAAAATAAACATGAGGTGCGTTGGCTGAAAGATGCTGCTAGAAAAACTGGCTTCACAATATAAAATATTTTGCTAGCAGTGATAATAAATTTTGGAATGTTTTCAGGACAAGTCATGCGCTGCCACTTGAAAACACGTGAGAGTACAGGGGTCTTTCATTTAGCTTCTGTGAGACCCATTATAGGTCACAACAGATGATTGCAGAACTCCCCTCCGGCCTGACTCTCCATGAATCTGCAAATTTTACAGCTTCATCCTGTGGGGCCAAGGCATTTTGGCTCCAAACCAGCAAGGCACTTAGGCACATGCTGAAATGGAAGCTGGCTTTCTTCACTGGAGCAGGGCCAGCACCATCAACCTCTTGCAGGACAAGCCCAACCATCTTTAGCCATCTCAGCGTTTGACCACTTTGGGGTTTCTTTGCCACAGTAGCAATCAGAAGTTTAAAAGAGCAAGGGCTTGAAAATTTTAAACTTCCAAAGCAGTGGGAGATTTGTAACTCTTGCTTATCTTGCTTCAGTTCTGCTGAGGTAAACGGGGGTGAATATGCTGGTGTAGAGTTTTTTATTATGGTTGCCCTTGGCCATAATTTCATTGAGATCAGGAAAGACAAATCGTGGGAAGGTACTCCAGGAAGATGAGCAAATGAAAAACAATGCCTTTCTCCAAAGAGAAACTTAAAGTAATTACTCACTTGAAAAAAAGATTAAATCAATACCTCATGGCTAGAAATACATATATGCTGGAAGAACCTAACTTGAACCATTCTGAGCAGTAGTCTGGAAAGGATGTGAGGCATTAGGAAGGTTCAAACATATACACATACACACAGAAACACACATACATATACAGAAATATGCCAAAGAGTCATTAACAAACATTAACTGGAATACAGAGAAATGGTCCTGTAAAAAACCTTAAGTTCAGAAAACAGGGTGGAAGATGCAGTTTTTATAAATTAGAGGCCAGTTTGGAAACAAACAATCCAAACCCCATCTGGCCTAATTGGATATTATTAAATTAAATTAATTAAAAACTTTTAGGTTTCCTTCTTAAAGTCAGCATGACATCCTTTGAAGTTGTCATTTACTCTCAGGTTGTAACAGGTGGTTAATTTCTGGTGGTCCAGACTTTGTGCCAAGAATATTTTTCATGCATCCATAACATTTTCCTATCATTTTTCTTTCCCCTTGTACCTTACATAATTCAAAAGAGTATTTTGATTGTTCAAAATATTTGTTTTTGCTTGTTTGGGTTTTTTTTTCCCATTAATTTTTTTAATTAAAGCAATCTGATAACTGGTAGGTTCTTAGGAGTTTGCTTTAGCTACAGCAAATGTTTTACTTTTGATGAAATACAATGAGATATGTCACGTATTTTCAAGAAAGGACAAAATTATGGCCTAGGAAATTCTAAGCTAAGCACATTTCCAAGATTTTGCAGTTGATTTAAGATGATAGAAGTGAAAACAGATCTATCCGAATTTATTTTTTAAAATGGAAAGAAAGAAAATGTGTTTAAATTCACCTTTTAATGCTTAGAACAGCTAACGTGTGAAGCAATTCTGCTTTATCCATTTAAGTGGAAGAAACAGGAGTGGCATGGAAATACACCCAGCCTTTAACACCACGTCAGACAGAAACGCTTGAGAATGAGTGGGAAATGAACACATTTAGATTTCTTTCCCAATATTAGAAAAAATCTGGCTAGGAGCTATTTCCAGTAGTCATTCAGAACAGCTTACATTTATCTCCTTCATCCTGTCTGCAAAGGAACTGTTGTCAAAACACTGATAAATTTACAAACCTGTCAGATTTGGTCTCCTGAGGTGGTGACAGAGTTGTCCCATAACGAGTAGTGGGTGTTGTAGGGGCACTCACACCAGCATACGGTCGTGAAGAAGAGTAAGAACTGCTGCCATAGCTATTGTATCTGAAGAAATGGGCAGAAAAGTAAGAGAGAGGGAGACAGAAAGAATCCATCAGCAAAAGGCATGCAACAGTAAATCCACTTGTTTACGGCATGGTGGTGATCCCATATCCCAGAACTTTTCCAACAATCACCTTCTGAAAATGTTGCTCTATTTCCAAATAAGCAACCAATCATGTACTCTTAATATCAACTGTGGCATGAACATACATGATGAAACAGTGAGCTATTGGTAAGTAAAATAATGATAAATTTGAATGATCCTCCCAGGTGATGACTCAGAGCAGGAATACTTGAATTACTGCTCAGTTACTCAGAATTATTAACTGTTTTGGGAGCTGATATCCAGCCATTTGCAAAGGGATCAAAACAGCCCAAGACAGCAGTACTCATATCTACCAAAATTAAGGAAAGCAGCAGCCCTCCTGAGACATGATCTGAACATGGGCATCCATGACTTGCAAATGCTAGCATTTTAAATGGAAAAGCAACCACATTCTTTTCAATTAAAGCCAGCAGTATTTTCTTTCCCCTCCCCCAACATAAGTATTAACTTATGTGCCATTTCTTACAATGTCTGTAAAAAATCATCACCATGGTTAAAAAGACATGTCTCCGGAAGCACGGCTTTAGAAATTTCTATCAGTCCTTCTCTCCATTAAAATACCCCATAAACTTGCTTCACTTCAATGTGAGTTTGCTGATCAAAGAAAAATTGTTTCCAGGACTCCTGGATTGGCCACCTCCCCAGAGTCCCTTCTATCAATGTTTTCATCCTGGCTCCTGCACTGAATAGAAAAGGCAGTTGTGTTGCTTTGCTGTGCCTTTTAACCATTGTACCTAAACAGCATGTCAAGAAAAGATTCTTGATTTGGGAAAATGTTAATATTTCTCTCTTTAATACTGTTCACAGACAATGCCATTTTCCTACATGGAAAGCACATGGGCTCTGAAGATCAGTACTCTGCAAGGCCAATTTATGCAAATAACAACATTTATTTCAGGAAATAGAGCAACATCATTTTCTTTATTATAATTAATAAGATATATCCTCCTTTACCATATCTTTCTCTGATGCTTCTTCCCTCACACACATCAGCACTCAGTAATTTCACTCAGCAATTTTATTTGAAAAGCCTGGTTGGTTTCCTTCAGCTCCATTTAGCACACTCATCTAGCCATGCAAAATTTCATTCAAAGTTTCAAGCTTCATTCCTTAGGGTTCAACAGAATTGCTGCCTGCCAAGGCCCATGTTAAAATCAGAGTAGATTTCAGCTAGGTGCTTTTACAATGGAAGGGATCGTGCCTTAGAGAACATGTCCTCTTGGACAGCAATTTCAGGTTAATGTTTTAGAAAACACCTCTCCTCCCTCATCTGTTTTTGGGACACTATACTGACTAGCAACAGGGAAATAATTCTGAAAATAAATTCTAACATATGTGTTTCTGAGCCACAAAAGGAATTTTGCAGGAAATAATAGCTGTCTGGGCCTTCTTGCTTTAAAAGAAAAGTACAGTAATTTCACACTCATAAGCTGCACCTGGTTATAAGCCGCATTTCCCGGTAGCTGGGAAGACCATGGAATTTGTCCATAAGTAAGCCGCACCGTGTGATAAGCTGCACTTTTCCTTTCCTTTCTTTCTTAAAAAGCAAAAATCCATGTGCAACAAAGTAACGAGTTAGTAACAGAATCACTGGTCGTGGGATTTGCTGTCATGTGCTCAATTTGCAAACAGTTTTCAGAGACCAGTGAAGTCTTTAAATGCAGCCCCAAGTGCCCTTCCCGTGCCGCTCAAAAGCGGTGGCTCGGTGGGCTGGGCGCACAAAGTGAAGCCAGCAAGTGGCTCGGCACCCACTCACCAGTAGCTCCAGCTTGCCACCCACCCGGCAGCGGCTCTGCAGCAGCTCCCCGGCAGGCTCACACTTCCAGGTTGGAATTTCACCAGAATTTGTCCATAACTAAGCCACACCTGGTGATTAGCCGCACTTCTGGGATCAGCTTGATTCTTCAGTGAAATAGGTGCGGCTTATCAATGTGAAATTACTGTAACTAAAACCTGGAGACTGTGGCCCACTGGAGCCTGTGTAACTGGACAGAGTGGAGCTTCCCTGGTAGCACAGACCTAGCTTGCGTCTCCTTTCTGACAGGCTCAGCCCAGAAAATGTTCTGACTGTGCCTGTACTGAGGGAGAGATGGGAAAACATTGTTCTGATAAGAACTCAGAGCTCATCTGGTATGTTCCTGACACAGAAACCTCCATTTCTATTTCAATCAACTGCAAGGAGACCTTCTTATCAACTATTACGTGCTTTTCTTCTCTGCCCCATGAAAAAAGCTGACATAGAACAGAGCCCTTTTTCAGACCAAGGGTTTTCAATTAGTCCAAAGATAACCCTCATGAAAATGGAGGGAACACACCTCCTATGGAGTCAGACCTACAACAATTAAAAAAATCAAAATCAGAGGACTGGACTGGACACAACATCCTATCAAATTCAGAATACCAGAGTAAATCTGTATGCTGTAAACAAAGTTTATCTTTCTAATCTTCCTCTGGTATTGGCTATTGTTTCAATTTTCCCTTCTTGTCTCATTTACCAGTGTAGATGCAACAGTCTTATCCAGCAGCATTAACCCTCAAGACATTTTCCTCTTTTATGGGTGTATTACTGACTAAATGTGTGGGCTTTGCCCTCCTTTTCCTCCAAATAAACCCAGAAGAATCCTCATCCCCACCTTTGAACCTCTGTACTAACTGGAAGGAGAAAAGATGGTCAGAGGAAAAAAAAAATCACTGCAGAAATACTAAATATTTCAGGAACAGGAGGTATTTAGGAATCTACTCTCTGAGCTATAACAGCAAGCAGCAATGGCAGACCAATAAATGAGTGTGAGAGGTCTAAGGGAAAAATGCACCTGTGAAGGAAAATGTAATTTCAGAGGAATTCCAGTGTTCAAGTTGCAGGTAAAGGAAAAATATATTAACTAAGCCACTTGTCAACAACTACTTGGATTTACAGGCTTTTCAGAAAAATAAAAAAGGGACAAAACACACCCACCTATTAGGAGAGAAAGATCAAAAATTAAAAGGATAAAAGGATCAAAACATTTGTTGCAGAAAGTCAGAAGGACTGCTGGAGAGGGTTGCATTATATATACATGCAAAATGTACATTTTCAGCACCTAATTCAAAGAACACTGACAACTGTGAGAAACAGCAAAAAATCATCAACCACTTTTCAAGGTGATTCTCTATCATTGTTTTTAGTGCTACTTACTGTCAATCCCTTTTACCTGAAAACAGATGAGACAAAACACGTTTGTGGTTTTTTTGGTTTTTTTTTTTATAGTTTAGATGGGTGGAATAGGGAAATTAAAGTTAAAAGCTAAAAGATATGCATGAGGAACAAGTAAATTCAAGAAATGTTGTGCAGATAAAACTGTCTATTCTGAGAGCTATGTTATCTTTACAGATCTCTTATTACAAGCATGAGCTAAAATTGCACATGAGATGGACACGCACTGTAATCAAACAACAAATTTAGGATTTGGCAGTTCAACCTTTGAAGCTAGGACTTCACCCCTGAATTTCAAGTGCTGATCTGACCTCTCTTGCTTTCATAGCAGAAGAGCCCCATTAATTTTCATGAAAACATGTCTGCAAATTACATTGTTGTAAATGAGAGCAAAATGGTGCTCCTTTCTGTAATCTCCCAAATCATGAGTTATTTATCTGCTGCTCTATAGAGGCCAGGATATTTATTAACTACAGACATGGAAGAAGAGCAATGATGTCAGCAAAGACAAGGGAAAAATATCATTTCAAAATACAGGTTTACAGGGCTAAAATTAGTACAGTATGTTCTGGAAATAATACAACACATAGAGTAGCATTATTACCACTGTAAAATTCTTGAAAGGTGTTATTGATTCATCTAAAAATTACTGTCAGCTATATAAAATCTACCTGTTTTCCCTCATCATTTCTGCTTCCTTCTCTTTCACAGATGCTGGAGATTCTTCAAAGTCATACGAGAAGAGGTGAAAAGGAGTGTGTGGTACATAAGGTAATTTCTCCACCGTTGGAGATGCCTTTGGAGTAATGGATGCAGAGGAATTTTGGGGAGAGCTCAGCAATGCTGTTGCAGGTGAAGATGGTGATGAAAGGACAGAATTATGATGAGAGACAGATGAGTCAGGCACAGAAGAGGAGTTGCTAGAAAAGCTCTTTGCTCTAGAGCAGGTGAGAGGCCTCTCAGCTGGGGAAATGGCACTGGAGACAGCTGAAGAGTCAGAACACTGTGAAAAGCTTTCCTTCACAGCCTCACGCACATCTGGAACCTCACTGTAGGAGGAAAAAATCATTAAAAAGGGAAGAGGAGAGAAAAATGGGGCAAAGGGAGATAATAGATAGTAATACTTGCAGACGAAAAAAACCAACGAAGTAGAGTTAGACAAACAAAAACTTCCAAAATTTAGACAAACAGCTCATCTTTTTAAATGCCGAGAACTCACATCTTTGTATCTCAGTGGGATTCTTCTTGGGGTTGGAAATACTGAGGAAAATAATCAACTCATTCCAAAGGAAAAGAGGGGATTTAACCTATGGGCTTCAGAACTAATTTTTGTGAGACTTTTCACACCTCTTTTTGGAAAAATTTTTATATGTTTCAAATTAGGTTGTAAACATCAACAGAGCAGTACAAAGCAGAGTGAGCACACAGGAAAATACTCCATGGAGCACAGATGCTTCAAGATACAGTCTGCAGGACTGCTTCTCCAAGTCCTGACTATCATCCTCCCTGGGAATCCGATCTTTTTACTAAAAAAGTTCATCCAACAAAGATGAAAAGATAAAAATACTTGATTAGCACTGTTCTGTCAAAATTCAAGTTTAGAATGATCTCAAAAGCAAGACCTTATCAGTTATTTGTCCATGTATGAAAGCACTAATTTCTGATTTCTTGGAGTGTCGGCATTCCATGCTGATTTTTCATAGCGACTTGCAGAGTTTACATCAAAGGAAACAGAAAACACATCTGCTTTGCTCTACTGAAGGCAGATGTTGGTGAGTGACAGAAGGCACAAAGCAGGTGAAAAGCCATGGGATCTGCACTCCAAGGTGTCTGTTTTGACTAGTAACTCCTGCATAAACACTGTGCATGGGCTTTGGGGTGCATCACTTGGCTACTGGCTGATTTAATTTTCCAAAGACCACTTCTGCAATCCCCAATTGTCATGGAAGGTACAGTCCTTATCTCAGGACTGTGGGCTTGGCACAGCATAGGCAACAAAAACACAATTTATTTTAGATATGTTGGGATCTTATGCAGTTAATCATCAGGTGTATGCCAGGTAATTATTCTCACAATGGAAAATCTGAAGACCTTCATCTATTGCACCTGCTGCGCTTGACAGGAGACACTGAAGCCAGGCCAGTCCTGCCTGACAGCATCTAACACAAACAGCCAGGTTACAGATAATTTTTGTTACGCTACAGAGACAGTGAAAGAAGGTACTCAGGAAAGTAATGGGGACATCACCCAGTTAATTTAAAGAGATAATTATCTAAAAAAGACCAATGACCTAAAAACTCATTATGCTCTTCACATGGCTCTTCCTCTCTTTAAAAGTGGTATTTTAGTATACTCATGAAATTTGTTGACTTTTAAGAATAAGATTTGAGGAAATTATCACTTTATTTTGAAATTAGCAAGATTTGCTGACTGGAAGATAATAACAACAGTACAGTATTTTCTTTGGAATTCACACATTAAACAGTTTCATTTCTTCCTTGTGTACAGCGTCTCCATAAATGTGGTTTATTAAAAAAAAATTTAAAAATCCAATCTCATTCACTGAGTTGCAAAACCAAATAATTTAACCTAAATCAAATGGCTGTCTGGAACAAAGAATGTATTTTCTTGCTTTCGGTTTATTAGGATCAAGCTGCCAAATGCCAAAAACATATATATGTATATCTCAGAAATAAGTGCAAAAATTTACAATGTAGTATCAATGAAGAATATCAATTGGTGATTTGCTTATATCTGTATATATAAAAAAGGCGGGCATAAATTAATTAATTTAAAAAATATAGATATTTATCAGTTTTGCCTCAAAGTAGTTCTTTGCTACTAAAACATGAACAAAACTTATATGAAATCTTAGGCAGCATTCAAAAAATGTCAATATAGAGCATAGTAACAGATATTCCTAGTAAGGTAGTACTATGAAGATAAGGATGAAAACCTAAGAAACCAAGCAACATCATCAGCTAATCAGTGTAGTGTTTCATTATTGCCTTAACTGAGAAGTTAAACTAAACCATGCTTAAAGTTATGCATGCTTGAAGATGTTTCACTAAAGTTTTTAGGAATTTGTGAGCATTAC
This sequence comes from Sialia sialis, assembly GCA_009812075.1. Taxonomy (NCBI): domain Eukaryota; kingdom Metazoa; phylum Chordata; class Aves; order Passeriformes; family Turdidae; genus Sialia; species Sialia sialis. Next base: position 66,399,646 of record VRYO01001463.1, read on the forward strand.
GTAAAGGAGTGAGTGCAGACAGTTCATAGTGCACTGAACCTATATAATTAAATGCTTCCATTAGCAGTGCTGCCCTACAGCCCCCTCCCCAAAGCTTTTAAATGCAAAGATATTTCCTTGGGGGGTGACTTTAAAAGGTCATCGAGGAATATGAGTGAAAAGGTGGATGTTGCTGCACACTGTGCTGGTGAGTTCATGCCAGAGCCTGAAGAAAAGGTGGAGGGACAAAGCTGAATCCTGGTACCTGGCTTTGACCTGCCTATTGACCTCTTCCTCTCCCTCTTCCTCTCCCTCATCCTCAGTATTGGGCTCTGTGACTGGCTGTTCTTCTTCTTCTTCTTCCTCTTCATATTCCTCCTCTCTGAGGTCAGACCAAGGAAAGAGGCATGCAGTGGGATGGAAAGAAAGAGGGTGGAAGAGAAAACAACATGAGTTGTCAGAAAAAGAAATGCAATGAAGTTAGAAATGGAAGGAAGAGACTGATGAAAAGGGAGTTATGGCCCTTATATGTTAGACAAAAAAAGCTACCTAAAAATTCCTCCTAAGTATGTGTTTGCACAAGGGTAGCTACTGATATAAAACTGCTATACTCTCCCTTATTTACTTTTTTTTTTACTATTATTTTAACATTCAAAGCTGCCATTGATTTTTCTTGAGCTTTGCTTTCCATTTGCAGCTGCCCCACCTGCAGAGGCATTAATGGAAAGCATACATAACAATAGCAATGTTCAACTCATTAGTCATTATGTTGTGTCTTTTTGGCGTAAAGGACAGTACACGCTGTGCTGGCATGGGACAGCTGGCATTGGACATCATGCTTTCTAAATTAAACCAAATAAAACATTCCTGCTAAGTAACCAATAGCTCAACTAGAAAACAGAACAGGGTGAACCATTGAGTTAGAAATAACAGAGAGACCAAATCAGTTCAGGACTATTAGCAAATAGCAATATTTAAGTTATCAGATGCCAGTACATGAATTATTTCAGTGGAGTAATTAAGTATGGTCAAAGCAGGCTTCAGCTCAGCAGTAACTCTGGCAGAAGAGAAGTGTAAGTCATGCATAAAGCCTCCACAACCTACAAACCACATAAGTAAAATAGGAAAACTTTATTAAACATAATGAAAAAGGCTACACTGTCTGTCTCACATCCCTCATGTTTATGCTTTTCACCTTCCCAAACCAACTCATGGAAGATGCATTTGCAGTTGATACAGTTCTCCACTTGATTTAATGATGTATATACCACTAAGGTTACGCTCCATGCAAGAAGGAAAACATACAATCAGCAATGAATTTTGGGAGACACTCATATTCCTTGCATTTTCCCAAAAGCTTGTTTTTTTTCCTCTCATTCTGAAGGGATGCTCTGTGGATTTTTTTCCATTTAGAATTAGTTTCCATGTTATAAGAATAATGAATATTTACAGTGTGAGATCACGAACTCATGGAGTGCAATGCAAAGGGTCAATCCAAAATTTGTTGCATTTATATGGAGATAGTTACAGAATAACCAGGAAAATGGCAGTGCCTGGAATACTCTGGCAAACATTCACAAAATAAATACTTTCAACTATTCCTAAGGTGGCTTAGTGACACAACCATCAGTTGTCATCTCTTCATCTCCCAGTCCTGCCCACAAATTTACACCTCCCTTACACAGCCACCTCTCAACTTTCACATATTTACTAATTTACTGGAAAAAAGAAAAGAAAGAGTTGAACCAGGGAGCATTCGTATAATCTCTTCTTACTGGCTCAAGCTTTGCTATTTCCTGAGAAAGGAAACTTCTGTATCTGTTTGTCCTAGAGCAGTCAGATTTGGAAAATAACCCGTGAAGCTCTGTGGGATCATGGTTCTCTGTTTAGAGCGCAATGCATCCTATAATGCTGGCATCGCAGCTATTGCTTATATGAACAAGAGTGTCCCCACTATTGCTGTGTTTAAAGCTCCCATCAGGACTCCGCATCAGTGATGTCAACATTTTCCTCTCCTCAATTGTATCAAAATGTCAAAAATCATTAGTGAAATACTTATCTGATATGGTGGATCTCGTAAATTTGCAAGAGTTCTTTGAGAATTTATTCCACCTTATGAGACCATGGCTAAAACAACAGGAGTTTACACAGCATGGAGAAAGGACATGAAAAAAATTTTGGATTACAGAGAAATCATTCTTTTATAAGGCCAATGACTCCTTCCTCAAGGGTCCTTGGGCTCTAGGTCAAAATCTTAGAAGTTTTGATTGGAAAGCTCTTTTCCTTTGCTGATGTTCAGTGTAGCAACTACGTGGCAAGTGTTGGAAAAGCCAGAGGAAGGATCTGGCTCAGTGTGACTTGGTGGCAGAGATGGTTGCTGGGCACAGAGGCAGGCACACTCTCCAATCTGGGGCAGCCAGTGTGGTCAAGGGAAACTTGCACAAAGGAAATAAATGTTTGCATAGGGGAGATGCTCAACACTTTCAACTCCCTCTTTTAGCATCTAAACTCACAGTTTGAGTCCTCAAGTATCCCCAGAAGGGGGATCAGATACAGATCAGAGGAGAGGGGTAAGCTCACAGGCAGGAATGACGTGTGCTCTTCTTTTAACCAAAGCAACAGTGGCAGTCATTTCAGTCTTGTTAGAGGCCAGATATTCTGTCCAACAAGACACGCAGTTCCTGTTAACTAAATCTTTCCTAAAAGATAGAAAAGGAAAACTTCTGTGTGAATATTTATTAAAATGGGAAAACACTTACTAGAGTCAGACGCTCAAACACAACAGCAGACAGGTTTGTGAACTCATCTGAACAGTTCAGAGTTGTGTTCGTTTTTGTATACAGTGGAGAAGGGGTGATGTGGAAAAGCTCATTGTCCCTCTCACATAGAGATGCAAATTTGGAGTCAATGCAATAGTGGAATTAAATTAAGAAAAAAGATTCATGGAGAGGTTTCCAATTAAATGAAGTTGCAGAAGCCAGCATGGTTTTTGGTAGTGCAGAGGAATCTATCGTGTTTACAAAAGGCAAATATTCATCCAGAGGCAGGGAGGAAGGCCTTCAGCTAATGCTGAAGGATCTGCTATATTCAGGCCACCTTAAGGCTGTTCCTGGATTACTTCCCTTCCATGATAAAAGTATCAGGTTAGAAATATTTTTTAAAAAAGAAGCCTTATAGCACTGAAAACAAATTTCATAACAATCATTCTGCTTATTTTCATGCTTAAAATGGATTACTGCTACAGGCTAAAAAACTGAACAAATAAACAAAACCCCACCTCCCCATAAGTCTTTATAAAGTAGATCATTGGTGATGGTAACTAACAAATATCTTCTAAGGCACAGATTTTGCTCAGTTGTTTCAACTAAATGCTAGGTAGCTCAGCTCATATGCATATATCTATGTGTATGTACATGTATCAAAGAGATTCACATCCACAGATATGTGCCTTCATGTTTATCCTGGAGATATTTTTGTCTAATTTCATGCCTTGGTTGTTTTAAATATCTAAAACTAGGAACCAGAGATAAGCATAAAGGAAAAAAAAAAAAAAAACCAAACCAAAAAACAAAGCGTGTTTCTTTCCATTACAGCAATAAAAGAGAAATTAACTTCTCTTATCTGGGCCTTTAGTAATCTATACCACAAGCTGAGTCTTAGATCAAAGGATGATGTTGAATCTCCCCACTTTGCTGCTTCACACTTGTCATACCACTCATCATATTTGACACAGACAGCAATTCCAAGAGATGTTGAACAAACCATCCTAAATAAAATTAAATAAACCCCACCTACCACTATATCTTTGATCTAAGCCATTAAGTATTTACAGAATCAAATATTTTCTTATAGTGTTGTGGAAAGTTACCAGAACATAAAACATCATGACAAAAACTAGAATTTTTCTGTAGCAAATGCTAGAGAAAAATAAAAGATTAGTTATGGTTTGGGATGTCTGAAAACATGGAAAATCATGACAATAAAAAAAGAAGCCTCAGCTGTATCTAGGACAAACCAACCCTGCAGTCCTGGCTCTACAAGAAGCAATTTGAACAATCACTTAATGGGGCCTAATAAGCAAACCAAGGCCTGTGCTGCTGGTTAGAAACTTGACAGGAATCCAAAGTTGAGCAGAAAAAATGCTTAGCATCAGACACTCAGCTGTATTCATTGTTTTCTGGTAAATCCAAAACAGCATCACGATCTCTTGCCTGCATCTTGGCAATCCTCAAACATCAGAAACATGCATTTTCTAACAAACAGGTTCTCATGGCTTCTCAGCACAGTTTTCCTTTATTTAGACAACTATTTCCCTGTATTTTTCTAGCACCATAAAGGGTGTGAAAGACCTTTCTAGCCTGAAAATTTGTGGAAAACTTTGGAATTCCCTGTGCTGTTCTTGCTCAGAGGAAAAAGTCCAAACAAGCTTCCAGACAGAACTCTAAAAAAAGCAAATTTCATAGATACATAATTCCCTGTTTGTTTCTCTGTTGTTTTCACCTTATCAATATAGCTCTCCTGAAGGCCAGCTTTCCTCAGTTTGAAAAATCTGGAAGCCTCAGGTGACCTGAACATGTGGTCTTCCTCATACCTTCTTAGCCTCATGGTCTACTAAGAGATAGCTTGCTAAAGCCAGCTTTGGTCACTGATGCAGAATGCAGGCTCCACTCTGGTAAGTTCTTAAGATGGCAGTCAGTTCTTTCACTTGTTAGGTGTCAAACACAGAAATACTGATAATAAAGTTCTAACCATGGTCAGGTTATCCCCAGCCTGTTATCCCCTTGATTGTAACTAATTCCATAGTGATGGAGCCGTTCAATCAAATGCTGGCAAGAGATGTCAGAAGCTCCCAGAAGCTCACTTGAGTATGTTTGCTGAGGTCTGGCTGACACAGCTCTGATGGGACACCCAGCAATGAGAGATGAGTATGCTTTCTGTGCAGTACTGAAGAAAGGGAAACATTGATTTGAAAAACTGTGAGGGACACTTCTCTCTGATTTGTGTGTACAGAACTTAGAGAAGCTGTGCAGTGATCAAGACAGCACTGAGAACTTCTGAACAGGCTGCCTTTTATTCTTTGAAATCCAGTCAGAATGAGACTGAAAGACAGAGACAGAAATTTGCCTTTTAGTGCTTATTTGGCTAGAAATGAATGCATACAATAACAACATCCATCTAGTGTGAATTCCATGCCACTTCTTGCATTTTTCCCCGACTCTATCCATGGTTGGAAAAAGCTAGCTTTACTTTAAAAAGAAAACAAACAAACAACACAACCCATGGAAGAATGTGTTTAAAAGTCTACTGCATAAGAAGCAGCATGCTAGACCACAGACTGAGAGCACTGAGTTTGGACCAGGTCAGTAAACCTTAGGAGGTACCTCCAGCACAGCATTTAAAACATCATGTTAACAGGACTGAAGTTTCTGCCAGGCTTATTGGTGCTCTATCCCATCATGGTAAGAGAATTAAGTTTTAGCAAAGTAGACCTGCTGCTGGTCAGGACACGCATCTTAAAATATGCTGCAGTAGGTATAGACCTTTAAATCAACCTTCAGCCTTTCTTAGGAGCTGGTACCAACTTCTTTACTTACTTATTTAGTAACTAACAGACGCATCAGGCTGGGCTTTGCTCTCCATGAAAACTATTTTAACACAAAGCAGATTTGGATCCTTATTTGTTTTGAACCACAGGCAAAAAAGCAATGCATTTAGTTTGGAGAAAGGCTGCCAAGTGGATGAAAAAGGCCTGCAAGTTTTCCTTTTGGTCGCCCTCAGCATTTATGGTCAGCTTTTCCCAGCTCAGAACCCAAAGTCTGCTCTCAATTAGCCTGGCATAGATCAGACCAACTCCACTGACTTCAGACAAATTTTCTGGATATAGAGCATTGTAAGACAGAACAGAATTTGGCCAATATTGTCTTCTTTTTGTTGTTTTACTGGCACCATGAATTTCTCTCATTTTGGAAGACTTATCGGTTGAAATGAAGCACATGACTGAGGACAACCTGTTTGATGTGGTAAACAAAAGCAAAACAATTGTCAAAACAGCTGATGAGCTAGAAAGAAAAGAAATATGAACATTGTGGGAAAGAGAATGATGGGAAAGAATTTGAACCTTCTACTGATTTTGGTACGGAAGTTCAAACATAACCTAGAATATTTCCCAAAATAAAATTTAGTATAGTGTAAGGGCGAGACTTGAATCTCTAACTGTGTCCATCAGAAGCAATTCCACTGGGTTTAATTCACTGTAAAACCAGACATAAGACATCTGCAGCCACACACAAAGTTTAGAACTTTCAGCCAGAACAACACAGTAAGATTGTCATTAATATTGTTACAATTCCTACTGGGAAAACAACCCAAAACTGTAGTGAAGGAATAAAGATTGAAATCCATTTTGTAGCTATTTTTTTAGAAATTCAGCACTGCAAAAACTTACTGCTAGCTTTTTTTTTCTTCCTCAAGAGGGACAAGGGTCATTAGGAGGAGTTCTTTCATGGATGAACAGAAATCACTATCAATTTACAGAGGTAATAAGTAATTTTAATCCATTTGTATAGATTCCTCTCTACAACATTAGCAATGGAAGCAGCAGGGTCATAATGAGCATTTCTTTTGACAAAATCAGGTGATGTCTGTATCATATTCTAACACAAGATTTAAAAATTTCAATACAAATTTCCACAAGATCTAAACTTATGATGTTCTATTCAAATCCTTTAAACCAATAAATATCTTGCATTGAAGATCATGTGCTCAAATTTGAAAATTCGATTCCAGACAACCTCTTTTCATTTAAGTCTAGTTCAAATTCTATAAATGTGCAAAAACCTTAAAGCAGTCAATTCAACTTCACTGTTTTCCTGCCTAAACATTAATGAATATAAGCCATAAGGCTTTTCCTTTTTTCCTTTTTTTTGGGTCTCAGTTTAGTTATCAGGTATAGAGATACTGTTGCACACATCTGGAAAATTTCACTGAAAGTTGAGACTTACTGGAATACGATAAAGCAGGAAGGCTGTTTTTCCTCTTCCCACCACAACTACAGATTTGGGCAGATAATGAATCTAAAAATGTGAAGGACAGAATCTGCTTATCTGAAAAGCTTGTTTACCAGAAACACTTTACCAGAAAAATGACAATTATAGAAGATCCAACAGTTGTGTAACTTCCTTTTATGGTAACTTAAACAATTTCACTGAGCATAGAACTTGCATCCTCAAATCCTGAACATACTTTGTAGTCTGTGATGTCTTGTGGGAAAAAAATCTGATTTGTCAGGTGCAAGTAATATTCACTGTCTTTACCTGCTAAGAGGACTGGAGAATGCGTGTGGGGGCTGAGGCAGTATTTTTATTTAACTAATATGCAAAGTAAAGATCAGAATTGCACACATTCATAATCAAATGCGTGTTTGCTTACAGAGCTAGGTGAGCAAGTTGAACATTCCAAATGGGATTGAAGAGAATTTAATTATTGACCTACAGGAGATAACTACAACATGAAATTAAAATTGACTGCTTAGATAAAGACTTCTTTCTTGTATTTAAACTTAAATTATGCATTGAAATTTGTCACTGTCAAAGAGTGTGTGGATCAGAATTGGATAATTTTTTTTTCAAAAAAGTAGCATGATTATTGAAATTATGTTATGTTTGTTTAAAAATATTTCAGTGACCTTCTGAAACTTAATCTGTTGTGCTTTTATTCCTTCTATTCTATTCTATTCTATTCTCACTAAAAATTAGCTCAAACATAAGTTTATTAGAAGTTACTGAAGACTGAAAAATAAACCTAGCAAGCACACACAGTAATAGTGATAAAACATATTAGTAGAAGTTTTGGTCCTGGATGGCTTCTATTTGTTTAATTAATTAACATTAAGGGAATGAACAATTTCTGCAGAGCTGAAGAATCTTCTCACTTCCAATCCAAATTCATCAGTTAAAAAAAAAAGTCAAGTAAATAATATAATCATAAATATCTGCTCCACATCCCTGGCTACAGACTCCAAGTCATATTGTTAAGTCTTGAAGCAGGGCCCAAGGTCATGCACAAGGCATCCCATGCAGAGCAGCTGAAGCTCCCAGCTGTACTCACACTGAAGATGCTTTAAACTCATCCTCAAATGCACTGTCATCCTTGTTATCAGCCTGTAAGACCATGGGGCTCTCAGCTGTCAGCCCACTAAACACCAGGCCATGGAAGGTGATGGAAAACAAGCATTAATGTGTTGTTGAATGCCAAACGAAAAATAAAAAAGAAATAAAATAAAATGCTGTTTATGTGGTATACAACATGCAACTACTGTCTCAGTTATCTGGAGTTTCACATTTTCATACTGCCAAAATCTATTAAACTTTAGTCAACCCAGCTCTCCTTGCAAGGACTGCTTTACATGCAACATAGGATTTTAAGGCTCCAAGCTTACATCCCCTGTGAACCTTCAATGAGAGAAACCTTCAATGAACTTCCCAAAACTTATAATACAAGATATGCATTTGTACAGATCACACTTCAGCCTTTCAAACTGCATCTTCCTCAGTGAGATGACAGTGTCCAGCTTTTTCTGTCTTTTGCTTATGTATCACCACCTGACCTAGTCAGCCAGATTCCCTTTAGAGTCAACAAACAGCCAGTCTCAGAACTTGAGTCATCTTGGTTGAAATTTCAGGCGTGTAGAACACATTAGATAACTGAAAGCCTACCAGTGCTTGCTGCATCCACTAACATCAAAGAGAGGAGAGCTGATCAGACATCTAACTTTGGTGAAATTACTTCCAGCCCTCTTGTGCAGCAGTCAAACCTGCTGAGGATCTGTGGCTCCTTTTTTTCCTAAGCACACACAGCCTAAGACAACCATGATAGGGCTGGCAAAGACAACATCTTCAACTGACTCCACTGTTGCAGACTGCTGCTCAGCTAGCCATTACTGCTTCTCTTTTGCTAATTATAAAATATTAGATAGATTCACTATTATGCTGTAGCTTTAAATGCAAATATTTATGCTGCGATGAGGAAAAAAAATAAGAATGAACTGTAACGTACACAGAACAAATAGCTCTGAATTAATGTTGCCTGACTCTTGTTAAAGTCTTCTGTTGTGTGGACACAGTGAATATAAAATCTGTCAATGGATGAAATTAAGCTGAGTTAGTTCCCATACCAAATGCTCTATCTCATGTGGTTTGGGTCCACTTACTTAGGACAGATAGTGCCAAAGAACTTAACTATGTAGGTAAGTCAACTATGAATCCATTTCTTCTTTGTGCTGCTGTTTTAACTTGGAATACAATTTTGCTTTTTTCATTTTTATTTCAATGAAAAGAGGAAGAGAAAGAAAAGCCTACTGTATTAATAAAGGGCAATGAAGTAACAGGAGAAGAAAGGAGCATCCCTCAGCTCCTGCCCTTACCTCTCACTGAGCTCCTCCCCGCGCTGCCCGTGGCTCAGCACGAAGCTCGCCTGGCCACAGGGGCTGGCAGGGGCTGATAAAGTGCTCTTGAGGCTCTGTGCTGAGTGCCTGCGGCTCCGCCGGCGCTCCAGCCCCCGGCGCTCACCAGCACCGAGGCTGGCCCTCCTCCGGTCCTTGCGCCCGCTGGGAGGGGGCTCTGCACTCTCATCTCCATCTTCGTGCCTCAGTGTCACCTGAGAAACAATGGAAGAAGGACAACATGGTCACTTCAGGTCTTCACATCGAGGCTTAAAAATGTCCTGGTCTCAACTTGATTAACTCCTATTAGCATCACTTTTTCTACAGCTACCATTAGTGCAGTGTCTATCCACTAGTGCAGTGTGGCAGCTCTAACAAAGGAATAATATACTGATGCCTTGCACACAACACTATAGGACCTGTAACAACACATTTCTGTATCTCCTAATATGTTTTCTTTTTACTGTGGAACTGAATTTTCAAGGAAGCTGAGCAGTCTTGGACAACTAGTTCTCTTTATATCCTTCCAAAATATGTAGGTGAAGACTTGGTTTTAGTGAAGTCAACAGGAAAAAACTCCATGCATGGACTGATTCAACATTTCCACATGTTCAGACATGACATTTGTAGTGCTTAAGTGGAAGTTACCATCTAGAGTATGCTGGAAATAGCAGAGGACTAAAGCATGGGCACCATGCCAAACTGCTGTACACCCCCGATGTGACCATGTGAAGTACCTCTAATAGAAGCAAAGTGTTAGCTTATGGCTCTTGGGGAGAGATATCCCTGGCAGAAACAACATAGTAACTAGTGGATATCATCTGAAATGCAGCCTAACATTTAAATAATCACTTTATGAGAAAGATCCACTCAAATAGGCAGAGGTACAGAAAGGGCAACGTGCGTCATCAGAAGAATGCCTATGTTCTTGTTTCTCTTAGTCTTGCTACTCTGGTAATTCTTACCAGAAGACTTTTAAAAAAAACTAAGGAGGAAGTGAGATATCTCTGCTTGGGGTGTAAAATCTGTTTCTGTGAGTAAAAGCAGATTTTTCAGGTAAAAAAACAGTATTGGCAGAAAAAAAGAACAACCTACATAGACATGTTTCAATTTAATGTGGTCATCAAGAAAAAGCTGGCATCCAACTAAGTCAACTGCCAATTCTGCAATTAAGTCTTTCAGCAGGTGCAGCATGCACAAAGAAACAATCCATCATTTTAAGATTAATCACTATATTTTAAAAAGGACTTTATAAGATGATGCCTCTGATGATAGAAAAAGAAAGAACATTATTGAGACCTGTCATTCTCTTGTTCTTCCTATAAATTGCTTAACTTTCTAGTTCGTGAGGTGGCATGGGAGTAGAATTGATGGAGAAAATGGAGAATCAAATCTATCAAATCCTTTGCTGGACTTAGGCAGAGATGAAGTAATTTAATTTTGTCACATTAGAACACTAGTTCACATTTACATTACAACTTCAGCCTAAACCTCCTAGCTCTAACACTTCCCAAAGTCTGAAAAAAAGCTAATTATTAAGAAGCTGGATATCCTACCCATACGTATAAATGCTTTAGAAGTAGTTATTTTATACCTAGGTGGTAAATGTGGAGTCACCCATTACTCCATTGCTGAAAACTGTATAGGATCTCGTCCAGTGTAAACTCTTAAACATGGACTTGCTGGATATTCTGTTCCAGATCAAGTGGTATTTGTGAAGTTGAGGTCAGCTGAACCTTTCTGACAAGCTGAATACTTTTGCACATGGGAAGAACTTCTACTTGCTTCAGTATGTGTAACTAGCAGTGGAGGAAAGGAGGCTAGTAAATGTGCTGGTTTGCCTTGGACTGTGCCCCAGCTTTAATATGAAATGCCTTTGCATTTAAGGCAGCTATGTGCCACAGCAGGTCACATATACAAATGTGTATAATACTTACAGCAACCAGATGTTTTGCTTTTAAAATAGGAGAGATAACAAAATTTCACCTAGGCTACATTCCCCCCTCCTCTCAGCTTTGAAGTTTGCACAAGCTGTAAGAAGCATAAAACAGGGCATGTTATGTTACCTCATAAATGTTAAATTGCTCAACTAAGTCCAAGTCTGTTCCTTTCTTGTTCAAGTGTCTCTGCGAAATAGCTTCAATGCCTAGCTCTTCCAGACAGTCCACCACATCGTAGAAAGAGTCTTGATCTGGCAGTCCCGACAGCGTCTAAGAATCAAAGGAAAAATATTTAAATCTGCTTGTTTTGAAAATAATTAAACAAAGGATTTTAAAAGCAGGTGGCAAGTGGTGCTATATATGATTTCAATAAAGTAAAACCCATGATGTGGGATTAGAGACACCGATAGAAAATAAAAAGCAAGTGGCACAGCTTTTAACAAACAACTCTCTGCCCTGTGTAGAAAAATGAATAATTGGCAAAACAAATCAATGCTGTTATTTTATACAAAAAAGTACAGAAAATGCAGGTCTTTAAAATACACCTTTGGATTCTTTCTGGCCGCAATCAAGTACAGACTTAGAGAACAGAGAATGTTAAACCACCAAACACAGGGTAAAAGCAATGACAAAGAAAAAGTCCCAAAATATAAAGCCAGAAAGAGTAAAGCTCAGCTCCTACTGATTCCTCTAAGTTTAGCTTTAAGAAGGAAAAGTCCAGTGCACAGCTGTGTGATGTCAGGATAGAAGGAACTATCCTGCACCATGTGCCTACTGTCCTCTACACCTTCATCAGCAGTCATCTTCCCTGAGTACAACCTGGTTTGTATTTCAGAGATAGTCAATCCTCTCCTCCCTTTCAAATTAAATTCTTATTAAAGGCACACTGACTCCTTAATTCTTATTCCAGCTTGCTACTGATTTCTAGTTCGTTTGTGCTGATTTTTTTCTGCTCCTTATGCATGATGCAGAATCCTGCACATGTTGAGCAGAATCTACTGAACACACCATGACACCTACCTGCAGGGCAACACATCCCTTGCCACATGGACCAGTCTATGCAGAGCTGTTGCTGCAAAATACCTGTGCAGGCTGGAAGCAATACAGTTTTTCTGGACTAGCTCACCAGAGAGAAGCTTACTCTGAAGTACTTTCCTCTCCCCCATTCAATTCGCTAAATAATTTATCTATATTCCCAACAGAGGAGGTAAAGAGCAAGGGAAAGAGATGCAAAACACAGGCCCTCTCCAAGGAGAGTTACATCTTCTCATGCTTGGGATGGGATGAACTGTGCTCTGTGAATGCTACTTTTCTGGAGCCCATCTTTTCCAAGGTGGCTCTGAGCAGCATAGTGCAGAAAACAACAGCATCCCTGGACTGTTTCCCTACACCAAGAAGCTTTACATTCAGAAAAATGGGTCTGGATTACATGACTAATGAGAGAGAAACGGGCAGCTGACATAGCTGTCTTGTTAAAGCACCTCTTTCCTGTGATGTAAGGCACTGAAATATGTGCATCAACAATGTACATTTTATTTTTTTTTCCTAAATAAACACAATACAGCAGTATTTTCTTCTTTAGTCATTACAGGATTATTGACTGGTGAAATCCACCACAACAGGAATTCTTAGCACACAGATCAATTACGTATTAAAGTTATATGTTCAGGCTTTAATTAAGAATTTAGCTCTTTGCAGGACAGCAATTAAGCCTCTGTTTAGAACCCACTGAAGACTATGAAACTAAAATGTCCTGAACAGCGCTGAAAAGAGATACCACATTTATTTTGTTCCTTCCTAAACTGACACCTAGCATTGAGTAAAAATCCAAGGATTCAGCAGATGAAGTTCTCACTCTGATCATTCAGTAGAACTTTAACTTGGATGTGGAAATATTATAATAGAAAATTGTTCAACTATGAAATAGAAAAGTGTTCAACTATGAGGCTTTCAGTTGCAAATGAAAGACATGGACAGCAACTATTCTGACCCAAATGCCAAATGCCTTTATGCACATCACACATAGGGAGTGATGTTTTATCTGAAAAACACTGGAGAAACAGTCAGATCTTCTGAGCATTGACTTCCAAAAATAACGGAAATTATCTTACTGTTGATATGCAGATCACCCACCTTCAAGTATAGCTTTTTAAAAATCCAAGGTAAGGCAAGCTGTAGACTGGAAAAACAACAGCATAAGGTAGTATTTACTGGCAACTGCTGCTGTCAGCAGACTTTTATTGGTTATTAGAATTTTAAATCACGCAGCAGTGTAAATCCAATTTTCACTGCATGTTGTTAACCAGAACTGGGCAATTGAACCCCCAAGTATAGAAATAAAATATTTTCCTTTGCATGGTTTGTCATTACACTCACAGAACCACTTCCAGAGCCTAAAGAATATCAAATTCAATTTCTAACTACTCCAAGGAAAATAATGAAGGCTATACTGGAACTATGCATAACCAGAAGTATCTGCACTGGGGTCACTCTCATCTATGAGATTCATTAATGCCTAAATCCTTACAAATTAAGAGAGGGTTAATAAAATATTGGCATAACTAAATTGGTTAAGCATCAAAAAAAGAGAGGAAGAGGATAAAAGGACTGGAGCAATTCTTATGTCTGGGCAGACATGTTTTCTGCTCTGGAGCAGGAAGGATATCAGTCTGTAAATGGATACATGAGAAAGAAAAAAGAGTACAAGCATGCTTCCTTAAGACAAATCCTTTATGAGGTCTCTGCCCACACTGAAAACTTTGACATTTCCTTGTCTAAAGAAGCTGAAACCATCTGAGCCTTCTTTGTATTCTCTGTGGGGGAAAAAATTACAACTGTTACATGCTGCTTGCTGTTTTCTCTATAATCATAAAAAATATCCCATTAAAAACATCATAAAGCTGCCCATAAGCCAGATCATAATTACAAGTGTGGATTTGTGGGATTCCTCTCTTCCTTGATCTTCATAACTGCCTTGCTCCTTTGACTGTGACACGCTTTTTCTTTTTGTATGTTTTTAAAGAACTACCTCCTCCTAAAAATAGCTTTAAATGTACCAAAAAAACTCAGACTAAAGGAATCAACTACATGATAATCAAAGTGTCAGCAGGGAAATTCTTTGAGCAAGTCAAACACCAAGTAGGTTACAACTGTGCAAATGATGAAGAGAACTATCTTAGAAAAGGTGTAAATCAGAGACATTCGTGACTAGTCACCTTGGCTTTAACAACAGCTACAGAGAGAAGCATACCTAACTGGTGAGGCTTTTCAGAAAGGGTACAGCAGTAAGGTAAGGTGGTCTTTTAAACTCAAGAGGAACCTTGCTACTGTGGAAGCAGGAACAAGGGTGACTCTAAGCGTAAGTAGAGTAAGATCAGTAACATCACCAGGAGAGGTTGGTCTCACTCAGGCATATTTGCTAGAAAATATCTGCCATTAAGAAATCATTTTATAAAAAATAAGCAAACAAACAAACAAACAAACAAAAACCCAACATAAAAGCAGCCCACAATTCCAATCATGTAGCCAAGAGCCCAATAAGCTAGCAGCTTGGTGTATAACCTCCATGAACAAACTCAGCATCTTCAAGTGAATACAATGAGTAATAATAATATTTCCTAATACTCTGCCCTATTAAGTATAACCATAAACCACACCATTATTTCGTTTGTCAAGAGTATGCTGGCCTTCTGTGCTCATTTAAAAAAAAAATCTTCAGTTTTAGTATCCCCCTTCAATTTGACTATGACTAGATGCTGATTTTTAAGGAATTTACATGAATAAATTTCTAAATTTCAAGGACATTCCATTTTGTCCCTCCCAACAGCAAAATTCAATATTTCAGAAAATATCTGACTTTACTGCAACCCTCTGATTTGTAAATCTGGTCACCAGAAAATATAAGGAAATGAGAAAAAAAAAAAAAAAGACCTTATTTTTTAAAGCACTTACTAGCACTCAGACCTGTTAAATTCATCATATTTATGTTGCAGCAAAAAAAAATTAATTAAAAATATATGAATTAGAAAACTGCACAACACAAGCCTTTGTGAGCATGTGATCTTTTCACCAGCACTTGCTTTCCTACTTCCCGTGGATAGTCTGTTGAGTTAGTTTGTCACTTTTTCCTTTAGCATTGCATTGTCAGTGCTGGGAGAGGAGCCATGTCAGACCACAATGACACACAACCAAAATAACCAAAATAACAATTATGCTCCTAGATGCTGCCTCTGGGTGGCTGCAGCACAAATAACAGGAGTGTGCTGATCAATTGCAGCTTGTCCTGCAACATCTCTGTGACAGGTTTCTGCCATCATATTCTCTCAACAGGGAAGTTCATTATACAATTGCAAACACTAATATTATCTGCACCAGTCATGCCAACAAAGTAAACAAACCTTGTTAACCAAGGTCATTGCATAAACCAGTAGCTCTGTATCAACTCCATCCTTCTCCTCCAGTATCTCCATGATGTTGGACCATGGCTTGGCTCCTAGAGAAAAAAAGAAATTATTGGTCACAGCAGTCAAAGTGGAAAACTACAGCAACAACACTCATCCAAGAAGTAGCACAAGTTGGAGAATGTGACCAGGTGAAAGCTCAAGCAGAAAGATCCAGCTTTGTCTGCAGTCTCTCTTGCTCCCCAGAGAGAGAAGTTAATGTCGACAGTGAAAACTAGTCCAGCCTACTGAAGAGATATAAAATATGGCAGATGGACTCTCCAAAGGTACCAACTTCTCTACCTTGATGATGAAGGAAGCTTTGTTAGCACAGTGTGACTGACACTAAAATTCTAAAAATCAGGTGACAGGAATTTTACCCAGCCTATCATAGGTTCACATAGGCTTTGATAAATCTTCAGCAGAGACTGACACGCTGTGCTTTTGGTGTACCTGCTTCTCCTATTTCTGGCGCTATTGCAGAGTTGTGCTGCATTAAGGTAAAGCAGATTAACAAAACATTGTGGCATAGAAACAGTTTTCTCAAATTACAGTCTATGTGTCTTGGAGAAAATAAATGATCAATGAGGGGAAAAAATTTTGCTGTGGCTCTGTCTCAAAATACTTTAATAGGAAACCGACCTACAGAACTTTCAGATAAGATTCTCTCATTTTCCACTAAGAAAGATCAAAATTTGTGCTTTTAGTTATTTACTTGATTTGCACGTTGATTTGAATTTGCCTATTTCTCTGATACCTAAGCCCTAATGATTTAGTGAGCTATTGTGCTAAAAACAATAGGCAAGCAACACATCACTCAGCCTCTTGTGTGGAAGGTACCTTGTTAAACTGTCCTATCTCACTTGACTGAATGGCAAGATGGCTGCATTTACCAAACTTTATCTAGGAAAGCTGAAATAAATAACAAGAGTGCAATTCAGTGTTTTGTTTGGAGTAAAGTTAAAGGCGAGGAGGACAAAGCAGAGAGCTAACCTTAGCCTAAAGATATATTCAATCCAACTACACAAACACTGTGACACTCTTTCAGTTTCAGAGGGAAACACGCACAGTATTCCAACAGTCCACATCCCCTGAACACTATAAAGATGATGAGAGTTTCAGTATAGCCAGGCAGCAAAATGCAAATGTACCATCACAGCTACCTGTTGCTGACTGATCAGACATCCCAAGGTCTACACTCTGTATTACCATGTAACAGCACTTGCTTATTTAAGATGATATCATATATGTACCCTGCGACACAGACATAAAATCTCTGCTAACCAAGGATCTGCATTTTTAAGACAATGGCAGTGCACTGTGTGGAAAAACCTGTCTAAAAGTGAATGTGCAGACAGTAATATTTCTCATTTTTTTCCTTCCCCCTCAGATAGTCTCTGATCTTTAGTAATGAATCAGGGCTTTTTTATCTTAAGCAAAATCAAAGGAGGAGGGGGATTCACTCTCAGCTCTCCAGATGTATTCATACACATTACTAATTAAATACTAATTCAAATATGTGTCTGTAATGAAAATACTCTAGACACCTCTTTCCTTACCACATTCTCTGTATTACTACAGTAATTTCA
>VRYO01001463.1:66418031-66456728 GCA_009812075.1 Sialia sialis
GTGAAATTACTGTAGACATTTTGTACAGTATATGTTCAAAAGTCATGTGGAACAAATTCACGGAGCTTGCAAATGATATATGATCAGCAGGAATTATATTCTCACTACGAAAATGTTTTCCTGTGGTTTTCAGTGAAGAAATGAAAAATGGAAGGAAATAGGAAAGAGAAACAAAATGGGGAAACCATGCAAGTCTGACTCACAGTAATGTCATTTGGAAAAACATTGAGTTGATAACAACATAAAACCATAATTATTTAATCCACTGAATAATTCAGTGAGAGTCCTTTGTTATTGCAGGAAACTTCTACTCTTATTGGAACAATCCTGCTTTGTTTTTTAGGCAGCATCCATGTGGTTTGGTTTTATCTCCTGAATGTCTCAATAATTCTTTATTATCATAAAATAATAATTTCACAGTCACATTGTTTTCCTACAAGAATGCTATATAATTTTCTTCTAGTAATGCTGTTATTTTATTTCAGAATACAATTTTTAAGAAAAATTGTTGATCAGTCACACTTACTAGTAAGGCATCCCTGTAACAGTTCATCTTTCAAAGACTTTCTTTATGCTCCTGCTACCAAACTTCCAAAATCTAGGCTTAAATTCCAAATTCTTCATCTATGCCCTAACTACAATCAAGAGAAGGCAGTGCTATCAACAACTTTGACAGAGCTATTCCAATTTGTATCAGGCTGAACCTTTCCTTCAAATGCTATTTCCCCCATTATGATCTCAATCTGAACAGGAAAGAAGTGAACATGGAAATAGCTGTAAGGCCATCTACTACCCACTCAGGATAAGGCATTTCTGCTGTGGAATTTGCATCATGAGCTTGCTGGTTTGCTGTTCTTGGGTTAATATTCTTGATATAATGAGATATAAGTTTCCAAGCTATGATCCATACAAGCATGGGACATATGCAGATCCAGCTCAGCTCCCCCCTTTCAGAGATCCCCCTTCCAGACCCTGTGCAGTCCAGTATGCTTAAAGTGGAAAGAGACCTGTTCAGATCGAGATCATAATGAGGAAAATTGCATTTGAAAAGGAAGGTTTAATCTGGTACATACTGGAGTAGCTCTGCCAAAGTCATTGACAGTACTTCCTCCTCTTGGTTCTAGTTAAGCAATAGGTGAATTTCCTCCTTCACCAGATCCTGCTGCAGAAAAAATTATGATATAGCAGAATAATGATATAGAAGAATGATGATGTAGAAGAATGATGATGTAGCATCCCAGTGATTTTTCTGGGAGCAGATGGCAATGTTTCCATAAGGTTAGGACTTTGATGCAGGACTTGTGGCAAAATCAATGGGAGTGATGAAACAGGCTCAGTGAAATGAAACACCAGAGACTGAGTTTTGTGTGTTCTCCTGCCTCCTAATGGGTACAATGAGAACTGCTCAACTGCCCTTCAGAACCTTGACACTTGGAAGAGCTCTTTATCATAGCTGGTCTGACAGGGTGGCTGTAGCCTAAACTACTTGCAGTGTTTCCAGTAACCATGCATGGTGTATAGAAAAAGAACAATGAGGCAGCAACAATCAAGCCCATATTAAATTAATACAGTCTATTTTCTGAATAAAATTGCTCATTGTTTTAAGTCCCAGTCTTTTATCAGTTTTATCTTTAAATGTTTTTACATATTTATTTTAATGCTTTTGTTCAAGTCATACACAAAACCTTGACAATACAACTACAAAACATCTGCACAGTTTGTATAAAGCACAAAATATCTTGCACAAAGGTAGAACCTTGCATGAGAACTTCCACCTGCTTAGAGAGTGCCTGCATCCAGCAGCTATTGGCTGGAAGGGTAGTGATACTTTTGGAAAGACCTTGACATCTTGTACTTCTGGCTATTTATATATGAATGAACTTAGATCTTTCCATCATACCTACAGCATGTGCATTAATTTAGTGGAATCTAACTGTCAGTGAAATTGCAGGAAAAGCAAAGAACTGAAAATGAGGGCCATTTGGCTTTAATCTCTGTCCAAAAGAAGCCCTAGACAGCAGAGTGCAAAGCCAGCTCCACTTCCCAGAGCCTTTGCAGTCTGGTATGCTTAAACTGAAAAGAGATCAAATTCCTCTGGAGCTCTGAAACAAGAAAGCGTGGGAGAAGGAAGGAGCTAAATGCAAGTAGAAGCTAATTCCTACACAACGAGGGCCATGCAGCTACTCATTTATGGTCTCTTTGTACCTCAGAGTAAAGCCAGAACTTCCATGGATCTCTGTACTTCAGTTTGCATATGGATGTATTATTCACACATAGAAACCACAGATGGGATTGCTTTGAAACCAGGCTGAGTTAATATGGGGTTCTATAAGTTAATCATGTGTGGTACACATGTTGAAGAATTATGCCATATCTCATCACCTTGTATGTACATGAAACATTGAACTTTTATCAAAGCCGTGCTGAACTTCATTACATACCTGCAAGATTTATGACAATGGTTCAAGAAAAAAATATTGCTTTTTTCTATCTTTCTGTTTTGTTTCAGCAGTCATTAAAGGCAGGTGCTCCTCATTTCTAAGCCACTAATTTAAAATTATAGATTTATCTTGGGTTACAATTCAGGATGTGATCAAAAGTATCTATTCTATCACCACCTGTTGAGACTGGGAAGGGGCAGTGATTCTTATCTCCATGGGAGATATTCTGCTAATGGGCCATCCATTGAAACCAGGTGGGGCAGTGTTCTTTCTATTTTCACAACCCATCATTCCTCCAGGGAATTATCTTCTGCTAATGGCCCATTGAGTCACACTGTGTGACTGATAAAATTACTTCATCCCATTGGGAGATGCTCCAGCCAGGAGGAAGAGCGCAACATTTCTCACCAAGTTAAAAACAGAGATTTTGGGACACTGACGGAACTTTTTCTCCCCTGGACTTCCAGATGAAAAACGGACTTCTCCACATCACCACTGGACCTCCGGAGGGAAATTGCACCCTTCTACAGGACCACTGCTTCAACTGAACCACATCTGTCAGTGCAAGAGGACTGCAGCCACCATTCAGTGGGACTGCTACCAACACCCTCACTGACGGGGTGCCAGATTGTACTCTGACTGTGTCAGGGTTTGGGGTTTGTCCTTTGTAGTACTGTATTTCTACTTTAATTTTCCTAGTAAGAAACTGTTATTCCTAACTCCCATATCTTTGCCTGAGAGCCCCTTAATTTCAAAATTATAATAATTTGGAGGGAGGGGGTTTACATTCTCCATTTCAAAGAGAGGCTCCTGCCTTTCTTAGCAGACACCTGTCCTCCAAACCAGACAAAATTAAAACATAGCACATCCACATCTAAAAGAGAAGGGCTTTGACACTGTTTCTCACTGCATTCTTCTGGAGAAACTGGCAGCTCACGGCTTGAGTGGTTCACTGTTCACTGCGTAGAAAACTGACTGGGTGGTTGGCCCAGAGAGTGGTAGTGCATGGAGTTCAGCTCAGCTGGTAGATGATCACTTTTAGGGTTCCCCAGGGCTCAGTGTTGGGGCCATTCCTGTTTAATATTGTTATCAGTGATCTGGATGAGGAGACTGAGGGCATCCTCAGTTTGCAGGTGATACCGAGTTAGATGGGAGTGTTGATCTGCTGAAGGGCAACAAATCTCTACAGAGGGATCTGGACAGGGAGGATCAGTGGGACAAGGCCACTGTATGTATGAAGATGAAGAAGGTCCTGGTACTTGGGTCACAACAGCCCTGTGCAGTTCTGGGGGCACAGGGGCTGAAAAATTGTCAGAAAAGGACCCGGGATTGCTGGTCAACAGTGGCTGAACACATGCCCAGCATGTGCCCAGGTGGCCAAGAAGGCTAATGGCATCCTAGCCTGTACCAGGAATAGTGTGGCCAGCAGCACCAGGAAAGTTATTGTTTCTTTGTACTTGGCACTGGTGAGGTCTCATCTTGAATCCTGTGATTTGCTCTGGGCCCCTCACCACAAGGACACTGAGGTGCTGGAGCCAGTCCAGAGAAGGGTAATGAAGCTGGTGAAGGGTGGGGAGCACAGGTCTTATGAGGAGCAGCTCAGGGGGCTGGGGTTCTTCAGCCTGGAGAAAAGGAGGCTCAGGGGAGCCTTACTTCTCTCTCATCTCCTGAAAGGAGGCTGTACCCAGGTGGAGGTCATCCTCTTTTCCCAGTTTACAAGTGACAGGATGATTTAGACTGGATATTATGAAGAATTTTTTTTCACCAAAAGAGTTGTCAGCCTTTGGAACAAGCTGCCCAGGGAAGTGGTGGAGTCACCATCTCCAGAGGTATTTAAAAGAGGTGCAAATGTAGCACTGAGGGACATGGTTTGGTGATGAACTTTGCAGTGCTGTTCTAATGGTTTGACTCAATAGTCTTAAAAGTATTTTCCATCCAAAATGACTCTGTGACTCTATTATGTTGATAATCTAAAATGGGAACTAAATATAAAACCAGAAAAAAATCTCTTAAGGAGCTAAGTGCCTAATTAAAACAATTTTTAATAATAGGAAGAAGGAAAAACTGGTTATTTGGGCTAAGGTATTTGCAAGAGTTCATGAAATAATCCACCAAAGCACAGGTATGAGAATTCCTTTAAAACCTCTCATTTTGCTCTTAACATATGCTCATCTGAATACATGCATCAGTTTTTTCAGGTCTTGTGTTCTTACTTGTGTAATTACTCAGGGGCATGTAAATGATGGCCTAAGGCTGTTCTACAGATAGAGAAGCGAATACTTTGCTTAGGGTCCTCATTTCTCCTTTTTCTTTAAAGACTTTACTAGCATGTTAGTAGATACAGAGCATTTTGAACTGAGAATACCAGTGAGTTCAGAAAGCTGATGAAATACTAAGAATGACTGAAAAAATGAGTCCCAGTGTTCACAGGTACATGAATATTATAATCATATTTATGCTTATTGCATTGTAAGGTTTACTGGTTTTAATTCAAAACAGAAAGCCAACCTGCAGAATTCACTGTTTTGAATTGCCCCTGCCTACTTCCCTGCTTTAAGAAATAATTAGGGTTTTTTCTTTTCAACCCATTCTGATAACTGAAAGCAAAATCTCGCTCCTTTTTCCAATTTCTGGCACCACTTTTCTCCCCAGCCTCCAACATTATCTTGTTTCACTTTTACCATATCAGGTCTCTCAGACAAGTTCAGTATGGAGGGAGTTGCTACACAGAGGGAACCTTGCTTTCAACCTCCATATTTGAGACCACAACAATGGATTTCCTAACCTCAAAAACTCTCCTTGAGGCAAAGGAATGTTTTAAATCAAGAGAGAATGGCCCAGAAGCTTAGTGATGGCTTTGTGGAAAGAACAAGAAAGAACCATTTTTGTTCTATTTATTTGTAAAAAATACAGTATACATATTCAAGTATTTTTCATGAGCCTGAAGGGTAACAGACCTCATAGTATAATATCTGCTCAAGGGCTTTATTTTAATGTAACAACAGATGGTTTTGCTTTTACTCTAAAGCCTGTACTATTACTGACCTCGTCTTTTTCTTCAAAGGGATTACACTGATTAGATATCATTTTCTCTTCTAAACCAGACAGCCTCTTCTCAGAAGGAAGTGGAAAAGTGGTCTTGCCCAAAGGAGTCTCTGAGGTCAGAAGATACAGGGGGGAGTTTACTCAGCATGTGGGTGCAGGGAAAGGGCGATGATGCTGGCACCCCAGGAGGTAATTGAGTTCCTCAGTTTTCACTCTTCACTATCCCATTATTATTAATTCTTCAAACAATCTTAGATTATACGAATACTTTAAAAATGCTTTTAAGAAATGAAGAATGTGTTGGACAAAGCAGGCATCAATGACAGCAACTCTAGAACCACTGAAAGCAGTGATGAAATGCTACCTTGATCTTAGTGGTGCTGGGATGTTGTAACCCCCTGGCAAGGTTACTCACCTCTCTTTTCATCCACAGTAGATACTGCCTGGATCAAAAGTGGTGCATTGGATTCTGTGTACTCCACAAACACCAGCAGCAGCTTCAGTGCTGTCTTTACCACCAGGCGAAACTGCAAGAAAAGAATGCAACTTGTCATTCTCCAAGCCACAGCATTCCCAGATGTGTGAAATGACACTGGGCAAGAGGCAAGCCCAGAAGTCCACATCTGGTAGTAACACACAAACAGAAGAGATTAAGCTGTGAACAGCACTGAAAAAATGAAAGATAGTCAGCTGGCTGAGAATTTCGTTCACTGGAGAATTTCATTCACATAGGGTCAACAGTGATCCCAGCTATTTCCCAAGTTTCTTGGGATTTAGCCACTCAGGCAGAATTGAGCTTAATGCACCCAATGGCACTACTAGCAATGCAAAATATGCTGCTGTTGAATCTAGACTTTTTCAGGCTTGATATGTGTAAGAGTCGGTCCAAAGATTGCCTGAATTGCCTCATAATCATCATCAGAGACTGACACTCTGAGAGACACCCAGGACCCCACTTCTCACTGTGGAAAGGAGTTGTTGGCCTGGCTAAGGTGGATGCTTGCCAAGGGACTGTGTTGTGCTTTGCCAATGCTGCCTCCATGGTACACTGCTCTGTGGCTGAGTACTGGTTGTGGTGTTCTGTCCTGCACCTGATTCTTGAAGCCATGGGCTCATGAACACAATAGTCCATAAATCTCCCCACCTTTTGGCAAGAGGCCACTCGCCTTGAAATGGACTATAAAATTATTATCCTGTGAAGAGACTCTTTGAGATTTTTTTCTCCCCAATGGATGGAAGACATCGATGGATGATCTGAGGATGACGTCCCGTCTGTTGGTAGCTATATCTCTCTTTCTCCCTCTCTCTCTCTCTTTTTCTGCTCCGTCACCTTTATCTCTCTCCCCCTCACCACTACCCCCAAACTGAGTAATTAGCCCTCAATAAACTGCTTTGCTGCTTGTTGCTGAGCAAAACCTTAGTCTCTTGCTGTTGTCTTTTGCACCCTGTGATCAAACGAACCATCACGACCCCCGCTCAGGTTGTGCAGACTGTGACAATATGTTGTCAAATTGTTGAATTTTAGGGCTGACAGCCAGGAAACCCCAGTGACAATCCTAACCAGGTCCCTTAAGACCCCTGGTCAGTCTAATTTGCAGTTGTACTGTTGCAGTGATACTTCATGGATATATGAGGTGGTCAAATTAAAGGAAATTGAAACCTGATAGCACAACAAATCACTTGCCCACAATTGCACTGTTTATCTGTGCATTTGCCTGTCAGGCCAATACTGTGGTGTTGCTGGTCTGCAGTGATGTTTCCCTTAGAAATCAAGTTCAATTGTTTAATAAATACACTGAATACATTTCCAAAAAGTCTCCACTGTTTTTGTTAAGTTACTTTGTTAATAGGAGTTATACCAGATTGCTATAAACTATTCTAGCATTAACATACTTCCCAAATAACCATTTACTCCCTTCTAATGTGATTAGGGCTTTTTTCCTTAGAAAGGAAAGCTTGGATATTACTTTTGATGGTTCTTAAAACCTCAAGTCTTGTCCATGTGGTGACAATGGGATGAATTTACTGATTTATTTAGCATAAGTTCTGCATGGCAAAGTTCCCACATGTCTCCATTTGACAGGAATCAGTGAGGGACACACCAGGTTTAAATCTATTTTTGCAAATCTCTTTTTCTTCCAGGAAGAAGAACCTTTGGCAGTACCTTTGCTCAGACTGTTGCCTCCTGGCCATGGCAGCTGCTGCAGTAAGGAGCTGGTTTCTCTGTGCCTGCCACACTGCAAATCCTGTGAAGCCTCAGGGCAGCCCACTGCAGTTGCACCAGAGCAAGGCTCAAGCCGGCTGATTTTGGGTGCTGTCTGCAGGTATCAGCTTCCTGTGCTCAACAAGCTAACAGATGGCTTTGTGAGGAATCACTGCCACTCAGAAGCAGTCCAGGAGAAAAGGAGAGGTTAGGAAAGCTATGTTTTGCTTGCCATTTAGGTCCTAGAAGGACAATCTAAGTTCAATTTGGCAATCTGCAAATTTTTAGGGCTTATCCAACTCCTCACAAAAGAGTCTATCAGCCCTGGAAGTGGAGTTGCTTTTCACTGAAGGTGTCTACCATGGCTGCTCTCTTCTTGCACCAGCACAAACACTAGCTTTGAGAAAATTTGCATTTAAAACAATGCTGTTTCCTGCTTAATAGAAAATAGCATTTGGGATTCCTGTGGGCACTTTTAAGCCTGCCTGCTGCTTTGGACATTTTGGGCAAGGACAAAAGCAAAAAACTGTAGTCCTAGTCTAAGCTGCACAATGCTTTACTGAGGACTCACCCAGCTATCCATAACCCACACAATCTTTGTGCTCATCCTGCAGTGCTTTTCCAAATTGCATTAACAGTGTTTCTTGGTAGGAGCAGACTAATCACTGAGCAGCTGCACTGCCCCTAGGAAACTCAAGCCTTCAGCCAGCCAAAGCCCTCCAAAACATCTGATAGCCTGTCACACCCAGACACAAAAACTCTTCAGCGCCTGGCATGCTCATATTAAAATCAACTCTAATTATCCACTGTGGTACCAAGCTGTCTCTGAAAGGTCTGTTCAGGGATACCTGGTGGCAGGACTCACGTGAAGTACAGGGAATTTTTTTAATGTGGCCTCCCATATGATGTCCTATCTACTAAATGTTCACTCTGTGACCACCTGTGGGCCTGAAGTTCCCATTTGTGATTAACTATTTGACTGCCAAAGTGGGAAATCCTCACAGCTTCCTGTGTGAGTTCTAAAACGTGTTTGCAGGACATACCTTTTCATTTAATTAGATGGCTAGATTGCAAATAAAATAATTAAATCTCAAAATTGGGAGACTGCTTAACAGGAAAAAACAGCAGCAGTTCACTGATTTTCTTGCTTTCTTTTGTGAAGTCATGGTACTTTTTGCCAGTCACTATCATCTTATTTCACATGATTTACCCAGATGGCACAGCAATAGGAGCAATAGAAAACAGTTTCATATTTCCTTTATGAGCAGGTGAATCACTAATGATCTGAATCACTGTTAAAAACTTCATGAAAGCTTTTAAGATTGTTTGTGGGATTTTTTTCTGGTATACTCATTTACTATTGAAGAGGGGAACAACTGTTTTCTGAACCTGCTTCAATAGTCACAGTTTTGGTAAGACCCATGGGCCAATCACACTTCTACTTCAAAAAGGACTAGAAAGGCAACCATAGAGCCAGACATGCTAGCTCAAAAAAAGTTATCATCACTCTGCAAACATTGTTTGTTCTAATTAAATCCAAATTTCCATCTTAAATATTGCTGCTTAATTA
The DNA here is from genome assembly GCA_009812075.1 of Sialia sialis. Lineage (NCBI taxonomy): Eukaryota > Metazoa > Chordata > Aves > Passeriformes > Turdidae > Sialia > Sialia sialis. The sequence goes on from VRYO01001463.1 coordinate 66,427,291, forward strand.
CAAATGAAGGCTCATTGAGGCAATATGCATACTCACTGGCTTGGTAAAATAATTTTTTAACAGTTCTGAGATTAAATCAGGATTCTTGAATATCCAAACATTGAAGCATCCAAACCTCTATTAAGCCAGAAAAGAAAGTTCATGTTGTGTTTTTGTATCATGTGCAAGCCAATTTATAGAGAGGAAATGATGTTAGCATCTTCTGGCTAAAGATAAGAACAAGCCAGAAACGTAAGAGGAAGAAGAAAAATTATAAACCTTTTCCCTCTGGCTTGCTTTACCTTATACAGTGCAGTCTGGCAATTCCTTTCCCTTTTATCTCTTTATTTAGACAATTACAGACTCAGACAGGGATACCACACAACAGGCTGAAAAACTCATGTCTCATGGAAGGGCTTATCACAGTTGTTAATCACTTGCCTGGAAAGGCTTTAACCTTTGCAAGGAATGTTGTCACAAAGTTCATTGACTTAGAGACCAAAGCAATATTTGTAGAGTTCAGAATGAAACATTCAGGATTCAATTATTTTTCCTTTTGAAAAGGAAGGAAGTAAAAAGGAAATTGAATAAAAATATTTTACTAGGGGAAATCTAGCTACTTTGGATTTAAACCATTCAAATTTAAAGGAGAAATAGACATTGAATTTTTAAATAAAGATTTACTACAGCCAAATCCTCTGAAAAACTAATCCAGGTGCAGACTTGGGCTTACTGTAAGCCAGGTACTCATCCTCTTGGTAGGATACAGCCAGACAGAGCTGCAGCTAAAGAAACATCCAGTGCAACCAGTGGTCAGCCTGCCGGGGTGAGGTGCACAGAGAAGCTGGAACACCTCTTTCTCGTGGGGTGCAAAGATACCCCCAACTTCAGATCTTGTGCTGCAGGAATAGCCCATTGGCATCCTACCAGCCTCTGCAATGTGGCTCAGTTTAATGTTTTGCAAGTGAAGAAAATAACCTTCTGTTTACAAAAGGAGGAAAGATCTTCCTGGAATGGAAGGTTTTGTATATATCTTTAAATAAAATACATAAATATATCTATCGATATCTATACCTATATCTATTTATATAGATATAGACAGATTATATAGTGTATCTATATAAATCCACTATTTATTATAATAAACAATAAATACATAAAATAAATATTAATACTATATGGTAATATTATAGTATATTATCATAATATACGGTTTTCTTTTGTAATAATAAAGAAAAATAAATACAAATATTTGGCTTGAGAGAAACTCAGAGTAATAATTTAAGTTGGAACAGCACTTATATGATTTTCCTTTTTATCTTAGGTGAAAAAATCCAGTTCCCTTCCTCATACAGCACATGCTCTACCCCACCTCACTGCCATGGCTCCAGTAGATAAATATCTATCTCTTACTGAGGAGTCCAACACGGGACTCCTGAACTCCTGCTGCAGTCTTATCAGCACCAAACAGGGAAAGGTGTTCACTTCCTTCAGCTTAGTGGCTGCGCTCCCACCAGTCCAGCCCAGGATGCATTTGACCTTCATTCACACAAGGACACACTATTAACTCCTGTTCTAATCCACATTCTCTTATTCAGTATAAGTAGACAGAATCACATGGTGTGATTCTAAAAGAAACACCTGTAATTTTTCCAGATTTTAAGGGAAGGTGTAATAGCTTTAAACTGAAAGAGAGCAGGCTTAGATATTAGGAAGAAAGAGGGTGGTGAGGCACTGGAAGGTTGCCCAGAGAGGTTGTGGATGCTCCATTCCTGGAAGTCTTCAGGGCAGGTTTGATGGGGATTTGAGTAAGCTGGTCTAGTGGAAGTAAACCCAGTGGCAGAGGGGTTGGAACTACATGATCTTTAAGGTTCCTTCCAACCCAAACCATTCTATCCTGTGATTCTATGACATCCCACTATTTTTAAATTAATATTAAATTTTCTGAAATCTCTACAACGTCATTTCAGTATTTCACTCGCTGTTCACCTGTATTTATGTAAAAGAATGTCTCCACCATATCCAACATCTCAGTGAACATTTCCCCCATGTGTGCTGCAGAAAGCCAGCCAAGAGGTCCAGCACTGAATGCAGAAGCAGGAAGAGCCACCTCTGACGTGGTGACTGGACATCAACTATCTCAGAAGCATGCAGGGCTGGCTAAAAATCAGAAAGATCCTTAACACCTACAGCAAGAGGTTTGGAAATACATTGTACAGATTGCTTACATAACCCAGACAAAACTGGGGCTCGGGATGCCAAACAAACAAGGGGAAAGATGAGATAAAGCATTTGAAACTCTCTAATACCAGGATTTGCAAGTGCCTTACAGAACATAGAAACAACCCAAATTTTTTCTAGTCTCTCTCTTCTCCAAAACTGACATTTGAGGTCAGTTACTTCACTCTAAAAACAGGTGACAGGTCTATTTAATAATTCAGTTTCTTTTTATTCATAGTTCCTGAAGCTAGGGATTATCACAAGAATGAAATCCTTCTGTGTCACCTAAGCCAAAAACTTCTAATCAGCCTTATTTTCCATCAGAACTTTAAAGCAGCATCTTCTAAAGATTGAAAATTTAGAAATTCAAATGACCTACAGAATACCAAACAAAACTTTGTAAATGAGGGTAATCTTCCTTTACCAGAAGGAGGAAAGCATTCATATGTGCTGGGGCCCTAAAAGCTGCTTGATGGACTGCTATGAACACATGCCAATTCCTCCACTTTCTTTTGAGAGACACAGCATCTGCCCAAGTCACAGTGTGTGCATGGCATAGGGAGGATCACAAAGTTGGGAGACAACAATTAAATACCACATGCACAAAATATGTGAATAACCCCCACTCTAGGTACTGAATATTGTGAAAACCTAGGAATTTTATATCATTAGGGATGCAACTGTTAAACAATCCATGTTTCTGTGGGTAAATAGAACAAATAAGAATACATGTGATGCCATATCTATATTTTAAGCAATGACATTTTTATAAGTTTTATATTAAAACAATGCCAGATTGCTTTTTAATATTCAGCCATTTTTTTTGCTCAGATCTTCAGAGAGATGCTTAAATAAGGCAAACGAACTGTTCTTAAGGGCTTTGCAAGCTGAGGACTGAAGCTGTGAAAGGAGTTAGATTGAGATGAAAACCCCTATAAGCTTAGATGCAAAATGCTCCAAAGTCATCAGTTAAACAACAGTCTTTTCCTTCTGAATGTCCCTTTAAGTTTTTTCCTCCACTGAATGTGCAGTGGTAGGAATGGCAGAGAAATGCATGCCTTTTGCTATTTTGAAAATGAAGTTTCTCAGAACTTCGCAAACGTACTGGTTAACAATTACATGTTCTGTGCACTGTTACATATGTGGTGTGTATCTGTCATTTATCTGTGGTGAGAATTCTGACATGAAGAGAAAGAAGGTCATTAAAAAGAAATTGATCTGGCCTACCAACAAAACACAGGGATGAGCAAATAGTGATTAGTGAATAGTCAATAGTGTAAAAAAAATGGCTCGTGCTTGGAAATTACTATTTACACCACTGATCACGGTCCAGAAGAAGAAGGGGGAAGTATGAAAAAAACCAGCAGTACACAGAAGTAGGCAACTCATACAACAAATCATACTGCAGGTCAAAGTGGCTCTCAGATGAACACATGCAGCTCTGATGGGAGCTTTGAAATAATATGTTTGGGGTAGGAATCAGGCCTCTGTTAAGTCATTTCTAATGAACTACTGATGTAGCTGTGTTTCTCTTGCAGCAATTGCCACATCAGACAGACATTGTTTGAATAGACCTAAGGCTGCAGTGCTTGGAACGAGACATGAGATCCTACAGGGTATTTTTGAGCATTTCCCTCTCCTCCTTTTGGAATATCAGTGACAATCTTGAAGAGGTGGGGAAATTATTTTCTGATCCTATGAAGTAGTCTAAAATATCTTTTTGTTTTGTTTTGTTTTATGACAGGATGAGTGTAAGACCATTCACAACTTTACAGGACAACACATAAAATGAGAGCAATCTTGTTCTGCTTCTCCCCCCTACAAACAGACCAATCCTTCCAGTGTCTCCCACGAGAACTGTTCATTGTGCAAAAAAATTACATGTAATTATTGAGCTAGAAAGGAGGACAGGGTAGGACTTGGAGATTAAAGGATATAAAAGGATTAAACTTCTTTACTCTGAGGTGATTCCTGAGCTGGTGTCCTTCCACCTTTGTCAGAGGCCCAACCACAGGCCTATTAAGTGTTATACAGTTTTAATGCCTTTCTATTTGGCTCTTTCAGATATTGCTGAGACAAAAGGGTTTGGTTTCAATTAAAGTTTTAGTTTTTTCCATTGCAAAACACAAACCAAAAATATTTCATTGGAAATTTGCCATCAGTCTGTGTCCAGACCAGGAATTATGCTTCACTTGTAAAGATTTACACTCAGATTTAATTTTCTTTCTCTCTTCAAATACTGCAGTTTTATTGTATCATCTGTTGATTATTTTATTAACCATTCCCAAACACTGGTATCTTTTAAGAATCCAGGAAAATAAACACTGTCAATATCTCTAGAACTGTCTTTTCTGTCTAGATAAAGATTATGATTGAAGTATCTTAAATAAGGTATAAAACACTTACCTTGAGAGAAACCACAGTAACATGAGAACCAATTTCTGGTTAAACTCATGCTTGAGTGTAATGTGCTATCAAACATGATAAGGAGCAGACCTCTTTATTCTCTTTTTGTCTTTTACCAACATGGACCTTATTTATGTGTAGCTCCAGATTTCTAGCATTTTCCTGCTATGGATCATAGAGTAAGATTATCTAGTAAATTTTATTCCTTTCATTAGATAGAAAAAAATCTTGTTTGAGTATTTACTAATGTATCTTTATGCAAAACCACCACCAACAATATATTATGATATGCATAATGTCATTCTAATACAACCTAGCATCTGGAAACGAACTGCCTGACTAGGCCATTTTTTGGTACTTCCAGCAAATCCATGACCCTGAAAACTTTAACATGACAGGTCTTCAGGAATTATTAATATGTCTATTAGATAAAATGTGTGTTTCTGGTTGGCAGAATAAATGAAAAAATAAGCCTGTTTCTCTTGAACACTACCTTGATGATCTGTTCAGTAATGGATGCAACAGTGAGATTTCATGTTTTGGTCACAATAAGGTAAGTAGATAATAAGCAACAAGATCTGAATCCATGCAGCATCAGATTACCATATTACAAATGAGTTTGCAAACTAAAATGGATCACAAGGATGGGGTTTGTGTGCCTACATAGGGGAAATATGATTAAGGCCATTTGGCATGTCCTTTTTTCTTTTCTTTTTTTTTTTTTTTTTCCTTATGACTAAGGAGTTACATGCTGAGTTTTCCCACCAGCTCCCTGAATTGATGTATGATGTTAGCCTTGAACTATGCTGTCCTCGACAGATGGTCATTGGGCTGAACCTCTGGCAAATGGAAAGGTTTGAGAGATTGGCAGTTTCAGCAACTTCTTTTCCTTGGGCAGGGCTAAGTTGATATTTCCTTAGCTGTGTTACCAAAAAAAAAATGGTAACACAAAAGGAAAAGATTTTCTTATTAACTTAATTGCAGATATGGCCTTATCTTCACTCCCTGCTCTGAAATCCCTTTCATACCACACTCTTTTGGCATTTGTAATACTGCTGAATGACATCTTGGTTTGTGAAAACATCTAATGTAATACAAAGTCACCTCAATCAAGACAAAAGGCAATTAATTTTAAAGAAGGAAGAGATTCAATAACCTATTACTGAGGGATCTCATGCAAAGCATTTAAGGATCTGAAAGTCATCCAAATTCTATGATGCATGCTATGATTGATTGATTTTATATACGGAAAAGGTGATGTACTGTACATTTAAAGGGCAAAGAGAAGATCTAACATTGCATCTTACTTCTTCTTTTAACCCTCCAAGCCTTTTTTCAGAAATATTTTAAATTCCAAAGTAAATCTTTAGATTTAAGATGGAATCATTTTCTTGAGTGATTCAAAATCGTGTACAAGGAAGTTCCCTTGCTCCACGCCAATTTTCTGTAGCAAACTACTTTCTTCCAAGACCCACTCCCTACCATACTCAGACCTCTGATTTAGATAGCTGGTGACCAGAAATTTCCTCATGATAGCAGCAGAGAGTGCTTTGCAAGATCCAGTATGTTTGATATGGGAGCTGTGTACAAAGCAGAATATCAAAACTCTGATGTCTTCAAGACGTTAATTTTCCTCCTGACCAATGCACAGAGTGGAGCTCAGAAGTCATCCTGTCCCTGATTGTAAAAGCAATCACCAATGAAATGAACGAATTATGGTCAAAGCCAGACAAAAACAGAAAAAACAGAACTTTCTCTTGGAGCCTCTTTACAAAATTAAACCCACTGAAATACACAGCAACCTTGAGGTGCACAAAATTTTCACCCTTTTTTGCTTAGGCACTTGTGCTGTCCTTCCCACTGCCTACTTCTGGACTCTTTCCTGCAACTATGGAATCTATCTGCCTGCTGCACTGTCACACTTGACAGTATTGGAGCTACGTCCCTACTCAGGTTGAAAAAGGTATTACAAAAGACTCCAAATCGGCAATCTCATAAGGGAAAAGGAAGTTTCCAGTCATTTTGAAAGAAAAAAGAAATCTAGAAAATTAGTCCTCAGTCCTCAACCTTCCACCAGCCATGGTGCAGGCAGCCATTTGCAAGAAAGAAGGCATGGGAAACACAGCAGGACTGAGCCACCAAGAGCATGTGGGATGGCAAGGAAAAAACAAGGAAGAAGGAGAACAAAGATAACAAATTGCTCCATTAGTTTCACTGCTTATGCTCTTCCTAGAATTAGTGGCCTTGGCAATGTCCTGTTTAAATAATATCAAGGTTGAGTTCAAGAACCCTAGGGGGAAAAGCTATTTGAGTTTGCAAGTACAGTGGAAAATTGCTCTATTATTATTTTGTGGTTTTCTGCACATGAAATTTGTTCTTTCAAAAGTTTCATTAAAATGTACTCATATTAAATACCCAAACTATGCCTATGTTTAAATAACCTCACCTGAAAACAACTGTAAGTTTAATGATATGGTTAGCAGTCCTTTCCTGACACTTTACAATCTTACAGATAACATTTCAACAGCAAAAACGCAAAATCATAACAACTTATGAATAAATGTGTGGAAATGGTTGAAGATAGTATGTCAGGAAAAACTCCAAATTATAAAATATTGCCTACTGCAACATCATTCTTAAGCAATTCATTGCAAACAGATTATTCTTTTTAAGCATCCTAAAAAGCAAAATGCTAGTGGTTTGAACTACTGAAATGATAAAACTGTTGAAAGAACAAATATCATATGTCAAACCATGGAACAAACCCACCATAAATTCTTTCTGAAAGACTATGTAATAAAGTAAAACTTGAGAAGGGATATATGTATGTATGTGTGTGTATATATTCCACTTATTACTATAATGATAAAAGTACTATTATTTCAATGTATGAATAGATTGAAGATTTTTCTCTAATCTCAAACTTCTGAGTATTATCAGACACAAAAATCAATTCAGAAGCAGAAGTTTGACTGCAAAACCAGACACACTTATTTACCTTTGGACAACTTGCCAAATAAAGTTAATGAGTAAGGATACTTTCTGGGGGACATGTGAACATAACAGAAGTGGTCATATTCTTCCAGCAACCATCTGTTTGTCTGTCCTAAATGTAGAAGAGGTTGCTATCTTCAAATCCAGTTCTCATCCTCAGTCTAGTCCAGATGCTTTTTTTGTAAATCCAAAGAACTTCAAGATGAAAACAAAAATGTAACAGACTAGACACATTTCCAACTTCCCATGTGGTGGTCTTCTGAAGCAAGTGGCAGAATATTTCATGGAGCCATTTAGAAACCTGATTTATGGGGACACAAGTCATTGCATATCAGCTAAGGCACTGCTTAATTTACACAGCCCTAGGAATGTTACATTTTTCTAACTCCCTCCTTTGCCAGAAAAGGACAGGGATGGAAATAGTCTCAATTTTAGTTTTCATAAATGCAGCTTCTGCATACAGTTGGACAACGGCAAGAATATATTATTGTAGGATTCTTTCAACAGTGCTTTCATATTACAGTGATAACTATTTTTAACAGTTACAAAGCTCAGTGTTCTAAGAGAAAATGAAATTCCTCTATCTCAAGCTACCTTCTTCCTCTGACTTTTATCAGCCAAACTCATCACATCGACCCCCAAATCAAACTTACAAACAGAAAATATGTGTGGTTAGTTTTGAATCACAGAGAGGTAAAAGAGCTGGAAAAAGACTCAGACTCCTGCTTGGATAAGAGAAATGCCATGGTTTCTAAGCAGCACTTCTGGTGATGTGGCAAAGGCTTCCCAATATGGATTTAACAATAATCAGACTCATGTTCACTTGTGTTCCAAAGGTCTGATGAAGTTAACTTCACCTTCACTAGCCTCCATATCCAGATCCTAACTGTAGTTTGACTAAAAGCAAATTCATTTGTTACAAGTCATAAAAAAGATCAGGCTTTTATTGTTTTCCTCAATGTACAAAACAAATATATGTGGGTATGACTACAGCAGAAAAAGGAGTAGGAAGTTAGGGTGATTCACTTAAGGCTTGAGGTTGGAAGGGATCTCTCTGGAGGTCATCCTGTCCAACTCTCTACAAAGCCACCTGCATTTAATTGTCCGGGACAGTGTCTAATTTATTAAACATGGCTAAAAATGAACAGATATAAAAACCCACAAATTCAAAAAATGGTGATTCTTAAATATATATTTTTAACTATCCTTTCTTTTTCAAAGCACGTCACTTGCAACTTATTTTCTGCCTCTCTCTCACACACCATACCAGCCCCCAAACATACATATACTGAAAAGGACAAAAAATCCATAACACTTATTTTCACCAGATCACAGAATATTTTGAAATTATGTTCTAATTTCAGCATAACAAACCACTTCTATGTATGTTAAGATTCAAATGCCCATACATATGCCCAAAATGTAGTTCTCAGTTCACATATCATGTAAAGACAAGATCTTTTATGCAGTGAGATCCAAGTACAGTAATTTCACAATTATAAGCCACACCTGATTATAAGCCACACCTCCCGGTAGCTGGGTAGACCACGGGATTTGTCCATATATAAGCCGCACCTGAATATAAGCCGCACTTTTTTTTTTTTTTTTAAAAGCGAGGATGCATGTGTAGCAAAGTAACAAATTAGTAACAGAATCGCTGCCAGCTGGGTTTGGTGTCAGGTACTCAAGTTGCAACAGTTTTCATAGACCAGCGAAGCCTTTAAAGGCAGCCCCAGGCACCCTCCCCAGCCGGCTCTCACTTCCGGGTTGGCATTTCACTGGGATTTGTCCATAGATAAGCTGCACCTGAATATAAGCTGCACTACTGGGGCAGGCTGTATTCTTCAAGGAAAAAGATGCGTCTTATAATTGTGAAATTACTGTAGTTCTCTGGACACCTGGTGTAGGTTGGAATTACAGTAGAAGTGTGATATTGTATATTAAATGAATTACATTTTCCCAATCACTTAAGAGAATACTGAGTGGTTTGCTGAGGAACCTCCAATGACTCAGAAGGTTTTGTGATTCAGGTCTTCAGCAGCACAGCAGTAACAGCAATGCTCAATTTGGGTCTAGTTTGACTGCAAACAGAAAGGGATAGAAACATGTTTTCTATACAGCAGAATTGGAACATGACTATGACAAGTATTCAACGCTTGGAACCAAGTATTCAAGACATGGAAACTCATGTTCAGAACTGACAGGTCCAGCAGGGTTTCTGAACTGACCCATCTGTATGTGTAGTCTCCTTGCAGCCTACTTTTCTGGAAATCTGATGTCGAGCTCAAAGACAAGACTGGACTAGGTTCCGTCCCCCAAGTGAGGTTAAAAGAGCCTCAGAAGTGTGACAGAGCATCCTCTGAAATCACCTGAGATGTGACCACATGCCTAAAAACTCCAAACAGCAATGTGATAAGAAACTGAAGTCCAGTATGTGGCTGTATATTCCTAAGAGGCTGTAGCTACCAAGCCAGAGGTAGGTTTGCAGCAGCAGTGACCAGGACAAGGTATCAAATTCCAGAGTCTATGTTTCTCCTCATTTGACCCTTAGTGTACTGCTCTGGACCTAAAGACTAAGACTTTTGACTAAGCCACTGCACAATGAAATGTGCCTTCATTTGTGGCATTATTTCACACATATTTCAGTTTTTGTTTCATCAGAGTGAGACATATTTCAGATGCAGTACTTAAGAATTATACAGCATCTGGGACTTGAATAGTTTTTAGCCAAATGATTGCCAGGATCATTCAAAGAGATGAATCCACAGAAGCATGAGATCATAATCAGCAGTGATTTGACTTGCATCATAGATCAATTTTGAGCTGTTGTTTCAGTTCTTTGGGAGCAGTACAGACAGAAGGAGGGATAGAGAGGAGACAGAGGAGTGGGGAAGTTGGAACCCAACAAAAAAAATCCCAACCCTTTCTTCTTCCTGAACTAACCACAACAGATTACTTCCCCTTTCTTCGAAGTCAAAAGTAACTGCAGACAAAATCAGTAAATACAGTGATGCCCTAATGAGGGGCAGCAGTTCACAAAAGCAGTAAAATAAACCACTGCAGAACATGATCCTTTGTATCCAGGAAAGCTCAACTGAAATGCACTGTGGTAGCTGTGTAATGCCTGATGGGAATAGTTCCTACAGATTTAGCCAAAAGTGAATGTAATTCAGATTTGACCCTTTCAACACAGTGGAGTACAAGTTTTGAGGAGGTGATTTTATTGAGATTACTAAAATCACATTGAACTCTTAGTTTTGGTGTAATTTTGTTTGCTTTTATAAAGTTTTTCATGGTAGGATCTCACATGGAGCAACCATGTGAATGACATCAAAGATATTTCCAGAGTAATCACAGAAGCACCAGAAAAAAGTTTGGGTTTTTCTGGTGGTGTTTCCACTTCCCACCCTCTCCCACTACATGACAACATTTCCTTTTATAAGAGCAAAATGTCCCACAATATTTGAAATAATTATTTTAGGTTTTCACATAGGGATTTAGTTGTACAGTTATTGAATATTATTATTAATAATAGCAACAACAGTTTTGACAATGCTACAGAGCGAATCAAGAGTCTTGATAGACAGTCACCTGCTTTAACAGGGAAAATACAATCTCAACCTGCAAATTACTGAATTTCAGTTTTTCTGCCAGAGAGCTCTCTGTACTGCCTCTGAGTAGTACAGCAGATCAGCCTAAATACATAAATTTAAAATTTCTGCTAGATGAAAGTCCTACTCCTCCTCCCAAATTACTGGGTCATGTTTTTTTGAACCTGAATATCCACAGCATAATTCATAGGAGAATCAGTGCTACTCTAGATCAGCACAAGTAATTACAACTCATGCTCTGAAATCATATCTTTAATTGTAGTCTTGACTTTTTCCTTCCATCTCCTAGACTTCCCAAAAGAGTGTACTGCCAGAGCACTTCACTTCTGCCTGTGTAGGATGGCAAGATGAAGTCTAAAAGACTGTGCAAGCTTACATCTCGGAGATGAACAAAATTAACCAAATAACAAAGTAGAGGCAATAGGCTGCTACAGAATCACAAATAAATACTTCATATATGGAGATCAAAGGAAAACTGCATGTTCTGGGCCCCCTAGAAGAACAAACATGTAAAACAACTGCTTTTTAAAATGGAGACATCTAGCAGCTGCAGCTTAACTATTTTATAATACATCTTTCCCAGCCATGGGAGTGGAATGAGGATGTGCTTTCTGGCCTTTTCAGAATCTGTGCTCTGGCAGTATTCCTCAGCAGGCAGCTGGGTAATTCCTCCCCAGCACCTCGGACTGATTGCAGATAAAAACACAAAATTCCATGATAAGTAATGCCATCACTCTGATTAAGCTAGGTGTGTTAGAAATATATGGAGTTAAAGAGAAAAACTCCAGATTACAAAAAAAATACCCCAAAACTGAAGATGCATTTCATCAGATGTGCAGAGAGATTAATTAGCTGTATGAAGCCACAAATACCCAAAACTAAAGGATACCAGCTGCCTGAGGGAAGGACAGCACAACTCAGTTCATGTCAATAACCTGTGCTAGGTATTAGATGGAAGAGGTGTTTTAAAGCACGTACTCCTGCTCAGCATTGTATTCTCCCAGGAGCGTTTTGCTCCAGTCCTGTCCTCACATTGTTTATTCATATCCATCCGTGCCTGCTAGGTGGTGCTGTGGGATGGCTTTTCTAAGGCAGAAAAGGCAAGTTGCTATTTTCATTCCCCTCACTGATATTTTTTTCCTTCTACATGAGAACAGCTGCAGTGTTTTCTGTATCTTGGCTGTACAGGATGTGTCCTGTCAGGTCTCTTGTCGAGCACGCAAGTGGCCACCTCTGAGGATGCTGCTTCTCCAGAGCAGTCAGAGAAAATGAGTGCATCAGCTTTCATCTGCATGTGTCCATGCAGGAAAGCTGGAACCTCAGATGGAGGCAGAAGGTATCAATATCTAGTCTAAAATTTTCAAAATTTTCATTTCCCTTTTATTATAAACATAAATTTAAACTAACTATTTTCATTGACAAAGAGGGATGTAAAATTAAATCAAACACAGAAATCAAAAGCATGGTTTCAAAGAAAAGGGAAAGACCAAAACTTCCTGTAGGTCCAATGAGTGAAATGCCTCCCTTTTTCCCTCTCAGATTGCAACTTACTTCTATGATGAAAGGCAACCTACTGCAAACACTTTGGAAGACAACCCTTTGAAAAGGGTGGTAATGAGGAGGATGCTGGTTTAGGCTTCTTTTCTTCTTTCTGTAATTAACCAATAACTCAAATGGCAGGATGCTATAACATCTGCAGTATCATAAATGGTGCAGACTGGGATTGAACTATTCAGACCTGTAGGTAAAAAGACTCTGGTCCATCTGTTCCACATAACTTCATGTCGGTTTAGCCAAAGATGACGAATAGTCCTAACCCACCCTTCTGAGCAGAAGGGAAATAAAACAAAATAACCTCCAAGATGAGTAACTGTAGTACTACATCATATGATGACATCAGGAAAATCTGGTGTTCAGTTTTCAGATCCTGTCCCATGGCCTAGTGCTTTGATACACCATCAGAGCCCTTGCTGTCCCTATACAAAAGACACCCTAGTAAATGACATGTCTTTTTAACACAGCCTTCAATTTCTGTCAGGTGATTTGACGTATTTTTGTCTGAAACTCTGCTATAAATGATCTTCCACTGCCAGAAACTGAATTTGGGCATTCACACTGCATTTCCTCATCACAGGGGGATGACTAGGAAACAAGAAGGGAAAATTTTGCAGGCCAGTGACAAAAGTTGAAATATATCATGATTCTAAGGAAGTTTGCCTTAAATGTCTCTATTGCATCCATCTGGTGAGAAATGGAAAAACAAAAAAATTACCTGAAGAGAAAGTATTCTAAACCACAGAGAGTGGCTGTGACAGAGAGAACCAAAAATTACAAAGTGGAATTCTATCTTCTCTATTTAAGAAATATAGTAAAACATTTCGCTAAATGTAATACACATAATGTATATTATTTTTGTTAATACATTTTTAATATTTTTAGTATCTTCAGGAAAACACAGTGAACTAAAACACAGCCCCCAGGCATAAACAGTTTTGAAGCAACTCCATACATTAATAGCTGTGGGAGTCTCTTGTCCCACTTTACTGTTTCTTTTCTACAAGAAAGAAACTGTCCTGCGCAAAGCTTAATAGGGGAAGCAGAAGCATTCAAACTTTAAGTTAGAGAAGTGTTACATTTCCCTTTAAAATCAGAACAATAAGATGCTTAGACAGCCACACTGACATTTAAAGTGCAGTGAATTAAAATCGCTTCTGAGAGGTCGCTTTAATTTTATTTCTGAGCTAAAGAAGGAAGCAGTTACATGCTGCTGGAAATGAAAAAGACAAAACATACATTTACTACAGTTGTGTGTCTTCTAATAAGAAGAGGAAATTCAAAAATAAAAGGGACCAATCTACAAAAATTCCATGCTGGCTAAGGTATTAACAGTATTTTTTATATTGAACATCACATTCTTATTTTTTTATTAATGTGGTCTTCAAAAAGGGAATATAGTGGAGAGATAGAGGGGGGCAAACCAGGAAGCATCTGAGCTCCTTGTTCAATTGCTATGATCAAAGAGGGTCAGAATATGGGAAGAGAGTACACAGCATGCCCAGATGAGGTTCATTTCAGTGTATCTTGAGAGTCAGCTAGAAAACCTGCTGGTATGCTGAAATTATTCTGAAAAGTCTTTATATGGTATAAATTCTTAGAGGACTGTGGAGAGAAGGAGAAAAAAAAAAAAAAGGAAGAAAGAAAACCTATCAAAAAACCTTCCTTTTGATCTTGATCTTATGAAAAGTAATTGAGGTCCACATATCTTACCATACCTCTTGCTTTCTAAGGACAAGTCCTGTAACTGAGGAGACCAACATAAAATCTGTGAGGTAACCACAAGGAGTCCTGGGCAATAACCTGGTCAGGTACCTGAGCTGGTTGCAATTCAGAGGTTCCTTGGGTGCACTACATGCTGAATATAGAGCTATCACGTGTGTTTTGGTAGTTTCCTTTTTTGATACAGTGTATTTTTTCTGTTATCCAAGCATATTCAGCTAGTAGCCTTTGCTTTAAAGAAAAAACTATATCTAAATTAAAAAATAACAAACATTTTTGAGCGATGCCAAAAGAACAGATATGGTAACAATTAGTATCAGGTTCAACTTTTACCTACTGATCTGTCTTCACATGTAATCTGTCCTTCTACTCCCTTATATTCTTCCTCCAGGGCTCTAAAATCTAAATAAGTTTTCCAGATGAGGGACTAAGGCAAAAAGGGACTTAAGAACTGGTTCAAGAATGTGTCTGGAAGCTGGATTCAGTCTGGGTCTCCCAATGCAAAAACTCTCTCCCTAGCTGAGCCATTCTTCCAGGCTAAGCTACAAGTAAAACACTGGTACATTAACTGCTGTGTTGGCTGAACTGTCTCGGATCTGGTTTACATGATGCTGCAAAAAATGTTGGATACCACCATCTTTCCTGCAGGCAGAATTCCACCACTGCACTATATATATGGGAATGAGGACAGATACTGATTTAAGAAGAAAATTAGGATGAATTTAAGAAGAAAAATAAAGGCAATGAAGTATCTACTAATTCAGTTTCTGTTCAAAGAGAGAAAATTCAGGAAAATAACACAGAGAAGATTAAGAAGCACAGTTCTGTAGGAAAAGATGGATCCTATATGCCTCATAGCAGGAGCTGTGGAGTACACAGCAGATTCAAATAATACTTTTAGAGGAATAAGAGATCCTTGCACAGACAAACATTTGAAGAGACTTTGTGTGGAATTTCTGCTACTTCCATGCTAACTCACCTTACATTTCTTCAAAATCCTTTGAAAAAGAATCCACACCAATTGTGCATCTCTCAAAAATCTTTAATAACAATTCAATAATCATCAAAATAGAGGAGAGAGGAAGAAGTAACTTCGTAACAAAGCTATAAAGTTTACTACAAACAGTTTGAGAAACTGAGTGACTAACACAAATATTCCCTGCACATCCTATGAATTAATTGAACTCTCCTTGTGACAGAATAAATATCATAGTGTATTAAGGTATATATATAAACTGAGCCCAAACCTCTGGTAAACTAAGGATGGAATATCTGCATTCTTCAAGTCTGATGGAATAAGTAGAAATTAGCCATAATGCCCTTTAAGTCATAAAATGTCAGAATGTTAACACCTACTCCAGAATGCAAAAGGTTGGCCACTTCCTTTCTCCTATAGGAGTGCAGGAGTCTTCTCAGCACCACCACTGCAACCCTCCACCCCCATATGCTGCTTTCTGCTGGCAGAATAACCAAAAGCTCTGCCTGAAATTCAAGACACCTAACTAAGTCTTTGGAGTTCTGGATGCCAGGTTTGTTTCTTATACTGGTCTCACCATGCAGCTCAGATGAGGTACAAATCTTTTGTTGAAACATATCCATTCACTATGGTGCATTTTCACAGAACCACAGAACCACAGAATAGTCTGAACTGGAAGAGACCCACCAGGATCATGAAGTCCAGCTCTTAAATGAATGGCCCATTTGGTGATGGATCCCACAATGCTGGTGCTCTTAGAACTCAGCTGTAACCAACTGAGCCAATCTCAGGGCATTTTCTTATATTTTCATAGTGATCTACCTCCTGTACCACACATGCCACTGAACATGGTCCTGTCAGTGAAGACAAGAAAGAATGACTGAGCGCAGAGGATATTTGCCAGCATTACAGGACATTTTGCAAATGCTTATTTTAACCACTAAATACATTGAGAAAACTCTATCAGTTGACCTTCACTAAAGGTCTGAGCTAACAAATTTGAGTCTGGTGACATTTCAATGACTGTGCACCAGAAGAGTGTCCCTGATACTCCAGTTAAATTTTCTAATAGCCCACACACCTTCTGCCAAGCACCACAGCCATTGTCAAGAAAGATGCATCACTATAACACCTAATAGAAACATGACCAGAAAATTGCCAACTCTGAAAACTGAATCATTATGCACCAGAGTTCATGAAACAGTGATAACAGGAAAGATGCATATGCAACTACTTATTTTAATTTTAAAACACTCCTGAAAATGAAGCTTACTAAACTCCTGAGTTAGAACTATTGATATTTCTACCCTGCAAAATGATAACACTGCTGTCCCAAAAGGTTTGGCATATTGAGCATAATGTGCTTTATACTGGGCAAGTTGATTTCTGCATTTAGATATGCACAGAAATCTCATGTGTATACTACACCATAAGCCTGCATTATAACTAGTGTATTTTTATGCTTAGAGCAACTCTCCTTTATTTCTTCATTCTGTTTCCCCTGGCAACTTATTTTCTACTTTTTATTTTTTTGGTCAGACAATTGATTTTATTTTCAAAGACATTTCCCACTGGTGGCTTCAAGCATGCTGGATAAAGTAGGCTCCATTTCCTTTAGTCTCAGTCCTCAATACAAACTTTCCAACTGCACCTTCTCCCTTCACAGCAATGCTGGACATAATGCTTGTTAGAAAACACTGAAAGCTAATAGCAGATAAAGATATTAATATAACATAAATTAATTAACTATCTATATTGAGTCATTAATCGATTCTCTAATTAATATAGGTATTAATAGCTAGGGCATGAAGCACAGCATTTTGCCCACAAATGTGAATGGTAACAGGGCTATGACACTGAACTACTGTAGTGAGGAAGATCAAAGCAATTCTAAAAGCTAGCACTGACTTTAGGGTTGTTTTTGTTTTCCCCCCACCTAATTCTAGTGTAACTCTTGCTTTTTTGTCTCCTCTTGCCCTTCCTTCACACCAATAAATCTGTACATCTGCATAGATGCATGGTATTTTCTGGGAATAGCAGGACATATTTCACTCATCTCTAACCCGGCACTTTAACAGTTTTGAAAAAAAGTGAAAAGTTGGGTCTGAGCATTTGCCACATTGTTGGCAGTTAATCATTACATTTTCTCATTCCCCACTTCAAAAGAGTTGAAATCAGATCTCTGATGTCTTGTGAGGAAACTGTGTGTTTTCTAATATCTCCTTAACCTACAAGAGTTCATTTTTAACACAGAAAAATGTGTATTCATCCCTTCAAAATACTCAGAAGTGAATGCAACAGATGGAGCTACAGGAACAGTTAGAACAGAACTCAACTACTTTTATGTTTGATGGAAAGACTTGGAAATCTACCTACAAATATGTTTGGTAAAGAGCAGCAGCACTCACAGCAGTCTGTCTGCTGAGATGGAGAGACCAAAGCAAGTGCTTAACACAGTCTGTGCTGGCTAGTGTATCCTATTCCAAGTTTATTGCAACATCCTGATCCTTATCTTCAAAGCACTAATTAAATACAACTCCAAATAAACTCAGTTCATGCAACAGTGCTGATCCAGTTTCTGAGTGGAAGAGGAGGAAAGCTCTCTGGCGGCTGGGGTGAGCATAGGCTCAAGACCTCGGCAGGTCGGAAATAGGAAAGTGCCTGTAAAGCCAGGATTTAATTTCTCCCTTCCATAGCCATTTTCATAACAGCAGTTCCATGGCCAAATGCACAGTAGATTAACTACTAGAGGCAGTTGCTAGGCTGAGATGAATGTTCAGTTTCAGTGAACTCAAAGCAGTTGTACCTGTTCACCACAGCCCAAGATCTCGAGTGCAGGGCAGCCCATGGGTGAGACTGTAATAATTTTAGACTTTGAGGGGAGATCTCAGTTTTGCTCTGAATCCTTCCAGGAAGCAAAGGAGACAGAAAGTCTGTAAGACTGATACCCAGCTAACATTTCTACCTGGTCTAGGCCTGAAAACAGACCAAAACTAGAAGCTTGTCAGAGTTGTGGCTGGAGTTAAGAGCAATGCTGCAATCTAAATAGTCTGTGCTTTAGTTGTATGGGGCATCTCATTTGTCAGAAGCTGCAGGAAGTTTTGTTAACCATCAGGGAAGAAGATTGGGAAGAAAACATGTAAAATTGATCACAGCAGATCCCCAGGCTGTGTGATTTTTCCAGGATTGTTAATTCTTTTAGCTAGCCAGAGTTCCTAGATCATCTTGAAACACATTGAGAATAAAGCCTGGGACAGTTCTACAGCACAATCTCCCACTCACCAAAATCAGGCATATGAATAGACCACCTATACACACATATTTTTCAAAATATATGGCCAGAAAATTAAGTGAGATCCAAATACTTAGTATTTCCAAGATTCTCTACAACAGGATATATCACTGAGGTTGGTGCAGTGATTTCATTCAATGTACTTTGGGGTTTGGTACTACTAATGCTACTATTTAGATTTTATTAATATCTGTTAAGCCCCATAAAATTATAACTTACAAACCAATTTTTTGATATTTATTTGGTGACCCACTTTAAAATCCAGTTGCATAAGATTGTGTGAGAAATTTATTGAGGAAAAGATTAAGTTATGGTATTCTCACCTTTGCCTATGTCTTCAGTGTAGCACAGATATAAATAACTTGTGGAGACTAATTTATGCAAGCTTTTTGACTGAGTATTTACCTCCACACACCTTAAATGATCCATTTGTAAAAAAAAAAAAAGAAAAAAAAAAGAGTTTCTTGTGAATAAGAATATTGTTTCTCTCAAAATTCTCCTGAAATGACTACCAGCCACATGCCTGCTTTAACCCGCCCCAGCACCATGTAGAAAAAGCAGCCCCTAATGGATTTACTTGAAGCCAGGTTGATGGGGCCCTGAGAGGCCACCTGGTCTAGTGGAAGGTGTTCCTGCACGTGGCAGGGCGAGCCTGGAACTAAATGATCTTATGAACTCTCCCAATGCAATCCAATTCTGTGGTTCTGTGATTCTATGACTTTCCTTTTGCAGTCAACAAATTTACCCACTAGAACTACATTGTTCTACCTGAATGTATTGGGCTTTGTTTTTCCTTTTGCTTTGAAATAGATTTTTTTTCTTCTTTCTGTCAGAATTACATTTTTAAACATTCAGAAAGTCATTTCTTCAATGCCAAAGGAAGCAAAAGGTTCACACAAGGCACAGAGAACAACTTGATAGCTGAAGTTTATAGTTAACTCCCCAGTCTAGTACTCACACAGAAGCAAAGTAGGAAAAAAAAATTAAAACAAGATGTGAGATAGGAATCTTTAATCAACCTCGTTGTATCAGCCTGGGTCCAGCATTCCACTCTGTCTTCCGAGGTTACCCAGCACCACTTTGAAAATGGATTATTTTCCACTGAAAACAATGCCAAAAAGGGGCTTTAGCTCCCCTGGGGAAATTGGAAAAGCCTGGATCATCAAATGGGAAAAAATAATCATTATCAGGAGCAGTCAGAAGCAAGGGAAAAGAAAAGGTGAAACCAGACTCAGATTTTGGACCACTTTATGCCTTAGAAGTGGCTTTGAAAACCAAGATTGGCAAAAGCTTGTGGGTTTGTGATGCAAAGTAACATTTGCTTCTCTAGATATAAACTATGTTTTTTCCAAGATGTTTGGTCCAGAAACGTACTTTTTGTAAACAGTCAATAGCTAGTCCTGCAAAACTAAAAGCACTCATGCACTGAAAGTATTGTACACTTTCTTTTACTAGAGGAATCACCGACATGTACAAAAGTTTTAATGTATATATACATACATGTGTATATATATAAAACTTCATATACGCCTACAAATGAGAAGTACATTCTATGGACTTAAAAACTCTTAATACATACATGTCTTTAACCTGGTATTGCTTCTCTTGGGTAAGAGAAATTTTCCACGAGCTTTCACCATTTGCCTGCTTGTGTTCCATCAAAGAGCTCCAGCTGCCAGCATAAACAAATGCCTCAAGTCCATTTGCAACCAGCCTAAATATATTTGCAATGTAACATGAAAACTCAATTTCAACTGCAGGAGCAGTAATGCATAGGTGGCAGAAATACTGAGAAAGTGGTTAAATGACACTGTGAAGTAGAAATGTAAGTGCTACAGCATGTGGCCAGTTAAGGCATCATTCTTGAGAGGTTAGTTTAAAAAGAAAAAAAAAAAGATAAGAAGGAAGGAGCAATTCTGAAGGCACTGTTAACTAACATTCAGTTGACTTCAAGTTTTGTCTTCTAAGAACCAAACTCTAGCACAAATGTCCCATGCTAGCACCAAATGCTAAAAGAAAACTTGGTTGACACTAATATTTCCTATTTACATAATTTGTAGCTTATATCAGATGGTTAGAGCCTTGGCCCTGCTATAGCCCTCTTTTGCATGCCTGCAGCAGCTCATTGTTGACCTCAGTGGAAGCCAACAGCATGTAACCATACACCCATAATTGAGCACATACTTGAATGCTTTGTCAAACAGGGAACCACTGATGAATTGCTGCCCATATAACTAATGATGAAATAGTACTTATGTACATTTACACTGGGATTATGCTGCCAGTGTTCTATGCCAGGGATTTATCAGCCACTGATGACTGGAAAGCAGTCTACAGGCAGCCTGTGAAAGCCCCCTGTCACACACTGGTGTGGTCACTTATGGCTGGACACATCTTGCAAAGAACCAGCAGTGGACCTAAGAGTCTGGGATATGCCAATAATTCTCTTATCTTCACATAATATCATGAAACTGCTACCATCAGATTTCCAACCTAGCCTATATAATATCAATCTGCAACAGAATGTTCTTTCTGTGCCATACCAAACTAGTCAGCTAAGATTAAGTTTCTTCCTGCTTTTCGGTTCTTCACCCTGACACAGTTGGTGCCTCTGAACTGGTACAATGACAACAGTGCCAGTGCGGTCACACAACTGGAATTCTAACTGCCACTCCAATAATTTTATTCAGACAGATAACAGCACTAAAATTATCAACAAGTTCTGATAATCCATCAATATAAGCATTCATTGATACTCGGGTAAAACTGCAGCAGAATTTGCAACAATATGGAATACAATGACAACAAGGCTTTCAGTAAATTGTTTATAGTCCTTCTTTCACATGAATCTAAATTTTTATTTCCCACATCTTTCCCCCATCCCTATACAGAAGTATTGCTGGGTGCCTAAAGTGATCTTGGAGCTGGATACCAAAATCAATTGCAGTGCTGAGCACGCCAGACCCAAAGGTGCTCTGCTGAACCCGTGCGATGCAACAATCCACTGCTCAAAGTGAGCCAGGGTGACAGAGTAAGCAAGTCCTTGCAAGCAGAGCAGAGTAAGCAACAGTGAAGGGGCAAAACCACTACAGATTTTGATAAAAACAATACAAAAATCTGTGCAACAGATTTAACAACCTCCAGTGCTAAGTATATTAAACCCAGTCAGAGCTTTTGAGAAGGCAAGAAACCATGTGTAACAGCTGTATCAACTGAATAACTATAGTCCTCCTGCATCCTATTAAAGGGATTTGTCCCAAGACTTAATTGGCAGTTTCACTATTCCTATGTTGCTCAGCTATGTTAACGCATTTTTCATCATCTTTGCTGGAAAAGGCACCAGCATAGCAGGGCTGAAAATCAGACTGTAGGTGCATTGCAAATTCCAGGGCTTCATTTTTCACAGAAAGGCAAAACCACCCTTAAGTGAATAAAGCAGCTGTCCCACCACACTGACAGTGAGCCTGCCATACCTTCGGTTAACTTCTGGCACACAGACAGCGACTTAGATCTCCTCCAAGACAGTCAAAGAATAATGAAAAAGCAACTTTGATGCTACCTGAAACCAAATTATTCAAAGCACATTGCCTGCATTCCTCAGCTGCAGGCACTGAGCCAGTACATGGAGATAATCATTCAGGCTGGCCATGGGGGAGGGAGAAAGGAGCTTAAGGATCCAAGAGCTGAAGCACTCAGAGCAAGAAAATCTAGAAAGAATTTAATTTGCAAGGTAGCAATACAGTCATGATTCTCTCCCATTCCAGTCCCATTATGTGCTTTAGAGAATTAAAATAGTCACGGATATGGCACTATTTTTGTTCCTTTTTTTGTTTTTTTTTATCTGTTCCATAGAAAATGAGGATCTACATGAAGCAAATGGTTTCTCTCTCTTCTTGCACTGCTTTTCCACTGCTTTTAAATTCTCTGTTTCAAATGGCCCAGCGTAAAGCCTAGACAAGAGTGGAACATTTTATACTGGGAAAAAGTTTATCTTTTCCCAATCATGAAGCCTGCCCTTTAAGCCTAAGATTTGATAACCATAATTAACTTACTTTTACTTATCTAGCAATATAGGTAGGTCAACCCAAGATAAATCAGTTCTTTCAATACTGTAGTTCTGTTCTTTGACTTGACAATCTGCTGCAGCATTGAAGTTTGCACATTGTAGAAAAAATTCTAGTTAAGAAAGGACCCCTCCTGGGACATTGAACTCTTTCTCATTGTGTTCAAAGAGGAAAATGGGAGAGCAGCAGCCTCTCTATGTCACTGCAGTACCCAACAGCAACTTTCTGTGACTCAGACACTTGAAAAATTCCTGGAAATTTCTTAGTAACTATAACTGTGGATTCACAGCTCCACCAATTACAGCAACTTTTGAGCTGTAAACAAAAACTACCATACTCTGTTCCAGCTGTTGTGTCATACATAACTGTATATGTACAGATCTGCATGGAAAGAGCAGCAGTAGCCCCTGGCAGGCCTTAATAAGCTTCCTAAAACCTACTAAGAGAGCCAACAGCCTGGAGAAAGGTCTGTTTGTGGGTTTATTTATTCTATGGCAGGTCAGGATGGCAGGTCAGTAGAATCTGTGCTCTGATTTTCAAATTCCAGCAAAGAGGGCCTTAAAGGTAGACTATGCTCTATATAAATCACTATTGCCCTGGAGAAGGCTTATCCAAGTTGCATATATTCCAGCTTTCAGCTTTTGTCTCAATATGCAGGGACCAATGATGAATACTCTGCAGGCAGGTACCAGACTTTGCCTTCTGGGGCTCTCCAGGCAAAAGGAGTTGACATTAAGAAGCATTTCTTTACTGAGAGGGTGAACAAACACTGGAAGAGGCTTACTGGAGAGGTGGGCAAGTCCCAAACCTGTCAGTGTTTCAGAAGTATTTGAACAATACAAATACTGTCAGGCATTTGGTCTAGATGATTGTTGTAGGTGACTTCCAACTGAACTTGCATATTCTAGTTTAAGAAGGAAGTCACTGAACTGTCCTCCCCCAGTGCTCAGCAGAACTGAGCAATGTAGAATGGTGAGTAAAGCGGTGCCTTGGGAATTGCAAGTACAAAAGGCAAAAAATTTTCTCCGTGGTCAAGTGCAATGGCAGCACAGATAGTAATGAGGGCATCTTTACTTTTAAGAGCACAGCATTGAAACAATAGAAAATAAGAAAGAGCTCAGTGTGACCTGATTTCCATGCAGAATATTATGGAATATTTTAGAGCCTAACACACAGTCTACTTATACCCTAAAACAAAAAAAGTGCATTAAAAAACCCCCAAAACCATATAAAATGAGAATTTTTGAGAGTCTTACCTTTGAGCCAATAAGTGTGTACAGCCATTGGATGGTTTCATTATGATTTATCACTCCATTCATGCCATCGACATAAAGCATTATCTGGCCCAAAGCTATTGCAAAGAAAAGAAAGAAAATATAATCAGAGCTGGTGAGCACTTTTTATAATTCTAAGCATTGCTGGCAATTTTCTCTAAGCAGGGCTTACCAGAGACGTGGAGAGCACAACTAATGAAAGATACATTGGGCAAGATTGCACTGGATGAAATCCTGGGAAACTGCATTAACTTTACTGACTTAATCTGAAAATATAAGTGTGAATTTTACCTAGAGCAAGCTCAAACTCTTGTTCCTTCCTAGAAGATGCCATATTTTATGCTCTCAAAATATGAAACAGTACTGTACACACTGCTTACTGTCACAATGGTTCCTTCAGCTCCAGCACTTTATATACTGGGAGCCAAGACTTCCACCATTTTTTTCAGCACATAATGTTTGGAATTAGTATATTTGGATTGACAGTTTCATTGAATTCCAGTGATATGAAATTAAATCTGGGCAATTAACATCAATAAGGGCATCAACTATTCACTACTGCACAGTGCTCTCTTGAAAACAATTTTACATTTTAGTGAGAAAATACAAAACTCAGAGCATGGTTGTAACAAAGAAGCATTTTTATTAATTTATCCTAAACTTGTTACAACAGGATTACAAAGTATACTAGTACAATATTTTGTAACAGTAATTCCATAGTTTGCAATCCTGATAGTATGAGATTTTCAAGAGACAACAGCTATTAAACCTCTTCTAACTGATAAGGATAGACATTTTTGTAAGGATTATGAAAAGTGAATTAGTACAATTCATCTATCATCTTCAAAAGTTTCCACTGTTAGATCTTCTGCTTTATAGCAGGAGATCAAAGCACAGTGGGATGAAAAAGAAATCACTGATGTACCACCTTTTAGCACAGGCTGTTGGCATAACAACTTAATTATTTAATGCATAGCACAATGAGCCCCTAGTACACAGTTTTATGGGGGAAAAAAGGAAAAAAACACCCACAGGGTGCGAAAAATTATGACACTATTAATCTTCCAAACACATTCTGAATATTTGCTAACTTTTGCACAGGTTGTGCACAGCTCAGTGTTGTTTACCTCGAGGGCAGATTTTCAAAGACATGAATGCTAGGCAAGCACTTAGGTACCCCTACAGCCAAATAGCTAAAAGTACTTTTCACACCATGTCCACTTCTTTCCTTTGATCCAGCTGGTCAATTTATGGTTAAAACCCTGAGGTACTACTTTTACATACTTATATTATTTATCTAATCTGTCACACTATGCTAGAAGGAAAGTCACACTCAATGAATACCACCCAATCAATGAAGACTGAGAGAAAGCAAGCAAGAGCGCTCTGGCACAGAGATAACACATCTCTTAGGCAGGCATTGCCACTGGGGTATGCCAGGCACTCTCTGCTCCTCCTCTCCAGGAAGAAATCAGTCACCACCCTCTGAAGACATGTCTCTTAGGTGAATAAGATCAGGTGGGAGGGACACAGGCCCAAGTGTTATGGTAAAATAAAAGGTGTAAGTCAGCCAGTAGAAGGAGATATGAATTACACTGCCTGAATAAATGGCTGCTTTGAAGCATTTCATTGCAGGTAGAGGAAATGCTACTATCCCAGCAGTAATCAGAGAAAGTTCTTAATTCTTGTTTTTACTTCCTTTCAGTGCTAAAATATTTGGCACTGGATCAGGATGAGATCCAGTCATGATAAGGTCAACAAATCCATTTTTTCCTCCTTGCAAAACTCTTTGACTGGGGGTGAAGGGCTTTAATTAGAATTTGAAACAAATGTGAAACAAATTTTACTGTTGGAGCATGTTTTCCAAATTAATATAGAAATCAAAGACAGCAAAAAGTTTGCTTTAAAAAAACATGTACACAATACAAAACTACTCCACTGCTTATACTTAAGACTAATTAGAGAGGATGCCTAAGTGAGATCTGGCATGCATTTGTTTTCAGCCTTTTATATATGACTCTTCATAACAGCAATATGTTAAGGGAAATTAGTAGACCTTAGAAAGAAGCAAAAAAACATGTTTTGGGGATTCTTGAAAACACAATGAAAAAAAGACCCCTATTGCTGCTTGAACTAATGGCCAGTAATTTTCACAGGGCAAGGAACTACAAACAATGCCATGAAACGACCCAGATGAAAACAGTTATGTGTCCACATACAAGTCACATCTCCAGTTGTTATCTGTCACACATGAAGCTCTCAGCTGCTGCCAAACCTTGGTGTGGACCTTCATATTGCTATTTCCTGTCTTCAGGGGTCAGAAAAATGAGACAAGATGGGTATGATTGAGGAGAAATCTGTTTCCATTATAAGGTAGAGTAAGATAAGGAGAATCTGTATACTTCATACAAAGATGAAGCCCTATAAATTCTTACGAAAAGAAGGCCATAAGAAGACCTAAAAGAAGGACATCAATTGTGTGTGCTGGGGAAGAAAAGGTATTTCCTTTACCATAACCACACCACACAGCCAAAATGGAAGACACCACCAAAAACAGTGTAGGAGCAGGCTGATGGACTGGAGATCCTTGGGCTCTCCCAGGCCTTGGATCTGGCAGAATAAGACAGCAAACAGCAGTTTGCCACTAAATGGAGACTGACAGAGGACATTTAACATTCTCTGAAGCTTTTCTGCCCAGTTGCTATCTCGACTCCCAGCCCATGACTGTACCCTGCTGAAATGGCTGTGGCTGAAGCGCAAGCTCCACACACCCAGCGTGCCCACACCAACATCCATCACCAAAATCCAGAGCCCCACTGAGGAAGGGCAGCTCATCTGCAAAGCAGCTCAGAAGGCAAATCTATTTCAAAATAATTAAAATTCACATAATTAAAATTCACATCTGTGTGTGCCTTCAACCAAACTTTTCTTTTTCCTTTACCCAAAAATGAGAAGGCTATTTAATCCATTTAATCCCATCCCTCAGCTGACTGGAATTCTTCTTGGAAGTATATCAACAACCTACTTGTATTAGGAAAGTTTACCATTGTGTAACAAGGGACAGAGAGAGGGGAGTTTAAATATGAAGCAGACCTAATTTGGAATTTCTTTGTTCCCACTACCCTTGTCAAACCCTTAATCTTATGTGAAAGTAGTGTGTGACTTTACCCGTAGCTATTTTCAAGTGGAAAATTGCTGGATTTCTTAGGAAAGGCTTAGGCTAGAAAAGGACAGACCAGCCAGAAAGCTCAGAGATTTCTGTGAAATAAGAGGTTTAAGAAAGCCTCTAAAACTTGCTAGTTGGCAGTGATACTCTCCTGGGATATAAAGTTAACAGGACCAAAGAGGAAAAGCTCCAGCACAAAACATCATCACAATGAACATCACTTTAGGTTAAAGTCTAATTTTCCCACCCAGACTGGAAAAACTTTCAAAGCTGTTCCTTGCCCACACATGCACCTGCTCTTTTAGTCTGCTCTGCTTCCATTTTTCCACAAGACTGACTTAGAGAAAACAAAAACACTGAATGAGCAGAAAACCTATTTTCTTTCAACTTCTAGTGAGTCAAACCCCTACTCATATCAAGAATTATGGCAGGGATGCATCTTGTGATTGCATTTGTATCCATCAGAATAAGCAAATGTACAGCGTGAAGCAGGCCAAAGAAAGACCTTGTCACTGCAGGTTTCAGCCAAGAAAGCTTCTGGCCCAAGTTCATCAGGCAGTTCATACCCAGCAGCTGTGGTGCACATCATGTGCTGCATACACCTACAGGCAGGCAGTGAAGAAACTAATGCGGAAGAAGAACTAGCTGCTGAAATTCATCCTTTCATTGCTAGCTAAAATCTTCAGAGAAATTAAGGTTCGTGTGATTGTATTCATTCCATTTGAAAACTTATTGCTTGTTTGGGGCTGGGCACCTAAAAAGTGTACTCCATCAAAGCAAACATCCTGATAAAGAAAAACTCTATGTCTAGTGAAGGATCCCAGGAAGGAGATAATAGTTTCCAAATATACTACTACAAAGAACTAGGTGGTAATTCTGAAAAATACAACCATACTTCAAACTTCTTTCTTGGTGTTTCCTCATTAGAGAGAGGCAAGATCCCACCTACCAAGCGGGATCATCTTGAACACAAAATCTCCAACTCAGCTCAGCCCCCATACGCTGGATGTCAGGAGCTGCTACTTTTGCTTGTAGCACATTCCCACCGTGCTTGCATGCACACCCTCAGATCAGAGCTTATTGTCTCTATAGTAGCCAAGGATGTTTAATTTCCCTGATGAAAAATCATTATTCAATACAATTTCTGTACCATCCAGCTACTTGAAAATTAGCAAAATCACAGCAGAGCTCCTTCTTCTGAGAGTGACATCAGATAAAACAGATGACCTGGACTCTCCACTGCTTCTGAAAATCATCTTACAAAGCAATACAGTGGAAAACCTTACGACTCACATTGAGTCCACAGCACTAGGACCATCTAAAATATGTACATATGGGGCTTGATTTTGGTTTTTTCTTCACTTACCGTTTGTATATGTTGGTTCTAGCTTCAGTGAAAAATCTGCTATTTATAGAGCTATTCCAATTTCTTTACTATTGTTGAAGTTATATGTAATGTCATCTAGAAGCTAAAAACAATCTTGCTCCTGGCCAAACATACACAAATATTTTGTTTCTTATCAAATTTTTTTAAAATCCCAACTATTTTCTTAATGTTGCATTTTTGTCCTTTGTTCATTTCTTCTTTCTGTTATTACACACTTCATGGTTGAAACATGCTAAGAAATTAATTTTCAGAACTCCCATATTAGCCAAAGGCTGAAGTTCTTTTAAACAAGAACTGAACTATCTCAGAAAAATCACATTGCAGAACTAATGCTTTGAACCAAAGCTGCAAAAACAGTTCTGAATAAATGTCAACACATTAAGTTGCTAAGTTGCTTCAGAAGTTGTTATGCTGGTCAACGCTACTTTAACTTTTAGTCTTATGCACTTTGGGAACGACTCAAACTAGTTTCAGACCTAAAGTATTATTCAAAGTTCAAATATTTTGCAGAGACAGTATGTTTCCAGATCAAATTTAATCTTCATTTTTCCCTCTGTCTACTTCACATAAAATACATAGAGACACCACAAGTCCACCACCACAGAAACATTCTACAGAGAAATTTTCTCCACTCTGTGTTTCCTCTGCTGCCACCCTTTTCCTCTGGTGTTTTATGCCTTTAAAACATGACACAGCAAAGCCAAAGGGGATACAGCACCTTTTATCAGCTGACATGTGTCTTGGGTTACAGTACATGATGTGATAAAAGGTATCTATTCTATCCCCATCTGTT
>VRYO01001463.1:66461301-66517576 GCA_009812075.1 Sialia sialis
TTGACAGAAAGAATAGAAAACCTCTGCTTTTAACTTTATTTCTTCAGCATATATAAGCATGAATATAATGGATTTGAAAAGAAAAAGAAAATATTTGGGGCCATAAGCTTCATTTGACCAAAGAATGTAAGGTCTGTCACCAGTAATCAGTTGTCACCTATGTAGTGGCAGGGAGAGACAATCATGTAATAGCTGAATATGAAGATGAAGTTAGTGGCTTTATTCAGGTTTGATCATCTACATTTCCTATTTATCAGTAACCCTGTAAATGAGAAATGCAGTTGAACAATCATATTTTATTTATAGAGAGTATTTTTGGGTAGTTTATTTATTTTGCTGATTATTCTATGATTCAGTGACCACAGCACTATTGGTAATCTTCCTATGAACCAAGTGTGTTTCTGTGACTGTATTATTGGTCAGCACCCCCTTGGTAGGAATTACATAGTATGGTTACAGGATCCCAGGATAACAACACTGAAGAAGATGGTGCAGATACAATTTGGAGACAGGAGTGTTTTACAGCTCCTTGTGTTTGTGTGGACCAAGGTTGCTGAGCTCTGCTCTATGAGCAATAAATTCAGGCTCCACATGGAAGCAGCTAAATAACTTCCAGACCCAAAGCAGTCCTGGAAGTATCACGGACACTTCTGCACAACACTTCTCCAGTAAGTGATGTGGACTGACCCCAAACCATCTGTACATAACTGGTGTAGAAGGCTAGGCATCTATGGAATAATTAGATCACAAACAAGACAAATCCGTCATGGGCAAATAGCTGCTTCTGGGTACTTAGAAAGAAGTTAAAAGACCATTAGGTACATAAAATTCAGGCACTTGAAACTTCAAGAAATGCCAGAGTTAAGATTCCTGCAGAAAGCTTTGTTCAGCCTACTTGGTGCACAAAGTTAGCTATGTCAAAATCAATTTCAAGAAACATTATTCCTGAGCTTTAGAATACTTCCTCATTCAAAGCAAGTGCTGGAAAGTACTGTCTAGAAAGCACTGTCTCACTGTGTGGTCCTAGGAATTTTTTAGTGCAAACTTGCTGTGAAGACAGAATATTTCATTTCCTGCAGGATGCTGTTCATCAATATAGTGAGTGCTTCATAGTTCTGAATACTTATTCTGCATAGCACATTAATGAGGTAAAGAAACGATTCTGTGCTGCAGAGAAGTTGGGACTTCCACTAGCTCTGGATGTCACGTATGAGAAACATGATAATCTGATTTGTATTTGTGAACGCCTTTTGGTATAATAGTATTTCAAGTTAATGTTAAGCTCTGAACAGTGCAGTCTCAGATTGGCCCCCCAGAAAACAATAAAAACTCCTTGACAGGGAACATAATGCTACTTTCTGACAAGTTGAACTGAAATCAACTGTCTAGCAACTACAATACATACTAAGACTGTGGCAGAGGTTCAGTTCAAACCTCTCTCCTCCTATGTCAGGAACCTTGAAATGAGTAGCACCACCATCCCTTTTCTCTTGAACTTTGAGCAGTCTTATTTCTAGTGTCTGGAAAACTTGGCTTTATAAACATTCTAATCCTTTAAGAGTTGGACTCAATGATCCTTGTGGGTATCTTCAAACTCAGAATATTCTGTGTGATCTGCTTTTTTGTTAGGTTGGCTTGTTTTGGTTTTGAGGGGGAAAGAAAGGTGTGTGTAAAAGAATCCCTCATCATACTCATTGTGCATAAGTGGAATGAAACTGTGAGGTTCATCACACTGGGTTTTGCCATTTAATTTAACAGAACAAATACTTCCCCCATTAACTTTTTACACACACCCTAAAGCAGCAAACAAGTCTACAAGCTATCTCTGGCTTATGATAGAAGTCACATTGGCAGAAGTTGCTTCACCAGACATGATTTAAAAAGTTCAGGACATCATTGCAACAATACTTGGAGCTTGAAGAAGCAAGAGTGATTTCAGATGGACAGTAATTCACGTGACATACCTAGAGGTAGTAGGCAGATCAGCTTTGATACCGTGGAGCTTCCACAAAACACCACCCACCATCTATCATGCACAGCTTTGTCATCCTCCAACCTATCCTCTGGATTTGGGACACCTTCTCTCTATCCATGTTTCTCAACAGCAACACTGATAAAATGCCACAAAATGCCAATATTTTCTCATTACTCTACTTTACTTTAAGAGAATGATGATCATCCTGCTGCTCTACACAACAAATTCTGGCAAGTGCAGATTATGAGACAGACCACAGACCTCTGATCTGCTCTATGCCACTGTTCCTCAAGGCTGCTGCTCTGCAGCTTCCCACTTGTCCTGGATGAGCATCTTTAGCTCCAAGCATCTGTTCAAAATACATCTCACCTTCTTTTGGGGTTGGTGTCCTTATACCTAGGAGAATGTTGCTAACAGTTTGATCATTGTTACCATCCAGAACAATCTGTTTAACAAAAGATTGTTAAAAAAAACGGGTAAATTACTTGCTTCTGAAATGAAATGGG
Source organism: Sialia sialis (assembly GCA_009812075.1). Lineage (NCBI taxonomy): Eukaryota > Metazoa > Chordata > Aves > Passeriformes > Turdidae > Sialia > Sialia sialis. The sequence goes on from VRYO01001463.1 coordinate 66,463,783, forward strand.
TGTACACTCTCTTCAGCCTTCCTGCTCCTCATAAAATGATGCCTATTTTATCTAGAATTGTTACTTTTATTTTATAGTTGCAACTAGTATTAATTAATCTCATCCCTTCTGACTGCTCAAGGCCAAAGAGTGTTTTTTCACTTTTCATACAGCACAAAAATTGAAAAAGTTAAAAAATAATTAAAACCCCTGAGTGGTTTTATTGGTATAGAATATAGAGTGGAACTAAAAAATACTCCTTTTGATTCACTGCGTGATCTACAGAAATTTATGCTAGCACAAAGTGTAAAAGCAACAGAAAGGCTTGAAATCCAGTAATTCACATTTTGCAGGCAAATAGAAGAAAAAATAAAAGTAAACAATAGTTATCAGCTAAATGAGGACAGCTGCTTGCAATTGTGCAAGAAAATTTCAGAGCTTTACAAAATCAACACTATAGCTGATACTATAGCTGATATATACCTATAAAAAATTATTTCACAACCACTGCATAATAAATAGCACTAAACTTTTTCACATCTTCATAATAAAGTATTCAGACTCCAAAATACCACTCTGCGTGAGCCTCTGAGAGCTCCATTTTTGCATATCAACTTGGGAAAATGCTTCTAAGTTGGTTACATAAATAGCTTGCCTATAATGCATCCAATCCAAGAGACCTTACAAAAAGAAATAAAATATGAAGTGGTGAGAGAAAGAATCAACATTTCTGGTACAAGCACTAAAAACATAAAGTCTATTCTTTCCCGACTCCCTTAATTTCATTTCAAGTTTAACATATAGAAAGGCTCAGAGCCAGAATGCTTATCCAAACTACATAAATCTCTAGGCAAACTCCCCACACTATACGGTCTTGTCCCCATAAAACCTTGCAATTCTTCCTAATGGTGCTTTCCAGCAGGAAAAACTAGTAGAGAGCTATCTTTTCTCACCAAATCTCCGATCAATCTTTTCCTACCATATCTTTCCTTAGAAGAATTAATCTCCTTCCTTGCAATGTATTTATTAAATGAAATGGAAATGGAAACAAGTCCCCAAACCCAAAGTGAACCCTACAGCAACTGGGTACCCCACACTTCTGCTGAGGCTGCCTCTGAGAAAAACCCAATTAATTTCCTTATTCCCTTCCTGAATTCCTGAGCAGGGTCAAAGGGAGGCAACACCATTTACCACCACACAACCCATTTCACACAGCTGGTCCAGCTAATAATGTAAACATGGTAACACCTTGGAAAGGTCAATCAGAGGAATGGTAGCATTAGCAAAGCAATTAATTTTGGGTTGACCATGCATATTTCCCTCTCACTGGATTCTCCTCCCTTCCTTCCCCCACCTTCTAGAAGCAAATATAGGGAGGAATTTTCACTCATCTGAACAGAAATTTTCAGAAGGTGAGAGATGGGATTTTCACGAACATTGAAAATGCCTTATTTTCTTGGGATGATTTCCAGCACAATATTTTATTTATCTGTTGCCAAAAGAAACACTTTTTAGTTCTCTCATTAGTCAAAGGGCTTTAAGAATGCACTTGAGGGAAATGATCCAACTAACAAAACAAGTAAAATCTTTCCCTGCACTTCACATGCTCCATGAAAAGTGGACAGTTCATGGAATTAGCACCTGTAGAGCTAACTTTTCAACCTGAGGTGTGTTTACTATCTCCTTAACAATCCTCATTCATAAATGCACATGGAAAAGATGTAGATCCTCTTCATCTATCTATCTATTGTTCTATCATTCCATTGTTTTTCACTAAAATGAAATTCAAAGAAAAGGAAAAAGAATCTTCAAACTCATGAGAATCAACGGTCTCCTTTCATTTCTCTGAGGGTTTAATTACATGGCATTTCATACAGCTGGAGAGTAAAATGTAAACCAGAGACAGAGCAAGGCACAAGAGTCCCAGGTGGATTTCCAAGGTCACACTGAGCTTGCCTGCCCTCAGAGCCCTTGGGAGCTGTAAAGCTGAAATCAGATACTGCTGCATTTACCTCCTGTCTTCTTTCACCGCCTTTTTTCTTAAATCTAGACTGCCAACTTTAACAAGCCTTCTATATGCATCACACACCATACACATTCCTCATCTAATTGACATGAAGGATATGGAGCTTACAGAAGGAAGAACTCCAAGACCAGCTACGTAGTGTAGTCTCTGTTTGTAGAGATGCCATGGTGCTTTCCTGTTGTAGCTTTTGTACAAATGAACATAAAATGCATTATGCAGTGTACATTTCTTCTTCCAGGTTACTTCTACAGTCCAGCAATGCTTTTTATTCTCCCTGAATTGTGCATTAACATGTTTGGGTATATTTGTGCACATATCCTTGATTTTAAATATGCAGCATGTTTACAGATGCATATCTGCATATAAAAATATTTAACTGTATGTATCTGAATTTACATGAACCTCTCTCAAAATTCCTAAAGTATTGTAAAAATTTGGTCACTTCACGATAAATGTTTTCATATGTATATAATTAGTTTTGAAAAGGATTGGTGTTTATTTGTACAAAAAACTTTCAAATAATGTTTTAAAAGCCCAGACATTTGCAGTGGTTTCACAATTCTATTTTTGCAACAAAATGCATGCTACAAACAACAGATAACATCATGTATGTGGAAAGAAAAGATGATGTTTCACCACCAGTTCCTACTAGAATATTATTTCAATGCCTGCAGAGGAAGAACCCCAAAAAGCTTAAGAAAATTCCTAAATCTCCCCTCACTGAAGTAGAAATATTTTTCTCTTTTAAAAATTTTTCTCTTTTCTTGATTTTAAAACCAAATGAAGGCATATGAAAACATGTGAGCAACACCTGAAATTTCTCACTTTAAAGAGGCCTAAATAAGATAAAATGACATACCGAGCAATGATTGCTTGTTGCAGTCTGCAGGACTTACCAGCACTCAGTGCTGGAAAGCAGGATTTTGTGTTATGTGACCTGTCTCATTCAAAGTAGGAAGCCTGGCAGAACAGATCATAACATGAACACAGCACCAATTGCACAATTTTAATTCCATGGTAATTTACTCTGGAGTGTTTTTTAAATCTGCAATAGAAAGGTCTGAGGTAGAGAATCAGCTGCCATTTTTACAAGTCACTTTTTGCTTAAGGGGAACCAAGACTACTAGAGCTTTATTTTGAGTAGTAATTAGTAATTCTGACACAGAGAACACCAGCCATACATATGACTTTGGAGAAGTAGTCCTACAACTCTCCAGACAGTACAATGCTAACTGCACTATGCTAGGAAACAAAACCACACTGTAAAAAGTTAGGAACCAATACACTCTTCCCTGTATTAGGAATACCCACAGGACAGCAACACCTCTGATTTTTAGGAGGCAAACTCAAAGCAGTTCAAATCTGAAGGAGCAGAATGGGTTAGCCATGGTAACAACTATGGCAAGAAGGGAATTTTGCTTTCTTTCCTAGTCAACATCTGTAATGCATCAGAGGGCTTCACTCTCCTTGGATTCTGCATCTCAAAAACCTGAGAAGAAATGGATTCAAAAGAATGGGTGTCAATTTTCCTTTGCCTTGAGCAATGAGATTCTATTCAATATCATTGCTCCTGATAAGAGTTAGATGTCAAATAAAATGGAACCTAGCTGTAACAGAAAGAAAACAACCTTAATCTTGCTTCACATATGAGTACTTAGAAAAAGGTATATGAATTCCTGAGGATATCTATCACCTGCCTCTCTGATGCACTCTAATACAAATATTATGCCTATTATGAATTGTGCCACTATTTTGAAAGCATTTACTAGTTCACTGGTTTTTTTTAGATGAATTCTACACTCTGTTCCCAGCAGTCATTTCTCAAAATATCAGCTGGCTTTAGGTACCTAAGTGATGCTCTGGCTTCTCTCCTGGAACATATGAATAAAAACTGGCCTTTCCTCTTCATGGTTTTCTTGAGCAGTCTGTCTCTGTCAGTCACCCAGTGGCCCTAGGGAACTTACCTTCTTCATTTAGCTAAGTGTGCAGCATTGAAAAGCATAAATACTTCATCTCTATTCCATTTTCCAAAGAAGAAAAGAAAAATATTAGCTTAGACCTTCTTCCCTTTCTCTACCCAGTCTCTAATAAAACCTGTGGCATCTTCTGAGAAATAAGTCCAGGAACACAGTGACAGCCCACACAGCCTCAATATGAGCATGTCCCTAAGGCAGCAGACTAGCAGAAGACTCAAACAGCCATGTTGCTTCCCTGTGCTGAGAAACACAGGCTGGATCAGCCTATGGAAACAAAATGAAGAGACAAAGCTGAAAGGGTGGTAGTTATCACTGCAGATGTGTTTGAGCTGTGGCAACCAGCGGCTGCTCTGCTCCATCTCTTTTGCAGCAGCTGCAAAAAGTTCTCCAAGTCACTTCCAAGTCACTTGTGCCACATGAATCTCCTCTGCTCATCCAGAAGCAGAAAGCCCTGGTGCTTCTGCCCTCTAGCAGCATAAACCAGTTCTGATCACAATGGAGAGAAGCCCGAAGTTCTAGAAATACTAAATGGTTTAGGTTGGAAAGATCATCTTCCAATCCCACAGGCTTGGGCAGGGAAACCTTCCACTAAACCAGGTTACTCAAAGTCCCATCTAACCTGCCCATCAACACTTCCAGGGAAGGGACATCCACAATTTCTCTGGGAATCCTATTCCAGTGCTTCACCATTGTCATTAAAGAATGTCTTCCTGATATCTAATCTGAATCTACCCTCTTTCAGTTTGGAAAAATTATCCCCCTTGCCCTATTACTACATGTCCCTATAAAAAAATCCCTCTCCAGTTCTCTTGTAGGCCCTGTGTAGGTACTGGAAGGTGCTCTAAGGTCCCCTCAGAATCTTCTCTTCTCCAGACTGAACAACCCAAGCTCTCTCTGCATAGGAGAGATGTTCCAGCCCTGTGAGCATCCTCATGGCCCTACCTTCTGAACTCACCTCACCAGGTCAACACCTTTCTAGTGTTGGGGGCTCCAGAGCTGGATGCAGCACTGCAGGTGAGGTCTCATGAGTGCAGAGTAAGTAGAGGGGCAGAATCATCTCTGTTGACCTTTTGGCCACACTCCTTTTGATGCAGACCAGGATGTGATTGGCTCTCTGGGCTGCGAGCACACATTGACAGTTCACGTTGAGTATGTTTTCTATGCATGTTTGAGAGAATACTGTGAATATATAATCTTGCCTACAAACTTTAAAAAAAATAATCAAAAAACAACAACAAAAAAACCCCAAACGAAACCAACAAACAAAAACAAAAAAACAAAACAAATGAAAAAAAGTATTATAATAGCACAAGGTTTCACAGATGGTCAGATTGAAACAGCTGGAGTCAAAATTGCTTTACTTGAAATGAACCCCCAAGCCAGTAACAGCAGAAAGAAACAAAAGTTGTCTCGTTCAACTGGAGGAAGAATTTCCACTCCAAAATAGCCAATGCCATCACTGGAAGATGATTTCTCTCACCCACTCAAGGGAGACACTTAAATTTGTACTGCTGAAGCTGTTTATGCATGGCCATGAATAAACGGATCAAGAATTGAAAGAATTTCAGACTCAACAAATGAATAGGAAACCTAGACTAATGAAGTGAATGGTGTGGAATATGGGAACAGAGAGCAATCATGCAGAAGAACAGGGTGGGAATGACATTTTGTTCTGCTTTTTGGAACAGAGAATTAATGCTTTCCCTATGTGCTTCCAGCTAGAGTAGAGGAAGCAGAGGCTGTCTTTTAACTGAGAGACATATTTAATAGCCCACACTGTTGCAAAAAGATGCCAAACGAAAGCTTAACACCTGTTACAGTGGAAATGCTGCTTTGTAAAATCAACATTGTCTCTATGATTTTGATTTGCTGGATCTTATCTGCTGGCAGTAATGATGATGCAAAGAAGATGTGAATCATCAACAAGAGGAAATTAAAAACTGAACTTTTCTTTTTTTTTTACTAAAAGCCCTCTGAATTTCATTTGACTGGAAAAATAGGACAAAAAAAGAGAAAGAATTTCCAAAAATATAGCCTGCAATGTTCTTCATTAGCAGGAAGAAGAATATAGATTTAAAATTCTTTTAAGTTATTAGCTAGTGCATATAAAAAAGGCCTCAAATGCAATGTGGTTCTCGTCATGAACACAAGTGTTGGGGGAAAACCAAAAATGCCAAACCAAAATATCAATCACTCTATTTATAGAAATCAGTGTCCTATGTATTGTATATGAAGCACATAATAAGACATCTACTGGAATTTCATCACATAAAGTAATGTGTTTGTGTTCTCACAGGATTATCCAGCAATCTGCCGTTTTAATCTACAGACTTTTAAAAAAAAAAATTACAAATAAACATGAAAGAACACAATTGAAAAATGAGTTTTTCAGCTAAAGTAGCACTGCATTATCCTGATTATTTTTAACAAACTTCAGAGCATTTACATAAAAAAGCTCTTGTTTTACAGTTTCTTTTGAAAAGGAAAGTGGCCAGTAAATGTCAATACAACATGCAGGAAAAATAAAGATTACTTTTTCAATATGGACATATTTATCAAGATTGCTGTGTTTTTGTTTGCTTGAACATTACATGTGACAGGCAAATAAATATGGAAGACTTGGAAGACTCTTATTTTTAATTATTTAAAAGTCTGGACCAAATTTGTGTTTTACACACATGTCAAGAGTTAACTAGTATTCATGTCAGTACAATAAACAAAAGCACAATCAAGTTTGCCAGATCTTAACCTAGTTTGAAATAAAACTTTGTAAATTACTGCTGGTAAGAGCCACTTGGTTTTCAATATTTAAAGGCAGAACTGTGGGACTTGGTCATGATGCATACACCTCATGCTTGTATGCTGAGGGACATTTGCAATCAGAAGAAACAATATTTCTTGCACCATCACATTATAAGGAGCAGCAACCTGCTTATGTTTTAATTCCACAGCAATCTGTTTATGTTTTAACCACAAGCTCAGGTTTAGAGTGATGTTATTAGCAGTCAATCTCCTCTATGCTTTTTGGTTTTTTGACTGCAGAGTAAAACTTAGAAATATTATACCTCTTCCATGCAGAAATTGTTCTGAAAATGCAGAGAATCCAGTACATTTTAGTTTTAATAATTCAGTGTTAGGTAAGTTTATCTTACAACTTAAAGCATTGGTGTTCATCATGCTCTCCCTTAGTTATGCAGACAAAAACTGCTGCTGAAAACACATGCTGGGAAAACCAGCACCCTAGCTACAAATAAGTATCCCAGAAGCTTACTTTCACCCTAATTCATACATATGTTTAATTCAAAGGTCATCATCATTACTGCCATGGCCCTCCATAGGCTTCAGGAGAAATAAAATTTTAAGGCACTGTGTCAGAGCCCATGTATTGATTATAGTGCTGAAGCTGTGCTCAAGTATGGATCATTCCCCCTGGATTCACTATGATTTGGTGCATGGCTCTTCACAATGAAGAGTAGACACTCCTCTGTTTCCCTGGCAATTGCACGGGCAGAACAGGGGAAGAGCCCATAAATTAAAGAGAGAATATGTGCTGCCTTATTCACATTGACCACATATGAAGAAATTTCAGATTCTTCAGAGTGACTGTTAGCTATTCTTCAAGTACTCATGCAGTACTTGAACATTTCACATTTTATCCTTAAAACTTACTAGGAATAGGAAGCTTCAGTCTCTCAAGTTCACACTGCTTTCCTGGCCCAAATATATCATACACATCCATCTACCTATCCATCCATCTATCCATCTATCTATCTATCTATCTTGCACCAGGTCTTGTCTGAAACAAGAACATGATGCCAAATGACAGTAGTGAAATATTTTAGGATAGAAAAAAGTCCCAACATATTTTTTTTTTCTGCCACAACCTTTGCAAGTGGATGCATCTAAGAACAGCCTGCTGTGGGTAACCACAGCCAAACATCTGTCTGATTGTAACCAAGCAATATATTCTGATACACATCTGGAAGAAGTCTATCAATACTTCCCACTACAAGTTAGCTCTCATGAAGTTCTAATACCACTGAGGACAGAGGTCTCTTAAGGTCAGTGGTTGATCACTATGGTCAAATGAAGTATACAAAGAGTGCAGGGCATGACTTCCTGAAATTCACTCACACAGGCATTCAAAAAGTGTTTTCTCATCTGGGAAACAATCCAAGAGAGGACTCCATGAACACCTGTAGTACTTTCTCAAATCTACAGGCAGGACTAGGTTTTTCTAATCTATTAGCATTTTAAGACCCTTGAATAACTCTGGACTACACACAATTGCACAGGAGGACTAAATCTGGAATGCCTGTGAGGAGAGTTTAGTTATTTTACAAACACTCAATAATAATGGGTTTGGCACCAACTGTGCAAGCTTACAAGGTGTTTTCAAACAAGACTGTTAAACCTCAAGTCTAGAGCAGGCTGCGGCTGAGCTGCCCCTGTCCATGGTACTCAACCAACAAGCTCTGGGCCATCACAGGTCACTGTGTGCAATGACATTGGGTTTAAGTGGCACATCCAACCACTCTGGCTCTTCTCAGAGACCTACTCAGGTCTTCCTTCAACTGAGGCAATGAGGTTAAAACCCCCTTGAAATAACAATTCTGCCATCTGTGAATGCCAGTCATGGAAAGCAACCAAGCACAGCTTTTGACAATGCACGGCTTTGGGTATCATTTAGTTCCAGTGGAACACAGTACAGAACACAGGAGACTTTTTTGACTGAGCCGTATAGGGCAAGCAGACCCCTGTCCTGACCAGTCTGATACTCCCAAGTATGCATGAAGAGTTCCATGTATTCATCAGAGATCCAGAAGATCTCTGATTTTGCAGGAGGTCCAAATGTCTTTTCTGACTTGTTCATTTAGGTCCTTTACAACTCGTTCTTTCAGAATCAGCATAGTAAAAGGCATGTATTACAGAGGGGTGGTAGTTTCTATAGTGTGTGCCCAATTAGTATAAAATATTGCAAAGCTGACTCCTAATCTTATGTTCTTTCACACATTCCAGTTCCTGCATGTCAATAGAGACCTAAGGAAAGGTGACATCCGCAGCATCTAACTTTGTTCATCAAATACAGGAGCTCAGTCTTCCTGAGCCCTTAAACTCAAAGGGATAGTCTTGCCCTATTACTAGGTAATTCAGGGAACCATTACACTCAGTAAACACATAATGGTGCCACAGTTTTTGGCAATAGCACTGACTATGCCTATCAACTACAACAAAAATCAAGTCACATCATGAGAATTTCTGAAGTCTGAAAATGTGAAGTCCAGGAGTTTATGCTCTCTGATTTTTGAGCTCAGGAGCAGAAGACAGGGTTTTGTGTTTCTTCCTCATCTAATCCCACCTCCAAATACATACCAAATGCAATGGAAGTCACTAAAGGACAAATACTTTTGTTAAAGCTAGCTATATACCAGCTTATTCAACCTTTTCAAGGAGAGACAGAGACTCATTGTTTGAGAGAAATGACCACTGATATTCAGACTGAGACTCTCCATCACCAATAGGTTTCTTGTTGAAATGAGGAAGCCTACAGGTCCAAAGTGGTTTCTGCCAAGTTCCCTCAACTGGCCTTGAGGAAGAGTTCCAATTAAAATGAAAAAAATTACATCAAATACTCAAGACTTTCCACGTTAAACTCTAAGTCCAGACACAGACTCATTATGTCATATGAAAAAAAAAAAAAAAGGGAAACAAAAGGTAACACGTGATATGAATCAAACTACTAATCAGGGAGAAAATCCAGTTCAATCATTAAGCGTGTATTGGGTTCTCCCCTGCTCAAGGAGTCCATGTAACTGCTTGGGAAAAGTAACTGGAATTACGTGGAATGAACTCTACCTTATAATCTACCTAAAAGGCATTATTTGATACTTCCTACATCTTTAACTTTCTTATATATTCCAAAGGATTGATATAAAGGCAAGATTCCAACATGCATTTCTGATAAACACTTACTTCTCCATCAGGTCTTGATCTACTAGTTCACAATGAAGATATTATACAAGAACTCAACATTAAAACACTAAATTATATAAAAAAAAATAATAATTAGGTTAGTCCCTTGTAAGAAAATCCAAACAATTACACTCTCTGTGTAACTGATTCAGTAATCACCCCATCAAATCACCTTACTACAGCTAAAGACCAGAGTAAAGCAACAGAAGCAATTTCATGCTTCTAGCCAATAAATCACTAGTTTCCTAGGTATTTTCAGCACTTAAAGTGAGCCATCAGCCCCATCACACAGAAATTGAAAGCACACTTCATATGGGACAGTCTGCTTATTTCTAAAATAGCCTGTTAGTTCCCATAAAAACACTTCAGGGTTTAGCTGTCTATAATTTCCTCAAGTTTTAAGTTTGAATTGAAACTTTCCCTGTGGTGTTTGAAATACACAACTTTCTTTTTTTCATGGAAAATGTCCAACACATTATATTTGGGGTGGATTTTTGAAAGGCATGAGGAAAAAGAAGGAAGAGAACTTTTCACTGGAATTGAAAATATTGCTGAGAATATTTTTGGAAAGATGACTATTTTGGGAATTTGTGCTCTTTGGAAACACTAAGAAAAGTTAGAAACTCATGTCAGTGAAAAGCTTCATACAAAAAAAAATTAAAACATGCTCAAACTTCAACCCTAATTTCACGTGAATAAGGTGCACCCTCTTGACTAAAATTTTGGTCTGAACCCAGAAGTGTGCCTTATATTCTGGTGCTCCTTATATACGGACAGAGTTCATTAATTTGCCAACCCAGAAGTGTGGGCTGCGAGCCGAACCACGCAGGGCCAGGGGGCTTGGCGGGGAGGCGGGAATGGCTCGTGCGTGGCCATGGGGCTTGGCAGGGCTCGGCACGTGTCCTGGCTTGGAGGACAGGTGTCTGCTAAGAAAGGCAGGAGCCTCTCTTTGAAATGGAGAATGTAAACCCCCTCCCTCCAAATTATTATAATTTTGAAATTAAGGGGCTCTCAGGCAAAGATATGGGAATTAGGAATAACAGTTCTTTACTAGGAAAATTAAGATAGAAATACAGTGCTACAATGAAACAAACCCCAAACACTGACAAAGTGTCTTGGGTTACAATATAGGATGTGATCAAAGTATCTATTCTATCATCATCTGTTGTGACCAGGTGGGACAGTGATCTTTATCTTTGTGGGAGATACTCTGCTAATGGGCCATCTATTGAAACTAGTAAGGCATTGTTCTTTATCTTTGCACCCCCATATTTCCTCCAGGGAGTTATCTTCTGCTAATGGCCTATTGAGTCTCACTGTATGACTGATAAAATTACTTCATCCCATTGAGGGTTGCTCCAGCCAGCGGGGAGAGCCAAGCCTTTCTTACCTAGATAAAAACTGGAATTCTGGGACACAGAGTGGCCCTTTCTCTACTGGACTCTAGAAAAAAACAAGATTTCTCCACATCACTACTAGACCTCTGGAAGGAAACTGCACCTTCTACAAGACCACTGCTTCAACTAAACCACATCTGTCACTGCAAAAAGACTGCAGCCACTATTTAATCAAATTGCTACCAACACCCTGCCTGATGGGGTGTCAGGTTGTACTCTGGCTTTGTCAGGGTTTGGAGTTTGTTTCTTTGTGGTACTGTATTTCTATTTTAAGTTCCCTAGTAAAGAACTGTTATTCCTAATTCCCGTATCTTTGCCTGAGAGCCCCTTGATTTCAAAATTACAATAATTTGGAGGGAGGGGGGTTTACATTCTCCATTTCCAAGAGAGGCTCTTGCCTTTCTTAGAAGACATCTGTCCTCCAAACTAAGACACAAAGTCAGAGTACAACCTGACACCTCATCAGGGTGACACCTGTCAGTCAGAGTGTTGGTAGCAGTCCCATTAAATGGTGGCTAATGTCCTCCTACAGTGACAGATGTGGTTCAGTTGAAGCAGTGGTCTTGTAGATAGGTGCAGCCTCCCTCCGAAGGTCCAGCGATGATATGAAAAAAATGTTTGGTTTTCCTCTGGAGTCCAGGGAAAAGAGGGTGACTTGGTGTCCCAGAATTTCAGTTTTTATCTAGGTAGGAATGGCTAGGCTCTCCCCACTGGCTGGAGCAACTCCCAATGGGATGAAGTAATTTTATCAGTCACACAGTGGGACTCAATGGGCCATTAGCAGAAGATAACTCCCTGCAGGAAGGATGGGGGGGGGGGGGGGGGGGGGGTGCAAAGATAAAGTAAAATGCCCTATTGGTTTCAATGGATGGCCCATTAGCAGAGTATCTCCCACGGAGATAAGGATCACTGTCCCACCTGGTCACAGCAGATGGTGATAGAACAGATACTTTGATCACATCCTGTATTGTAACCCTAGACAGCATGGCTGGTGTGATTGTTACTAATTGGTTACTTTGTTGTGCACAGATACTTGCTGAAAAAAAAAAAGTGTGTCTTATACTCCAGTGCACCTTATACTCGTGAAATTACTGTAATGAAAAGGTGTTGAAATAGCTGCTGTTTGACACTTGTAACAACCTCTAGAGCACATATGCAATCAGCTGAAATCTCTATACCCTTCATTCTTGAAGCTCAAAATATCCCCATAAAGCTCCCAGCTGCTGCCCTCAGAGGATGGCCATGGCATCCAAAGTAAAAACAGCGCTTGTGAGGGTTTTTGGTTTTGTTTTAAAGAACTGTCTTCTCTACTCAGATGGTGAGAAGAGGAATTCTAATCTAAATGCAGAAGGAAACAAACAATAAACCTAGAGCTGTTCAAGGAAATTAAAGACGGAGGAACTCTGATAGAATACCCACTAAGTATCAGAGCATTATGAAAAGAGATCAAGTGACTAGAATAAATGAGGGAAATTGTGGGAAAGACTACCAGCTATTTGGCTGGAGGAAACACACATTTTAGGGCTGATGTGAGTGACATGGAGGAAAAGAAATGTACAGAAAATACCAAAGATTGATTAGATCCTTGACTGTGGCACTGAAACACTATCCCTTTTTTATTTGTATCAGATCAAAATCAGGGTTTTCCTGACACAGAAGTTTGGGTCCCATCTTTAAGAAGTGGAATGAGTAACTCAACAGTATTAAAAAAAAAGTCCAAAATAATAGCAAAATATCAACCTTTTCAGGTTGAACACATTCCTCTGCCAAGTTCATTACACCATCACACAAATACAGCTGTGCTGTCAGAACCCAGGACAGGTAGTGCAGAGGTGGGAAGAAAAGACATTTAAGACAGTTTAAACGGATGAAGAAATTAATGTAAATGGATTTATGAATATTGTTAAATGGATTGATGATGTAAATAAACTGATAGACTGATAGAGGCTAAAGGAAGTTGATGTGAAAAGACTGAAATAGAAACAGATCAGAGAAAGAAAACTAGGACATCCTGGACAAGAGTCTGAATAGGAAAATAAGTCCTAAGAGTAATTATTTAAAAAGAAATAAACAGAAAATACCATATCAACTTCGAAAAATCAGCCCAAGGACAAGTTCCAAATCAGGACTTGGAGTTACTGAATCTTTCTGAATTCAGAATGTGTTTTCAAGTGCCTCATTTCCTTATCTGCCACACAAAGATAATGCTGCCCTTTGAGCTCTTGGATAACATCTAGTGACAAAACGCAGAAAAAGCCATGAGGAAAACAAACATTTTATAACAGAGTTTGCACAGCATGAAATAAATTGCAAAGCCTGGGGAAGGACTGCTGATAAGAGCAGCTATTTAAAAGGTGTTCAGTAAGTACACAGGTGTGATGGTGCTTGTTGGCTGAAGCAGAGCAGCTGAGGAAAATGCTGTAGCACTGTGCCATCAAAGGCTGGATCAACTGCCACACAAAGGGTGCAGGCTGTCTGCAAAGAAAGCTCAGACAGGTATTTTTAATTTTCAAGAATTTTGTTAATCAACCTTAATAGTAATCTTGGTGCCTTTGTCGATAATCATCTTAGAAAAAACATCTATCACAAGTTCATATAAAACATATCCTTAGCAACGAACATATATCGTTTTTACACAATATAGTCAATGTTTCCATTATTGATATTGACCTAAATGCTAAAGCAAACTTACGGTGACCCACTACCGAATTTTTGGAATCTGGAAACAGCGTTTAGAAGTTGCAGCTTTAAAAGCAGAATTTCCGTTCAGTGAGTGGATTTTGCCTGAGTGAAAAACAGTGTCTGCTCCCAAGACTGTTCCCTGCATGCTGGGGCAGGGTACTGAGATTGGGAACACCTGGGATGTAAGTCTGCAGATAGGGACCCTTGTCACTACGGAGACTTGATGCTCATCAGGAATAAGTGCTGTGCAACCCTGCTGTACCCAAAGCCAACTTGGGGTATAAGTTTAAAAATCACAGAGGTGTCTTTGAAGAAGGGAATTGTGGGGGGATCAGGGAGTGGGCTGGGAAGGGACAGAGAAGGCAAGAGGAAGTTGAGAGCTTTGTCTAGGCGGGTGATAACATATAGAAGGAGGAAGGTTAAGTAAGAGGAAACAGGATATTGCCCAGTATTGGCAGAAGTTCTTTAAGACTCCACCTGTCATTTAAATAAACCTACTTAAAACACACAATAGACACAGCATATCCTGAGCAGCACTTCAGTGACTCAAGCCAAAGTGCCTTAACACAGCCATTTGATCGCACTCCTCACAGCACACAACAGTATTTTTAGTGTTTCTTCACTACAGGGAACCCAAAGCACTTATAAGGTCAGAGGACGGAAGAATATTTGTTTTCTAACTGTAAATAAAGAGGCAAAGGAAAAAAAAAAAGTTTATTTTACACAGTACCCACATCAGTAAACTCTTTTCACTAAATTGACTGGGAAGAAACTTCAAAGTGATAAGTTATTGAAAAACACACCCCAAACAACAGAGGTACTGTATTTTTAGCAGCTAGTGCAGGCCTGTGATCCTGTACTGCTTGAGTGCAGGAGGTAGGTATAGTCTCCTTTCCTGGCATGACAGCACCAGCTTTAGTGCCAAGAATTTAAATGGAAAAAGCTGGAAATGCCTTACACTGCTGAAAATAGAAAAAATAATCCTTATTGTCAGGCAATAGGGAGAGAAATAAATCATGTTACAATTAATAAATAGTATAACAAACCCCACTTTTTCTAAAACTGTGGGAATGTGATAAACCTCTGCTTCCCCACCACTGCAGGCAGGGAGCCCCGAGCACAACTCTTTTCCCACTGGCTTGCGAAGGGAAGACACAATATCCTGTCTGCCTTTACATGGCACCTTGAATTTGCTGCCTTATCCAGCCTGCTCAGCCCCTGCCTGTGCACTCCCTGACAGCCTTCACACACACGTGGGGAGTGGGTGACGCCAGCCCCTATCCTACTCTCGTCACTCCAATGCCACCTCAATGTCTCCAGTCCTGTGTATTCAAGAAGGTGGAGAGGGCAGAGCAAAAAAGGCAGCAACAAGAGTTTCACTCTTTTCTCATTCAACCCATGTACACAGGCACCTATTTGCTAGTTCTGCTTTCCTGAGGGGCACGTGCTGCTCTATTGCGGTGCTTCATTGGGCTGCACAGAAGAATGGACAAGCAGAAACCCTTCACAGCAGAAACGCGAACATTAACACTCCCATGTACTCACTAAAATTATCCTTCACTGTCATCAGCCTGCAGGTATTCTACAGTTTTTCTTAGACACCTATGTATGAACACAGCACTTATCATCAGTTAATAATTAATACCGTGCTAATACATGCAAGTCCTATGGCTTAGCTTTAAAGCTCTTCAATCATCTACAATTTCTTTGTATTTGATGCAGTAGTGATCAGAGGTCACTACCTAACAGTAATAGAAATAAGTATTTTAAGAGTTTACTGGTCCAGTTTCCTGATAGCACCTATGATAGAAATCTACACATATGCACATTTGCAAGGATTCCAGACAGACAGAGCTAATATGCAACTTAACAAAATGTATCTGGATATGGAAATTAACTCCGAAGATATTTGAAGAACCTGATTTCTGTCACAGCCTTATATCACACAGTAATCACCTCCATAGAGTAAGCAGCCAGCACCTCTCAATTATCTTACAAATTTGGCTCCTCCTCTTCCAATTCTCATTCAAAGTCTTTAGTTTTCCCTGATTATCTATCAGGATGGAACACTCTCTGTGGCACTCTAGCAACTACCTTCACAAGTAGCTGTGGAAGTCTCTAATCTCGAAATGAGAATATTCAAAGTCTATTTCCCAACAATATTTTAACATGTTTTATAGGCATATATTAAATGCAAATAATTTATACTGAAATTACCAGCAGCTGTATACTTTTTGCAATTATTGATGTCTGTGCTGGCTTATGAATGAATGTCTTTATACGTTTTCTCTTTGTCTACTCGTGCTACAAGATTACTAGAAAAAGGCAAAACCATTACGTAATATGCTCATAAGCAGTTGGAATCAGTACATGGTTTTCAAGGCTCGTTAATGAAGTTTGAGTAGTTAAAGCATAAAATATCCACAATGGCGTTAAAGGCCTCTGGGAGTACTTTTCAAGTACTTACTCTTTGCTCAGTAGTTAAGGATGTGCATTTTTTGTGTTCAGTTCCTCATTTTACATGGAGTCTGCATAGCCTGAGGTGTCACATTTCATGGGAATTTCACAAAGCATAAGAACCTGAAGACTGATTTTCACAGAGACAGAAAGCAACTCAAAGGCTCCCAGCCTCTGTCAGCTTTGAAAACAAGGAAAATCCATAATTTTATGATGGTGTTATTATTGAATTCCATATAGACTCTATATTCTCCCACGAGCAGTCCCATCAAGAAAGGTCATTTCATATAATGCACTGCACAAGGAACATCTCAGTTTTTTCGAAGATGTGTAAATTACTATAGAGTGCTTAAACTTTTGAACTCAAATTTGCTTCGATGCCAATTCCCATCCCAGACTGGGAGGACTTGTACTGTATGCTCTGTGTGAGGACTACCTGGCTCTGCTTCCAGATGGATCACGCATCACAATCACATCTAGGGAGAAGGGAGGGAGGAGGAGGACAAAGGAGAAGGCAGTGCTTGCTCCAATAACTAAGGGAATGCGTAAGGTTGTATTCAGTAGAGAACTCAGTGTAATGCATGCACAGAACAAGTTTAATAAACAACATTTTAAAATATACAGATGAGAAATGAAGCAAGGAAACACTAGAAGTGTAGAGTGGAAAGAAAAGAGGATGCTTTCCCTCTTTTTAAACTGCATGGCTTCCAATGTCAAGCTCCCCAACTATTCCTGTATACATAAACAAATGCATTCAATCTTAAGGAGATAGTTGCAGTAGTGAAAAAGGATTCACCTACTGAGATAAGGAGGTTTAGTGTTTATATTATTAATCGTGGAGATAGTACAATGTGCCCTTTTCTTCTGAGAGAGAATCGTAACCTCATTCTTTCTAATCCAAAGGCTTCATGAATCAGGATGCCAAAACCATTTAAATTTTTTTCATTTCATGGCTTTTCAAGAAGAGGCACATCTTGATGTTTCTGCATATGTAACAGAAAGAGGTACTGATCCATCAGGTATATAGGTCTGATTCTTCTGGGACTGCTACTTTTTATCTGAACTCCAAGAAATGGTACCTATAACATTCAATGATGGAAAACTGGCAGTGTAGTGCATTCCAAGGGAGATGGTATGCATCCCTCCCAGGCTGTATCTCAGCTCAGTAGTGGGGTTATTAACAGGTCTTGCTAGCTCAGCTACACTCATCTGTAACTTTCTCACACATCTGTGTCTTGGTTTGGTGTGTTTTATTTAGACAACCCCTGCTTCCCACATAGACATGTACGAAGAAGAACGTGCTTTTCTATGCTAAATGCTTTGTAATACCTAACCTTTAATGCAAAAGCCCAAAGCCACATAATTTATCAGTCTGAGGGAGGAAAGTTCAAGAGCACTGGAAACATTCATGTCCTTGTAAATAATGAGGGGTCTTTTTGATAAAAACAGCCAGCCAATTCCTGGAAGCAGATCATCCCCCTGTTACAGAGAGCACAGTTACAGACCCCAAGCATTCCTAGTAGCAGTTGGCTCAATGCAGAAATGCCACCAGCTTGCTGATAACTTCATGCCTAGCTTTCAGAATGAAAGGGTTATCAGCAGCAGCTTCTACTGCCTGCTTGCAAAACCTCATCCTCACCTTCGACTTCCTCTAGCTCCTTGACATCTTCGGGCACACACAGTGTCCTGGTGACAGACAGTAACCAGATGGTCTTTTACCATCTAGCACTGAGTCGCTTCAGGAATTTAATCTGATTTCCCAGAATATGCAGCACAGCCCTTGGCTCCAAACTTGGCATGCAGGTGGGATTGCATGCCTCTGGCTTTATAAATAGCTATAACTGTTGGTGGCTTTGGTACATGTCAGTGTTTGAGCTGTTTGCCTGTTAGTTTGGAAAACCAGACCCCGCTGCCTGGGCATTCATCTACAGTTCTGACTGACTCCGGTGTCTCCCGTGCATGTCCAAACACCCTGTCAAACAGCTCAGTGTCTCCTAATTCCAACAGCAAGGTCACTTTCTGCTTTACAACCTATTAGCTCATATGGTAATTTCTTACAACTTTTTATTGTTGTCAGCTACACTGTAGGGTATAATTAAAAGTACACTTTACTGTATAATTACAATACATGCAAAATACAGATTTAGACTCACCTTGCTATAGTAGGGAGCTGAGGTTACTAAAAGGATAAGTACCCAGACACAGTTACCCTCTTTCTCTTCATCCATCCCTTTGTAAAGGTTGGCTCCCATTTACCAGCTGGACAGGAGAGGAATCAAAATATCACCCTATTCTTATACCTCTGTGGGGGCTTGGAAAGTTTCAGGCTGCTCAGTTCTCATTGCTCTACCTTGGGAAGTCACTGCTCCTCTTGGGAACTTCTCCATCACAAAATGTGCCTTGGAGTTATGTTTCACATGTGATTCTAGTATTTTAAGAAATTCAGTTCTTTTTTATTTACATTTTAGTACTCATATAGAACTTTTCTGGTAAAAATCCCTCATAAAATTACTTAAAGGTCCTGAAAAGTCTTGGAAAAAAGAGCATTATTATACACTCATTCTATCTTCATGAAGATAAAAGCTTGTACAAATGCAATTCCAAAACAAACTACGTTTACTATTTTTAAGGAAAAGTTTGTAGGGCATAATAGTAAAGATGCTGTTCTGTCAGACTGAAGATGCTGTTGACTTTGTGCATGAAGTCATCAAATTTAATTCTCTTAAATTGTATGTCACTGTCCCTCAGAGTATGTCAGATTCCTTACCCAGGACCATTACCATTATCTTCTGTGCTTGCACCAATATCTGTAGAAATACACAGAACTTTATCAGAAGTGCAGAGGTTCTGTGACAGGAAAACGGTCTACTGGTTTTACTGCAACCTAGTGTTCTGTCCAGAAGGTGCTTAAAGGATATGCAAACATGTTGCTTAGGGCCATGGTTTCATGGTGGATTTAGCAGTGTTAGGTTAATGGTTGAACTTGGTGATATTAAGGGCCTTTTCCAATCTAAATGTCTCTAGTGTTTTACTTATTTTTAATTTTAGATTATAGTAAGGGTTTGAGGTTTTATGGGAGAGGGTTTAACTTAAAGCACAAATATTGCCTCAAATCATAATTCCTGGGTTCCTCCAAACACTAAACTCTCTGGATTTCTCAGCATTGTATGTAAAAGCCACATTTACAGTCTCTTCACTTACCCATTAAAGTAACTAAAATTTTCATTACTCATATTGAATAGTTTTTTTGCAGCTCAGTCTGACTTGAACCAAATCAAAACTCCTAAGCAGAAATTCACAACCAGGAAACATTAGAGTGAAATAATGTGAACTTTTGGAAAAAAGAAATTAATATCCTCAAGAAACAGCTTGTACCTAGAACTCACTGAAGCACCTACAGCCCTTAAGCATACATGTATTTATTTCCAGCCTATTTTCCCTTCAAGGTACAAAGCTATTTCGTGATGAGCACAAGCAAATAAGTTGATATGAAACACTGGGAAATTGCTCAGTTGCAATGACAGACAATCTCATGTAGGTGAGTCCACAAAACAAAGGAGGCAATGCCATGCCTAAGGCTGCCACTTATTGTCACAAGCCCTGCAAGCTGAGTTAAAATTGCCAGAGGAAAAGAGTGAATGACACCAAAGGTGCTGGAGAAATGCCAGAGTATGGAATTTAGGATAAATCTCGTCTATTTATGATTTAGGTTAAATGCAATGAAAATAAGGAGAATATATTCCACTTCAAAAAGATCTGAGAAAAAGGACACCACAGCAGGAAGGCACAAAATTCCTAAAAAAAGACGACACATTTTACTTCTCACATCTCCACTACTTAACACAAAGCTCAGAGCTTACAGGACCACCTCTGTGCTAACTGTGATGTACCTTCAGTAAAATTTATTCACCTATTTACCAGTACTCCTGGTTTAGTAAAATGCTGCATTGCAACTGGCACACACAGCTGCCACACAAAATAAACCCTCTAACCAATCACTATGATCTTCCAAAAATAATATACCAGAAACACTCTTACATGATGTATTTAATGCTTCTTTTCAGCACCCTCCTCCGTGTATTTGGATAAGATTGTTTAGCTATACTGTACTTCCAAATCTATCTTATCTCATTATTCAGAAAGTAAATGCTGGCTCCTAGAACTGCAAATCACCTGACATAATTTTTGACTTGCAACAAGCTTTGAAATTCCTGAAAGACAGTCAAGAATAAAACTGAAATGAAGCCCACATCATACAGAAAAAATTGTATGATTGTAATGGATGCTTAGACACACTACCCAGAAAGAAATATCACCTTCACACAACAGCAATGCAGGGGAAAAAATGACCTGATTTCAGAAATTATCAATCCCTACAATCATCTTCCTAAAATAATATTATTTACTTTCATGGAATACTGCTACATAGTTTCTGTTACTGTTAATGTTGTTTTGTTATAGCCATTTTGAACAAGCTGTAATCACTTGCTAATAACAATGCAACAAGATGAGTTTGCAGTTGCATTTGTATGATGCATGCTTCTTCACACGAAGCCTCACTTACTATTTGAATCCTAGCTATCCATAATTCAGCATTTCTGGTTCTTACAAAATCCTTCTACTTATTTTTGGTTGTTATTTTTTTTTGCTCCTCAATGTGTAGTTTGAGTTTTAGCACTTAAATACATCAAAGTGACATTTTTAAATACAGCTATATACGTCAGTCTAAGAAAACTCAAACGAGCAATCTACCACAACTATGCATTCTTAAGCAGACTCCATTTACTATGAAATCATCCAGCAGCAAAGATCGCTTGGAGTAACTATTATCCCCTCAAAATACTGAAGAAACTCTCCAAATTTACAGCTTAGGGTTCCGGGCTAGATGAAAAACATACGCATCCATTCAGGGACAATATAGGAAATCAGCTTTCTAATCATATAGCACACCTTTTCCAAATCCCTTTTCCAAATCCTATCTTTGCCAGTTATCTTTTAAGTGCAAAGAACAGAACACAAACCTCTCGTTACCTGTTTAACTCCAGATCGCTAAAAATTGTTTCCAGCCAACTGAGCCCTTAAGGTATGACTTTCTCCTGGCTTACTCCATAGATACTGCATGATATCCAGAGATACCAATGATGCTGCATTCTGCTGTACCACAAAGGAGAGAGGTGATAAGAAAATACATCTCCCAACAGGGTGATGGAGCAGGTGGGGTGCTGCCCCTCTCTGTTTCCTTGGTACTTTTCAACTGTCTAAGCAGCAGGGAGAAAACCCTCCATGGTGCTTGGTAGGTCAACAGCCATCCATCAGTGCAAGAAAGGAGAGAAACACAGCTCACAGAACTACTCCTGCTGTGTCCAACCTGCTCACAGCAGCTCCTTTGTAAAAGATAACCACACTCCAAGAAGTTATTTTGTTCTGTGCTGTCTGACACAGCTATACAATAAAGGCTTTAGAACACTTTTTTTTTCCTTGGAATTAGAGATTTGCAGTGTAATCAACAAGAAAAGGTGAACAATGGGGAGACTGTCAAGATTCCAAATATTCCAATTCATTCTGTTCAGTGGTGAGCAGTGATTCTCTTAAGTTTCTTGCATAACATGAAAAAATCAAACTTAGGATCAAGTTCAAAGGCACTTTACACAGAAAGTTGCTGGAGATCTGTGAGAGCTTCCAAGCAATAGAAACAACTTTTGGCTGCATTTCCTTTACCTCTCAGAATGTAGTTCTGATAATTCTGGTCAGCTTCTGCTCCCACTTTGATTAAGCAAGTCAGACCTTCAGCAACAACAAACTCATGAACCAAGTCCTTGTCATCCTGTCACAGGAGAAAGGAAAAGCCGAGTTAGATTTTTTAAAGTCAAAGAAACAGATTATATCATAATGTAAAAACAAATGCATGCCTGCAACACTGATTTTATGTTTCACATGTTGTAAGCAAGTTGATATGGAAGCTGTTATGTAGAAGACTCCTTCCACAGAGGACCAAAAGCAGAATTTAGAGTTTTAAAATCAGAATGAAATACATCAGTGCAAAGCAAGAAAAAATGAGCTTTAACCTTTCAGTCAACTACAGAAAATTAAAATCTACAAAATAAAACTTATTTTTCTTTCACTGAAGGCTTGCAGACACTCTCCACAATGCTAAATTTCATCATATCACAGAAACAAATATCCTTAAAGCCTTAAAGGGTGAGGATCAACAAGAGAACACAATCTCTTTTCCTTAGCATAATTCCACTTTCAATATTTTAGGTGTGTTACAGCAAAACTTTGAAACTGGTTTTATTGCAATGTAATATTATACCTATTAGATTGACATAATTAATTATATTTAAAATGGGAAAGTAAAGCGTTAAAGATAAGAGCACTAGTAGACAAAATGCCCACTGGAAAACAGCAAATACAAGAGAAAATTTCACGGGAGTTTATACTTGCTAAAGTGGCTCACTATTTTTTCACCATCAGATCTTTCCTCAGCGCAGCAGAATGATCCCATATCACAGGTGGAAGTGACACCAGGGAGAGGAGGGGTTTCCTGGGTTTACATGCATAACTATTATGCCAAGGGACTATAGAGGACCAAATCTAAATCTTTTCTACTCTTTCAGAAGGCTCATGCAGACAAGCAAGAAGAACTGGATAAAACAGCCCTTAATGAATTAGCCATGCAAATTATGCACAATTAAATATATTAATGGGAGAGAATTACTCTGCAGACAATCCCAGTTGCTGGCTCCCTTCTCTTAAATAATCTCAATTTATGTTTTCATACACAAAAGTGTAACAGATATAAATTCCAGCTTTCCAATAACGCAACCCCAAGAACCCAAGATCTGTACAGTAAATTTGCTGAGAGTGATTTTTGAATTCATGGCAAATGCTTAATAAACTGACAAGACAAACCAAATAATCAAGTCGCTTTTAGTGAGACATTTCACTTACTGCAGGTTTCAGCTGGATAGTTTATTTATTATGAATTTCCTTCCTTTACTGGAAATGATTTACATGATTCCTACAGTCTGACCAAACAGGATATTAATAATTGGAAGGCAATCTAGAATTTTGTGAGAAGTTTAGAAATTACAATTTTAAAAAATCCATTTAATGTTTTAGCTGATAAAATTTGTTAAAACAATTTGAAAAATATTACACAGTCATGTACAGGTACACATGATAAAGGTGATTTATCCTTTAAACAAAATATAAAAGTATACAAAGTGGAAGCATTCAATAATACCCCACATCTTGGTGAAAGCATATTGCAAAAGGCCAAAATACATAAGATAAAATTCACCTCTGCATATGTGCTCTTGAGCTAAAAATTTGTTTTATCTCTTAGTCTCAATGTTTTATCTTTTAAGAGAGGTTTTTGGTTTTTTTTCCAAAAACCAGATAAAAGCCTTAATAGTGTTTTCTGAAAATCTAAGAAGCTTACAAACTCACATGTCAGACCAAGGCATTACAGATGCAAACTCACAATTTTATGCAGACAAATTTCCTACATGCATTTTTCATCACCAGGTGCCTCCCAAATATTCCTTTGTTATATGATGTTTTTAACTCAAAAATACCAGAACAATTTATTTGTCTTTAAAAATTTTGAATCCTGTTTCTCCTAAGACTCAAGAGAGAAAACATATCCATGGAATCTCCTGGCTAAGCTTAATGTAAAGTATATTAAGGGTTCAGGTAAACTCAGGCTATGTATCATGGTAACAAATTGTCTAATTTAAGAGAAACAATATCATTTTTTCCATATGGTAATGTTATCCTAGTTTAAAAGCACTTCCTTTTTATTTAAATGCCTTTTCTTGATACTTCCGCATACATTTTGATTTTGCATCAAGTGTGTTTGCATCCTCCTTGGAAAAAAGGAATCTATTGTGGATTGACACACAGTGAAATAAAGAACATTCGAAAAAACAGGAAAAAGTAGGAATTACTGTCGTTGGCAGATTCTGACTTTTATTAATAGACCTATTAAATGCCTGTTTGGGAAAAATAAATTACATTTGGATGATGAAAAAAGAAGAGAAGAAGTCCATATAGCAGACAAGTTAACAGTAGTTCAGTTTCAGTCTTTCAGGTTGAACTAAAAAAAATAAAATAAATTTTTTTAATAGCATTTAGCAATTAAGGGATGCTGACATTCAGTGAAAGATAAAAACTGAAACATCCAATGTAACTTTAGGATCTTTCCCCATAATCTTAAATAGTGAATACATATTAGTGCATCACTTGTGTAAAAATTAGAAATTAGCATTGATTGCCAAATAAAACAAGCTAAAAATCAAGTATCAAGTTTTATGCTGATGATATTAATTTATTAATTTGTTTAGTTAGTTACTTAATTATTTATTTTTTAACATGGACCTTTCCAAAGCAAATTTTCAGATCTGTCTTCTGGAACTTTTTTCAAAGCAACCAAGTCATAGAGCCACCCTAAACTGAAAGAAGATATATTGCAGGGGAACAGCAGAGGAAATAGAGGGGATGAGGAAGTCCAACCAGACTGCTATTGGAAAGCACTGAATAAACAAATCAAACCTGAATTAAAAAAAAAAAGCTTTTAAAGTACTTCTCCTTTCCCAAATAAAAGAGAAAAAGAAGGTGTAATGAAGTAGAATACAAACACATCATGCCTTAGACATAAATCTTGACTCAGTACATTATCTATCCCATCATGCATATACGATGAGAGGAAAGAAGCAAACATCTGGAATGTGCAGTGAAAGATGAAAGGCATGCAAGCCCATAGGTTCTGCATTGAAAGGAGAATGTTTACATCAATTTTGGTCTAGGATAATCTTTTCAGACCCATTAACTCACTGACTTGCCAAGTTAGGTGACCTCAAGAGTAAAGGCTACTCTCTAGCAGTGGTTAAAAAGGTTCAGGTTTCCAGGAAGAGAGCATTAATTGTTCAGAATATATGGCATGCGCGTGACAATGATGCCTACAAGTACATGCCACACGTGTGTGATAACAGCTAGAAGGAGGCAGGGAAATGTTGCCATTTGCTATGGAAATGGACTCTTCTTCTAATATTGCAAAGATTTATGAGCCCTTAATCAGCAGGCATTTAGGCACTGATGAGAAAAGCAGCAAAACAGGCAAAGCCCTCTAAGCTTATTGCTAAGCTCCTGCAACCATAAAGATTGCACAGTGACACAAGGACTTAAAGTCTTTATGAAAATACATCATTGGCCTCATCAGACAACTATATTTTGGTTGTTTATTCACCAACTTGAATTAGATCATGTCTCCTTTTTTAGAGATCTTGAAGACAAAACAAGATAATGTATGTCAGCGCAATAGATGTCTATTTTCATCCAATCTATAATGGAAAAGACACTAAATATACTTAAAAACTTGCTTATGTGGCTGACGAAATGCACAAACTATACTTTTCCACCTCCATAATTCAGCCTAGAAAAGACCCCACACAAGCCCTGTGATCAAGCAGTCTGTACCATAGGCTCCTGTGCCACTGGCAGAAGTAGTGGGGGCATTATCTTCTTTCCCATTGTACATTGGATATATTTTGGATATATATTGGATATATTTTCTACTGTAGTTTTGCAGGGTCTTACCTGAAGATGGAGACTTTTTTCCTAAGAAATGGCACTTTGCAAGAACATGTATTATCTGCTGTGCTTCCATGTGCAAAGATAAATTGTTTATGTACTGTTTAAATCTTTCTGAAGCCTGATATTTCTGTAAGCCATATGTTTGAAAACTTTTACCCAAAGCATCATTATTTTTATGCCACAAGAAAGTTGCTTCATTTCCTAATAAGAACTGAGGTTTTGGAACATAGTTTCTCAAGGGGATTTTTTTTTTCTTAATCTAACAAGCGCTGCTGAAAACTTCATTCCAAGTATTTGGGGAAACTGGATTAGTAAGTAAATATTCACACTTGGATATGCACATATGTATTTCTTTCTTACGTGGCTAACAGCTGTGTAGAGCGCTGTCTTTCCAAGGAATCATAAAACAAAACAAGTTGCTTGTCTATAAGATTTCCACACAGAAGAATCTAATTTTTATGTTTTGAACTTCCCCCCTTCCTTTAATAAGCTATCCCATTGTTTCTGTGTGCTTAAGCATTTCCATATTTAATTCTATCTTATACAATTCTCTCCTGTTTCTGTTACAAAGTTAAACAATGCACATTTTATAATGCTCATTTATTTAAATAAGGAAAACCATGCGTTTCCCATGGTTTCCAGGTTTCCCAGCCTGTGGTCTCCACATGACACATTATTGAGAGAGCCAGCAATCACATTCCGTACTGACCAGACCTTCCAAAATGCAAAAGTTGCTGTGATCCAGCCTAAAAGTGAGAGCAGCACAGGCTGACAGAGTGCCAGTCATAGACATGAGAATCTCCTTGCTAAGCTTTGCCTATGGGTTTACAAGGGGGATTGCATTTAAACTGAGATCCAGTGGTTGATGCATTTCAGTGTCTGCTAGGGAATGAGCTTCCCTCTCTGTCACTCTACAACATCCCTATTAAGAGAGATTCAAACTCTGATTATCAGGTAAGCTCTAGTTTTATCTGTAAACCAAAAATTGTAGCTTCACAAAGGTATACTACATTCACATTTCAACACCGTGATAATTTACCGAGGCAAAAGGTAAGATGAATATTGCCAATTCACTGGGCACCATGCATATGAGGAGAAATATATATCTGACTTAAAGAGCAGGAGCATCCTCCTCTGCTGCCTGAAATCTTTTAGGACAAGAATCCTACGAGCAGAAAGGGCACAGCTCAGACACTGCATGGCCTGGCTCCTGAAGTAAACATCCCTACTTTTCAAGAAAGAGAGCTAGTGAAACTTTGCTATGTTCATCTATGAAATGTTATCCTGGCAGAGTGCACTGTTCCCAGTCCACACTATTATGTCAGAGCCAGGTCTCCTTGGAAAGTCCTCTTCCTCAGATTCCCCCGCCAAGAGTTCACACTGCACAGCAAGCAAACAGAACTGAAACAGAAACCCCAAATGATTATGCTCAGTGTGAAAAAATAAAATAACAAAGAAAGCACACTGATCAATAAAATGCCAATGCATTTTAGCCCTCTGAAAAACATAAAAGATGGCTGTGCTCTTTAGAAGTTAAAGCAGGTTTTTTCAAACAGCCTCCACCCCCCCCTCATTTTTACTTTTAATCTCCTGCGAAGTCAAGATAGGATCACGAAGTTCAGCTGGTTTTAGGAGGATTAAGGTTTAGGGATTAAGCTTCATTCATTTGGAGATGTAAATTAGCAGCAGAGGGACAGCAGCTGACTGGTGAGGAAAGGGAGGAAGGAGGAAGAAGGTCAAAGAGCAAACCATGCACAACTGCAGGCTTTCCTTGGCATAAATCTCAAATGACAATGTATCTGGCATTCCACCACAAGAAAGTAAAATAAAGGAATATTGCCCAATATACTTCAAAATCTTTCTCTGTTACTGAGTGCATAAAGGCAGAATGATAAAATCCAGGTTTCTGTTAGCAATCGCATCAATGGTGAGTAGATCCTTCTTTTACCCTTCCTATACTTAATAGTACAAGAAGAATAGAAACAGATTTTCTTCCCTAAGCATTTCTCTGGCTCACATATACAAAATAAAACAAAACAAAACAAAACAAAAAAACAAACAAACAAACAAACAAAAACCTAAAACATCTCAAACCAACCCCATACTTTGCTCCTGAACTGACTGCCCTGGGCAGCAGTAGCCATGTGGCAGCACAGACCAGAACACATTTCCATGAATTGAGAGCCTTCATATCCACAGCCCTGCTGTATAATTTCAAATGCTCATATGATTCACCATCCCAGCAGCAATGGAAAGTTAACACACAATTCCTCTCAGCTTCCCTTTCAGCTGCCTACCTCTGCAACCTTAGTGACTATGTTAGAAATATATCACAACTAAGCCTCTACAATTATATTTTTAACTATTGCTACCTGCCTTCAGTATGCATCACATCTGCTGAAGTTACCAGCAAAATAATTACTCCCATTGACAAGACTAAAATGATGTAGTAATAAAAGTTATGTCGTGCTCTATTAGAAACAGAAATCCCAAAGCATTTCCATAGTCCAGCTTTTTTATTGGCTAAGCGACAGGTTACATTTTACAGATCAAGATTGGCTTGCAATGTTTGCCATTAGAAAAGCTCACTCTAGCTTGAAAACTGAGTAAACATAGGAAGTGATTGAAGGAGCACTGATTGCCAAGATATAATTTATTGTTACTTTCCCACACTTCAAACTATAGTTCTGTCCTCTGGACTCCAAAATTATCAATATAATTGAAATACTAGATTGCCAATCCAGAAATGTCTGATGTTATCTAATTCAATTGTCACTGTTTATTTCACTCCATTTAAAAAGCCAAGTCATCTATTGCAAACAAATCTGGAAATAAATCATTCCAAAAACATAACACACATGCATCCATACAGAAACTGAAGTCCTACAAGTCTCTTGAGACTGTGTTGCCATTTCAACCTCAATTATTTATGAAGTTACAAAACACTTCTATGTATGGATCAGATGAGCCAGTGGTTAAATAGGCAAGTCTTGTACTAAACACAAAACCTCAGCTCTAGTTTGTGTCAGCTCTACTCTTAGAAGATGAACCAAACACAGATCTGAGAGCCCTCTGCTGTCACAGAGTCCATTTCTCTTGGACATGTATTTCCAACCCCTTATACTTGGTAACAAAGAAACTACTGCAAGATAGGTGCTTGGCAGGTTCACTGTCTTTCTTCTGTCAAATTCACATCAGCACACCTAGAAGAGGTCCTTGAGAAAAAGATTGCCCTGGACTGGGATGTCCCAAAACTGCTCAGCTGCTAGAAACAAAAGAAGTAGAAGCACTTTAGTGGTAAAGGGTCTGCAAAGACCAAGCAGCTGGCTTGTATCTCAGTGGAAGCTCCTTTCCCTTGCTCTACCTGTTGATTGCAAATGCACTTTACCCACTTTACAGACCTCACCAGCTCTGCCAAGCTTCCATTCCTCTTCCCTCCAAACTTTTCCCTACATCCCTTCATGCTGTGGCTCCATTCCTCATTTTCTTCTGTTCACCAGTCTTTACACCTTCTCAACTCATTTAATGTACATCTGTGTAGAAGTATGGCCATAACATGACAGAGAGACATCAGTATTTTGACATTGTTCCCTTTTTTCCTATTTTTTCATCTATTTACATGGAGCAATGTTTTATAACAGCATGCATGGAAATTGCAACCTCCCCTTACTTTCAGTGAGGCAATATACTTAGCCATCCTGCAACGTGAAGTTTGGTTTCTAATGATGACAACAATGAAAATTTATCCCCAGTTCTGTTGCTGGAGGGAAGGGATGCCATCCAGAGGGTCCTTGACAGGATTGAGAGATAATGCAAACATCATGGAGTTCAACAAAGTGACCTGGGTCATGGCAATTGCAGACACATTTACGGGTGGGGCAGAGAAGCAATTGAGAGCAGCCCTGTGGAGAATCTTGGGAGAAAAAATATGGGGGAAACACACTTGGGTTGATGAAAAACTCAACATGAGCCAGCAATGTGCACTGGCAGCCCAATTGTATCCTGGGCTGCACCCAAAGCAGCGTGGCCAGCAAGGCACAGGAGGGGATTCTGCCCCTCTGCTCTGCTCTGGTGTGACCCATCTGGACTGCTGTGCACAGATCTGGTGTCCCTAACATAAGAAGAACATGGAACAGTTGGAGCAAGTCCAGGGGAGGGCTGTGAAGTGGACTAGAGCACCCTTCCTACAAAATCAGGCCAAGACAGTTGGGGCTGGTCAGTCTGGAGAAGAGAAAGGTGGATGGAAATCTCCTAGCAACCTCAGAGTATCTGAAGAGAGCATACAGAGAAATCATAGAGTGATCCTGTAGTGATAGTCCAAGGAGTAATGGGTAAAAACTAAAAGAGGGGAAATTTAGGTTAGACCAAGGAGAAAAATTCAGCCTACAGTCTTTCATGTTTACATTTTTCTGATAGATAAGTCAGTAAAATACATGTATTGTCACTTAGCACATAGGGAAAGAAAGAGAAATTTGCATGACTAAGACAAAAGAATAAAGATTCCTTCAGTGGATGTAGCTGAAAACCCCAAAAAATTACTGTTGTCTTAAGTTAATTAAAGACAAAATTTAGAGAGGAAAGGGTCCTTAGCCTGCACAGCAAAGTTGCTCCCATGTCACACTTATGCTCTTTCAGTTTTCTTTCTTCAATTACTAAGATTGAATTATTGTAATCCTGCCTCATCTTCACCACTATCTTCTTCAAAAAAGTCCTGTTTCTCCTTTATTCTGAACATGGTGCTTTCCTTCTTCTGTTACTTTGGTCTTTAATTTCACTACTTTTACATAATATGCCTGATACCAGCATCTTTGAGGAAGCAGCAGGTAGAGTGCCATCTTACTGTGACGTGACAGTGTTTACTTCTAGTGCTCGCATTGAACTTAACTTTGCAGCTGGGATGATGCCAGGGTCACCTGAGAAAAATCCCAGACTTATCATCAAGTTCTACTCCTGACAATGATGGGCTGCCATTTTGGGTTGTACAGAACAATAAACTGAGAGGGAACTGAACTGTACTACAATTCTTCAAACAGACTGAAAGAACACTGAAAAGAAACTGTGCTCCTATTTAACATGTTGAACAATTTGTAAGCAGCTTTCTGCTTTCAATATTTCATTTTTTTCAGTTAATATGGCCCAGATAATTAGAAGACATTTTTCCTTAGTATAACTCTTTTCCCCCCTGTGAGTGAAAGAAGCAAGAAAGCGAAAAAAAAAGTCATCGCAGTCTCATATTAGGTTGTTCAATTATTAGGTAGAAAATCTTTGGTTGCCTCCCCCTTGTAATGGGATTTAGCAGGAAATGAACAAAAAAAAGTCCTGTTGTACCTATCTCTGTTTACTACAATTTATCTCCCTATATACACTCAATCACCAGATAAAAATAGCAGTGAAAAGAAACACATTTTATGCCACGGACTTGATGGGGACAGAATGTCATTTTTTGCACCTTTTGTAGATAGCAGATACATAACACACTGTGTGTTTGTCCTCCCAGTTAATAGCAGAACCAAAAATTCCTAGAAAAGTCACTTAGAGCAGACCTTACCAGAAATATCCTTCATGGCAGATAAGCAACACATCAAACAACATTTGAACACTGTATTACATACCTGAGGAAGCTAAAGTAGACAGGGGCATCACACTAAACAGTATTTCCTGCTCCAATTCAAACATTCACTCTTGATTAGAGAATGAACACTGTGGCTTCCCATGTTTTAGGCAGTCTTTATGGTCTATTTACTCTCATTAAGCACTGTTTAGATCTCGGCCTGTAACATAGTCTAGACATAGACGTAAAGAAGGAACCTTACTTGCTAATTAAACTGAGAAACTCATTTTGACATTTAATGCGTCATATCTTTCTATTTATAATCTCTAAACAGTAATGAGACATCTCCTTTAAAAATAGGATTAAATACATCTGTGATGTGCTCCATAGAACTATGGTGAATTTGATTTGAGAAGGAAATGAAGGTTTCTCTTTTTCATGACTTAACCAAGAGCCTTTCCAAGAGGCTCTTAAAGGGGAGAGGTGGCAGGCAGGCTCCTCACAAGTGATGACAGCAGCCCCTAAATCAAGTGTCACACAGTTCAAACCCTAAGGAGTCATCAGTCATGCCTGCAGGAGGGGAAGGAGCAGCCTCCTTCCTTGAGATCAATGAGGCAAACACAGAATACTCCTTCTGCACTCCTAAGGATGATTGATGACTCCTTAGCAGCTGAAGTGTGTGACATTTGATTTCACTCACTGATAAGATTGTGTCTTCCAAACACCTTCTAGTTAATGTTTCCAGGGCCTCCACATAGCTGTTCTTTGTGACATTTTTTAACACAAAGCTCGATTGTTCAATGATTAATGAATTTCTCAAGAACAGATGAAAATTCTGTAAGAGAATTTTGTAACTGTGTCCCTTGATACTCTAATCACAACACAAAACAGAAATTTAGGTTCCTTACAATAAAGTAATGGGAGATCTCCTGCACCTGTCAAATGACACTTGTGGGCAAAACAATCCTAAAAAAGAACTGTCTTTTTTCCTGAAGAGTTTAACATATAGACTTGAGATCTACTTTTCAGAAAACCTAATGAACTGATTGATATTGATTAAAAATATTTTCTAAAACTTTAAAATGCATATTTCCAAAAGGCTATTGATATCAACAGACTTGAAATGTGCTTTATGGCTTTCTTATATTTCTTACAGCACCATATTCTTATCCAGTTATTTCCTATTTTGAAATGACGCAATCAGCATGATATGAAACAATGCTTTATAAATACAAGGTACACTTGCTTATAGGTTCTAAAGCATGCCCGCTTTTTATTACATCTTGTTATGTCACAGGCCATGTTAAATAAACTTTTTTAATATCACTTATATCTCACAGCACTATTTACATTTATTTTTGTGGTTCTGCTCATTTTTTTTTCTTTTAGGATTGATACTGAATTAAATTCTTTAAACAGATGTATTTTTAACTCTCTTATGAAAGGAAGAATGTTTTTTGAGTATAATTTTCCAGGCACCATGTTTGGCTGGATTCTGCTCAATGCCTTTAGAAGCTGTAGCACTTTGCACAAAAATCATAAGCTTATGATAAATACAAGAACCAGGCAATTTGGAAGTCTGTCAGAAAATCCATTCAAAAGCAGAGAAACTGTACTGGTTGTCAATCATATCTTACTCTGTAAGTTTGTTTGTCAAAAATCATACTGGTAAACAGAGGAAGAAAACTGCAGTACAATCCAGAAAAAGATGATGACTGTGGCTCTCTCACCCCTTCAGAATGAATGACTGGAACAGAATGGCAGTACTGTCAAAGAAAAACGCTCCACATAACCTTTATCATTTTGCCAAAACCAGCCCACCAGAAGAAATCAAAGAGAAATTCCAAGTGTGGACTTGCCAAATGAATCTTTCATCTAAATTTTGGAACAAAGGCATTGCTCTCGCCAAATGCTGCCAAGCTTTGCTAAGGCCTCACGTGAAAAACCGAGAGCTCCAAATATTTGGAATTCAAATTTAAGGTAAAACTTGGGGTTATTCCCAATTAATGCAAATGAGAGACTGCACACTACCTTGAATTTAAATTAAAAACGATCCTGACATAGAATTGTGCCAAATTAAGTCAGCAATGATGAAATTACAAAAAAATGGTGTTGTAAACTGTCCTGGCACTTAAAGACATGATGAAGTCTCCTTAACACTCTGAAAACTTATTATGAAAACACTCTTTTTAAGTCAACATCTTATTTCCAATATGTTATACTGTCAAGGAATTTGAAATACTCTCTATAATGGCATATAAAATCAAAAAATATATTTATATTGAGAAACACACTTTAAAAAAACTTTTACCATGATGATAAATTTCTAATGCTGACATACTTTCATGTCATATTAAAAAAGAAAAAAAAA
This sequence comes from Sialia sialis, assembly GCA_009812075.1. NCBI lineage: Eukaryota > Metazoa > Chordata > Aves > Passeriformes > Turdidae > Sialia > Sialia sialis. Next base: position 66,497,792 of record VRYO01001463.1, read on the forward strand.
AAAAAAGAAAGACATTTTGGACAGCAATTTTGGAAAGTTTAATTTATAATCTAACCTTATTATATTTACTTGTATTTTTCTTCAGTAAAGAACTGCTTTCTAAAACTGATATAAAAATTACCTTACATTATTTCTCATGGTTCATTATGAGATAAACTAAAATTGTAACCAAAGGATTCCTTTAGCAATGCTATTGTCAAGGACAGCAAAGCTGGCAGGTAAACCTGGGTTGACAGGGGCTTGTGTTCCAGTTTAAATACTTGAGCATATTCTATGAATACTCTCCAGCCTGAGGAACACTTCTCAAGTCCCCCTTAAGACAACCTGTCTTTTAAGAGTATATGTAGATTTTTTTAAGAGTATATTTGCCTGACAATTAGCCACAGTTCCACTAGAAAGAGCTTCTTTATGTGGTAAATGATAATTCCCAAATTCCTTTCCATACCACATATATTAGAAAACAAAAAAATTAAATTCTTCAAGGAAAATTATGTCCTGAAACAGTCAGACAAGTTACACTTAAAAATAAATTCATACACAGATATCTTCATTTTTCCCTTCTCTCTCTCTCGTTACTCTTCAACACAGACAACCCCTTAAATTACCCAGAATAAATATTTAAACAACATTTTCATTAGAACATCTGATGAGCTAAACTGGTGGGTTCTCTAAAAGCACTGTGCACTCGTGCTCAGAAATACCTACTAGACTTCAAATAACCTATAGGGAAGAGGACATTTACAAATACCCAAACTGGTAGAATTCATGATGGAAGGGCATGGGAGGTACAGGATGGGTGGGAAGAGACGCTTAGCACTCATTGCTAATCTGTGAGTGCCCAGATTATCTGCGTAATGCATAAATGCAGATAAACACAAATATTTCCCAGAAACAGCTGAGGTGCACAGAAAGAGAAGAAACCAGAGAAGACTCTTGGAAATCTGCCTGATTTCCTGTGAGCACACAGTCCATATGCTTGGCAAGCTCACAGGGAAACCCAGTTTGCATCCTTGTGACTCTCAAGCAGTCTCCCTCTGGGAATGAGGGACAATGTGTCTTAAAGATACAGTGGTTTTCCCAATCTGCACTCATGAGATGACCAGACTCTTTTGAACTAGAACTCCTTCTTTTTCCAAAAATTTCAAAATTCAGGGACATTTTTCTGACTCAGAGCACATCTTCAACAACCAAGATTTAACATTAAAGAGTCCACCCACCACCACTCCACCCACCACCACTCACTCCTATTGTTCAGAAAATTTTAATTCTGGCATTTTGTAAATTCTAAATGCTTAACTTTGAAACCTAAATAAAAGGATTATCTGTTTAGAAACATCACAATTCTGCAGTCTTTCAGATTTCTTAAATGTTTTTATTCTTCTTAGAATAAATGTCTATGTAAAGCAAAAATGTTAAACTAAGAGTTTGAAATCTTTCCACCTACCCATTATAGCTAAAAAAATGATTGTAGGTTGCCATCTTCCATTTGTATCCATTAGTAAAGAAAGAGAAGTGCTCCTCTTATTGTTCTCACTTATATTTACTGAAAATGTGATGTCTTAAATGAATTCCATTTTAGAATCACACTGAGAGTATGCTCTAATTCTCACAGATGGGGTTTTCTTTCACTTTTCCTGATCTCTTTTCTCCAACAAGTTTCCTTGCAGTCTCTTGCAGTTTTCCCAAGTCCCTCTCGTTATCCAGTAAAACCAATCTGAAATCCAAGTTTTGAATTCAAGCTTATTTCTTATCAACCCCATCACTTGTCTATCACATTATCTACTTCTCCATAGGACCCAAAATCCTCCAGAATTCAGAATTCCTGCATAAATGAACAGTTACATTCAAATCCACACCTTTCCTTAAAATGATCAGTCACCACCATATCCTCCTCAGTTCTATGAAGCATCTTTTTGGCTTACAAGTATATCTTCTCCTCTAAACTTATTCTAAATTCAAACACATTCTGTGACCTCCCAGTACATTTTGGTTCCCAATTATAACTGTTGCATGCCTCCCACAAGTCTTCTCAGTTTGGTGTGGCTTAAAACCAGGTTATTTGTCCATTATCAGGCCAACACTGCACCATCACCCTAACCCATGGTTTTCCTGGCTCACCTTTTCAAATTCCCCTTCAAGTCTTCCCAATACCAAGATATGCCGCTGTCTAAAAATCAGTCTAAATTTTCACTAAGAGCTTCAATTTTCTTGTCTTCCCTCCTGACAGGTTTACACAACTCAAGCTGCCATTACACCATGTCTGATCCTTCTGCCAGACTGAAGGACCATGGGAAGGTTTGCAGATCATAAAAATAAAAGAACATAAGAAGGAATTGGCTAATTCCAAATTACAAATTACATCTTAAAGTCTCTTTTGCCAGAAAATGTAAGTTGTTATTTAAATTTTAAAAAAGAAAAAATTAAATTCATGTTCAAATCACAGAATAGATAGCTATTATTTGCTCACCTGAAATATTTGTTTCAAGGAAAAAAGTGCCCGCCTCAGCTCCCGTCCATTGGAATTGTAAAGTTTTTCTGGGAAAACAAAATAAGACAACAGAAAAAACTTCAGCATTGACAAAACTGACAGCAATAATGTAGTACAGCTTCTGAAAGAATCATAGCACCCACTTCCCATCAGGTAGACTTCTTTTAAAAAAATAGCTTTTAAAAAAATATATATAGGACTTATTAATTAAATCTGCATGTAAACCAGGATTTAGTTGTTTACAACTTAAGATGGCATCTTCCCAGGTAAATTCACAATAGCTTCAACAAGATCAGTGAGAAACAATTCCCTCTGGCGTTTTTGAAAATGCTTAGAAACACTGTTCTTTCTGCATTAAGGTAAATTTAGGGTTTACTGAAAGTACCAGATTAATCTCAAAAGACTCGGCTGAGACCACTCTTTGCCTTTGTTATCAAAGCTAGAGCCACTGAATCCCATCCTTGACTGCCTTCCCTCTAGACATTCTTTTCTCATGTTCTCATCTTTCTATTGTTAAATCCTTTCTCCAATAGCAATGAACGTTAATACCAGAAATAGTCGGACAGTCTGTTCTTAGCATAATTCAAAACAGTTTTATTCTCCTGAAAACTGATCTTGACCTTTTTCTAAATGAAGCAGAAGCCTTCTTTTCATCATCCAATACTGAAATGTATTACTTCATTTATCCCCTACTAATGCATTCTCACAAAAATAATTTAAAGACAAAAGCAACTCTGCTATCTTTCTGAACCCTGCTACAATGTTTGTGCCTTTAGAAGAAGTCTTGGACTGTGCACCTCAAGTGTGTTGCTGCAAATTTGTGGCTGTGCAGGGATAGAGCAAAAGGTGGGTTCTTCAAATCTTCCTGGTCTACTACGCTTAGTGTATCTGATAGAAGGAGACTTTATGCAACACTTCTAGAGTCCTAAATTTAATTTTATTACACTACTGCGATCTAAGGGCAATGATAAAGGCAAATCAAATCTTCATGGTCACCTCAGATGACACACATTGCCTCAGCCACAGATCATCATGAAAGCATCCTCTCTGCAATGGACAGCGACCAGCAGGCCCTGGGATCAAAGCTGGAATGCCCATGGAATGGTAATATTCTTATGAGAAAATTAAATATCAAACCCCAACATTTCCTTTCTTATTTTTTCTTGTCTATTTCTCTTTCAATTACCATTTTACACTATAAAAACAAATTTAATTGTATAGCCCTCTGTCAGGAACTTGCAAAAAAGGGACTAGCATTTGAAGATTCAATGCAGTTATAGCTCAGTGATCAATTTTTTACTTCAATCAAGGAAGGTGGGGTTCAATTTTAGGAAAAAAAACATTTCTTATTCCCAAGAGTCACCTTCAACCAAAGGAAAAATAAGAACTAAAATGTCAGCAGAACTAACACTTTTTTTTTTTCCAACTTTGAAAGTAATTTTGTTATTCTTAATTGCCTCTGATTTCAAAGGCAGAATGTACAGAGCTGGCAAAACTATTGTTGTTATAAGTTGTCTCCTTTCTTGCACTTTTTATAGATCCTTGACAAAACATTGGAGGAACAGATTTCACTTCAAGCCATAAACTTCGAGGCATACTTTAATTACTCTCACTTAAAAAGGCACTGGCATGTGGGACCACATTTTTTGGCAGGATAAGGAGTAATTTTGTCAGGAAAGCCTAAAGAATAATAAAGATCTTCTAAGGCCCGGTCTGTCAACTTTACATGCCACATTACACAAAATATTCCTTTTTGAAAGTTACCTCCATCTGGCATTTGTTATTACTAATTTCCCTCTATTCATAATTCACCAGCATCATTATGAGCAGAATGTCTCCAAACAAGGCAGTGCATTATCATCTTAATTAAGAGAGGCACCACTTCTTAAAATCCTGGCAACTTTGTGCATAAATATCAGTGTCCTAACAAATGCCATCTGTTGGTCTTGGTCTAAAACAGAAATCATCATCCCAGCCCGGGGTGAAGTCCTAACAAACCATTGTTATGATACCATAACACTGGTTGCTTCATTGGTGCGTGAAGATTTTTGGTACATCTCAGAGGAACAATGCTGAACATTTTTTCTCCTTGGTTTTTTCTCAGAGCATAACCTCATCCTTGGCAGGCAGCACAAACAATGCTCTCCCTGCTCGTCTGTAGCAAAGAGGACAAAAGTTCCAGAGTGCAGCTCAGAAAGGGGGTCTGTTGTTAGAGCTTAGAACGATCAACTGCTGCAAGTATCGAGTTTGACAACAAATGTTTGAGGTAGCTTGAAAATCCATCTGAGGAGTGACAGTCCACGTAAGCCATCTAATTTCTGACATCTTTTACCAGAGACAACGTACACTCGCAGGTACCTCTTCACACAGAGCTGATCTTGGTCAATCAGCTCAAAGATACAAGCCCACAGCATCTTCATCTGTTCCTCTTACACATGGGCAACACGTTCTCTGCAAGAGTCTTGACACCCACTTCTTACAGCCACCAGAAACATTCACTGACCATAACCCAAGGAGGAAAGTGAGGTAGCCATGCTACATCAGAAGATGTTCTGGTTTAGCAAACCTTAGTCCAGGATGAACCTCACTCATGGCTGGAAAGCCTGCGTAAGCCAAGATACTGCAAAAAAGCTTTGATTGTGCGTGCTGTTTTTCAGATTACAGCTGGGGGACACTTGCTTAGATGCTCTCAAGGCCTTAGCGAAGTCCCAGTTGTTAACAGTAACTTTAGCACCTCAGGCACCTCATCCTGAAAGCTCTAGACTGCAACTGAAGCTGTGAAAATGCATCAGCAGAAACTGAAAGGCAAAAATCAGTTCTGATCTCTTTTCCTATGGTAGAAGAAAAAAAAAAAAAAAAAAAAAAAAAAAAAAAAAAAAAAAGAAGAGAGAGAGAGAGAGAGAGAGAAAGAGGGGAAAAGCCACATTTGCTTGCAATGTTTTCACACTGCAGATTCCAAAACTAGACAGCAAATGCTTTTTAATGCTTGTTTTACACAAGCATGTTGCCCTCTGATGCAGACTAAGAAATAACTTTCCATGTTAAAGCATAAAGGTCCCAAATTCTCATAGTACCTCCCTGGGAGAGTTGTGTGTACCTGAAACAAATCGTGCCTACAGCTTTGAAACAGGAGTCTAGCCTGCTGCTATCTCCAAACCCAGACAATCCTGAGGTGCTCCAAGGAGAGTCCAAAAGACTCACATGCACACTGCCTTGCTATAAGGTGTCAGATAAGCTCGAATATGTACACCAAGACTGCTTTATGTCAGAAAATAAACCTCTGAATTTCAAGCAGGAATATGTGCTGCTACACCCCTCCCTGCAACTTCTCTGACCCTTTGGTAAAACACATTTCCTGTCCTTTGCCAGGCCTGGTTTGGGCTGGAGACATTCTACATTCATATACTTCAGGGTAAGATAAAAGAGGTCCGTGAGTTTGTAGGTCAGGGAGTTTGTGAAATCTGACACAGAGATTTCATCTAACTATTAATAGTGGTGGCTTTGACAGTCATGTGCTCGTAAGTGATGCTATTGCAATCACTTCACAACTTTTCTTCAAGAAATAAAGAGCTGCATCCGTGGCTGTGAAACAGTTTTAATTGTGTATACACAATGACAGAGAATTCCCCCTGTGGTTCCCTCTGACTTTAACACTAGAGGGCACTGCTTATTTCCTTATTTAATGAAAGAAAAGGCACTGCTCCTCCATTGCCTTCCCACTGATGAAGGAACACCGGGATGCAGAGTTGGTACTCCATTAACCATGAAACCCGTTTTTAATCTGTAGACTGTAAGATATCCTATGAAATTGAAAAACATCAGCACTGCCAATCTCTTTCAAAATCAGAGTAAACTTTTTTGAAACTGATAGAAAACCAGATACTGGTATGGGCCTGAGTTTTATTTACTGTTCTGCAAGAATGAAGAGTCACATTTATTAAATTATCCTTCACATTATCGCAGGGAGGTGTATATCCTTGAAAGATGAGAGATTCCCTTAGCTCAGCACTTGTTACTAGAGGCAGAGAACCAGAGATCAGCAGACTTGTGGTAGAGAGAGACTTGTGTGACAGCTATTTTCCTGCAAGAGCAGAACTTTGGTTAAGAGAAGCCTTTATGCCCTAAAAGAAAAATATTATTTATTACTCTGTATTTTTGCTTGATTTTACTTTTGTGAAAAACAACTCAGGCTAAGGGAAAAGGGATTTCTATAGGTGAATTTGGTACAAATGTAGCACTGGGGGGACAGCAGTTTGGTTTGAAACCAACGTATTTTCAGAAAGGAAGAGAAGTCTTTCAAGATATTTTATCAGACAATTTGCAGCTTTCAAATAGATTCTATATTTTCAAAGTTAATTGTCAGAGGCTCAAATTTCATTGGTTTTCCACCTCGTTTGACTATGTGGGAAAAGAGATTTTTTAAATAAAAGAATAATTTGCCCTTATATTCTTAATTAAAATAATTACTTTTCTTCTGACTTCTATGGGAAAAAAATAGTGTTTTCAATCCACAGTAATAAAAGAAAAAGTGGAACTGGCTGAACATTGCTTAGTTCAGTCCCACGTGTTACACCTGACCTCTGACCGACAGGGTACCATCCTCCTCCCTTCCTCTTCCATCACACCCATTGAATTAGTCCCTGGGATATAGTAATTTATACAGCATCAGCCTTTTGAGCTGTTGGCAAAGGCTTGTGAACATCTGGCTGAGCACAAATGGGAGTTGCTCTGCTTCACTTGCTGCTGCCTGAATGACCTCCATGTCTCCCATCCATGCCTCTTTTCTTTAAACTATAATTTCAAGATGAAGCTCCTTTCCTTACAAAAACATAAAAGGGAGATTAACGCCATATTTGATTACATTAGCAGGATACCTGGTGCAGATCCACTTAAATTACATTTGAAACATTTCCTGCCATTCATTTTTACCTTGCATGGGACAGAAGCAGCAATATTCTCTGGCTTCCAGTAGCCACTTGCAAATTAGCCAGTACTTAGAAACTAAAAAATTTAATTCCTCTGCCTGCAACAAGGAATAAAATATTATTTTAAATGCTCACTAGGAAGAAGTACTAGGCTTTCAAAATTTAAATGAACTGCCTACCTTTCCATCAGCACTGATGGGAAAGAAAACTTGAAAGAACAAAGACAAGTGTTTATAATGGTAAGAAACTTTGACATTCATTCTTTCTCTGAATGCTCACGCCACACTTCTAAATTTATTACTGCACTATTCCAATTTTAAATGCATGTTACTTTATCTTAATGAATGTATACAATTGTAAAAATAAAAATCTGAGCAATATAGCAAGAAGTCAGGCAAATGGGTCTACTCGTGTGAACAGGCATCAGGAACCAGCCTGGCAGACTTCACTCGAGTAGCCCCACGGATACATGCAGTGCTGCAGATCTATAAAACTACTGTATATAAAACTAATTAGCGTAGTGTGCCAGTCTTTCACTGTATGTCAAACAAATTAAAGCAGGTCTCTAAGAAAAAACCTGGTCCTGTGCCAAGAATAGGCTCTTTTCTAAGTTTTGCTTTTGTCCACAAAAGTTAGTCATAAATGTGTTGGCCAGACAAGGCACTCTCCCTTTCTTCCCAGACGCTCTAGAAAATGCACGAAAAAGGGATTCATTCACAGGCATATTGCCCACTATTGCATTAACACAATTGCTCCTTCTGCTTAGATTACTTCGTTTTGCATATTACAAATTTCTTTTTTTCCCTGTGAATTTGATCTTATTTTGTCTGGATAAATGGTTATGCATTAATTAGAGGAACATGTCACATGTGAACTCAAGCTACATATTCTCCCACTGATCCAGGGATAAATGTTTAGCACTTAGCCCAGGAAAGGAACTTTCTCACAATAAAGGACCTTAGGCCAAGCAAGTGGCTGTGTTCAGATTTTGGGAAGCTGAACCCACATCACTGTCAGCATTGACTGCTTTGGAGGAATGTGCAGGCTGCCTCCAAGGAATGCTGCCCCAGCTCCCCGGCAGAGAAAAAACCTCCCTACTCTCTTTTTCATTCAGACACACAGCAGCTGCTTAGCTAATTATCTGGGACAGTGGGTCCCCTCAGTGAGCAGGGTCCTTTGCCCCCACTGGGAGAGGGGGATCCTTTGTCGGGAAAGGATCCTATTACGCCTGCATATGAGAAGAGCTCAGCTTCAAGCCTGCATCCTTATTCCCTTTCTCTGTAAAGGACCTGCAGGTGGGGAGTGGGAGGAGGGAAAGACAAAATAGCCTTGGACACCCTTTCCTATCCCATACCCTAAAGCCATGCTGGCAGAAGCTCAAAGTAAAGAGTGCAAAGAGCCACCTGCAAACCCCAGGGAGCCTGTGGGTTTGGACTGCCAAGCAGGGAGAACTCCAGGGCAGGATCTCCCCTGGGAATGAAACATACCCATTTCGGCCAGCACTTCAGAGCAATTCTATGCACTCACGCATGGGATTTTTCTGTCTCTTTGAGAGCAGAAGTCCGCCTGATACTGCAAAAAGTACCAGCAGAAACAGTCCCTGGATTTCCACAGGGAGAGTACACACCGCAAAACCCCCCCTCTGGGAAGATAGGTTGGAGCTAATATTTTTTGAGTATTTCTCTGAAATGCCAAATGTCTTAACTTCTGTCACAAGGGAATTAACATAAAACTGTCAGCACAATAATGAATATATGTTTAAATCCTCCAAAAAAAGTATCTGCTCCTGCAGGTGCAAGTGTCCTCCCTCACTTCTTCCTCCTGTGTTTCTAAGAGATATGAAATGAGACTCAATCAATTGTGGGAAATGAGTAAAATATAAGAAAAGTCCAGCGGAAAAAGAAGGCAAATGATGACCCTGAGGATGAGGAATCAGAGACATGCAACAACAGGTCCTTTGCATTCTGAACACATAATTCCTGAATGTCGTGGTGACTCCCCTACCCTTGGTTCTAGTTAGTCAGTGCTGGAGGTTCAGCATAAACTACAGTAACATCTAAATACTTCCATGAGATTTAAAAGAAGGAGGTTTTTATGCAGATATCTGGTAGAAGGGACTTTCCAGTCTTTATCATACTCCACTGCCATGGTTCAACCACAGCTGGCAGTCAAGCCTCATGCAGCTCACTCCCTCACAAGTGGGGTGAGGGTGAGAATGGAAAGTGTAACAGCGAGAAAACCTGTGGGTGAGATAATGACAGTTTTATAGTGAAAGAAAAAGCCACCCACACATGCAAAGGCAAACAAAGAATTCATTCACCAGTTCTGATGGGCAGGCAGGTGTTCAGCCATCTCCAGGAAAGCAGGGCTCCATCACACCTAACAGTGACTTGGGAAGACAAACACCTTCATTCCCAGCATTACTCTCTTCCTCCTTCTTTCCCCAGCTGTATATGCTGAGCATGACACCCTGTGACATGGAATGTCCCCTTTTGGTATGCTGGGGTGAGTTCTTGTGCACCCCAGCGCCCTCACTGATGGGGTGGTACAAGAAGCAGAAAAGACCTTGACTATAAGTTCTGCTCAGTAGTAACAAACACATCCCTGGACTACCAACAGTGTCTTCAGCAGAAAACCAGAACAGTCCAAAAGTCTGTCCCAAACTAGGTACTATGAAGAAAACTAACTACCAGAGCCAAAACCCCTGTGGCAGCATAACAGGACTAAAGTGATCTCTTCTCAGCCATTTCTACCAAATTTCTGCATATTCTGCTTGGTTTCAAGCAAACCACATGTCATGGATAAACCATTAACTAGAGTTTCCCCTTTACAGAGCTCTAAATTACTATCCTTTTAGTTCTGTAGACACATCTACATGGATTTAGGAAGAACATTTGTTGTGCTATCTGAACACATTATGGCAAACAAATGTCAATGATTTACACTAAAGGGAGATGTTAAAATGCAGCAAGTGTTTATAAAGTTAAGTGCAAAAGGAAACCTTAGTCTTCATCTGCTGGATCCAGGCATTTACAGCTGTGGAAGATGGGGCTCTCTCTGTATGTTGCACTGCATTATGTTAAAATCCTAAAAACTGAGGGTGTCAAAACTTCCTCTTACTGCTTCCATTTCTAAATTAGTCTGCTAAGGCTCAGCTTGCTCACAACAAAAAGAAAGAACATATAAGCTGATGTGGGCTGAGAGCAGCATGAAGCTGCCTGAGAAGAAAGGTTTTTCCTTTTAGTTTTATATGGCTATGCTCACTCCCGTTTCCCCAATTCTCTACTGCAGAAACCTGTGTCAGTTGTCATTGACTGCTGCTGTGGAAAAAAGGACATAAGCAGAAAGAATGCCCAACAGTAGGAGAGCACAACAACAGGTTCTACCTAATGTAAAAATCAGTAAAAATCAGAGTGGGACATTAAAACTCAGCGTCAACAAGGAATCAACTAAATAGAAAGCAACAGCAACAATCCCAATAAACCTGAATAGTTTGTGAATTTCAATGATTCAAATCCCCAGGCTTCCAAAGTTAGTTGTGTCTGGAGAGATAAAGAAAATGCATGGGGTGTTCATTGCTGAAAGACCTTTTTTAGAACTGGCTTTCATGGTCTGGCTAGGGAAAATATTGCAGGCCAGTGCCACAAAAAGTTTTCCTGCCCTCTATGAGCCAAGAACTGTGACTGGAATAGCAGGTCAGCTCTGAATCCACTTCCCATCTATCTGGTTATCACCACAGCTTTTATTTCCAGTTCCAAATTATTTGTCTCATGTATCACTTCTGATTTTGTAAACTAGAATACAGAATTCCTCTTTACAGTTACAGTTGCATTTCGCAGTGAGTCTCATACCTACTGATAGCTGTGAACCTGTGGGGACACTATGTAGGTCTATGCACAGAGAACAACTGCTCAATCAGCTCAGTCTTCCTTCCTTCCTTGAAATAAAATTCATATTCAAAAGTTGCAGCCTTTCCAACATATTAAAAAATAAAATAGGTGGCCTCTTCAGCCTACTTATTCCAGCTATGGAACAGGCACCATGGCGTATACTTCCCTACAATGATTTATTTATATAGGTCCTCTCCACTTGAATGCAAAAGGCACTAATATGCTCTTTAGTTCTGAAGTGCAGGAAACAGTACTTTGGGTTGACAGCTTCAAAGGAGGGCACTTCGGCATGTCCAAAAAAATGCTATGACTTCTCTTCTGTAAAAGTCAAAGGGTTACAACAGGGAAAAGGCTGTGTAACAAGGTCAAACATTACGACATCGTATTAGAGCAAGTGGTGATGGAAAAGACTTGAGAGGTCATCTTGTTCATCCCCCGGCTAATGCAAAATTGTTCCCTAGAGAGTAATACAGCAGGAAAGTAGTTGTTATGCTAAAATATAGGTTACATAATTCAAGAGAATGGGGCTGGGAAAAATTGCTAGAAAAGAAAATAATATAGAAGAACTTACTGATTCTTTAGAGATTACTGCAGCAAAACTGAAGTTAAACTATAAATTTAAAAACTACGTGGAGATCAAGCTTTAATGTTTGTTTCAATTTACTACTCGGTCTCTGAGTTGCTGACCTGGGTGCTTCTGCCTAAGCCAGTGACTCCTGGATTAGAAATATTTAATAAAAACCTGCTAGTCATGATTTGAGTTTTCTGGTTTTATTTTATTTTAAACACAGTGCCAACATGTTGCTCTGCATGTTCAATCAGTATTAGTAAACAAAGAGCAACAAGAAAATTATAGCAACCCGTCACCAAAAAAAGACAAAAACTTGAGGCACACCCTCACTATTCCTTAAATTATGCATGCCTTATCTCTGCTGACAGCTTGGCAAAAGGCAAAACGTTTGAGTGCAGACATCACAGCTTTGTGCCAAAAACCTGAATGAGCTCCTGAGCTTAAAGCTCATATCAAGTTTTACTGTTGCATAATACATGACAAAGTATGTCAGATGCTATCTCTAAGATCAAGTTGTTGCAGTGATCCTAAGTCTAGCCTCAACAAGTGACTCAGAATTTAACTAGTCCTTTCACTTCAGAAGACGCAGCGTCCTAATTAACTGCATGCACTGAAGTATCAATTTGTTCAAAAATTTGGAAAGCAAGGATGAAGCCATTCATCTGATAACGAGCCAACAAGCAAAAGAGGATCAGCAGCAGCAGTTCATGTTGAAAACCTGATAAAGCTGCTTCTCCTCAGATTGCTGCTAGCAATTAAAATGATGAGTGCATTTTTAAATATCTGAGCCTGTATTGCCTATGTGCACGTGAAACTTCCCAGTCTCACAGCCATGCTGCTGGAGGCAACTGATTCCAATTAAGTGTAATGAGGTTTTTGACCATTTGAAGTGGCCAAAACCAAAAATCCACCACAAAATCCTCACACACAAACAACAGTAGATGTGCCTGTGACTGCAACACACTTTCAATATTAAGGATTAGGATTTAATTGTACTTCAGAAACCCCCAGAAACATCATCCACACAATTACAAAGATCCCTTCTGGAAAGCTTCTAGAAGTGGCACCTGAAACCATGGGGGCTTCATCTTTAGAATTTTTTATCCCAAAAATAATTTAAAAAGAGAATAAGCAAAGAATTACAATGTAAATGCCATAGCATCTTCAGGATATTTATTTCAAATTTCCATTACATTTAGTGATGATAATATTCATTTCTAAAACAAATTTTTATAATTTAAATTCAATATATAGGCCTCCTCAGTCTGACACTCTCACAATATCTCGATATAACAGCCTCTCCTTAAGCTAAGAACTTCACTTGATCTTTTCTACACCTTCCTGTTCTTGTGTCTGTTCTCTAATAAATTCATATCTTTAAATGTGTAAACCCAGACACAACAATATGACTAAGGCATTACTGATTTTGAGTACAGAGAAGAAAGAGCATTTCAACAGACAAATACTTGGTTTTACTTTAGTGTTACAGTCACACAACAAAGAACAATCCCTTAAGTAATAGTCTCATAGTTCCTAGCAGACGTGATCTCAGTCAAAAACAATAAGCCTGTTAACCAGCTTTGTTCTAGTAACTTATACCTTATGCCTTTTCCCATGTGTCTTGATGCATTTGAGAGTTTTTTGGAAGGATGCTTCTTTAGAATACTTGAAGGATATAGTTAAATTAACAAAAATTAAATTTACAGAGATGGATTTGCAACAGAGGGAGAATGAAGAAATATCAGATGTGCAGAAGGAAAGACTGCAGCACAAATACTTTTAGCAGATGTCAAAGTAATTCAGGGTCAACAAGTTTCCCATCATTCTGAAATTGCTGGGACATATGAAAAATGCACCATTTTGGCAACTGAAAAGCAAACCCCACAAATAAACTGGAACAGAACCACTAAGATCTCAGGCTAAATCCATGCCAATGCATGACTCTCATCTGATGCAGATGCCAGCACATGGCCAGTTCTCCTGCAGTAGGCTGGGGAGACTTGGAGATCCCTGTTATCTGCTGGAGAACTCACCTCCTGGTATTTCTACTGCTGCTGCACCCAGTGCCTTGCCATTCCCTGGGTCACACTGACACACAGGGAGTGCAGGTGGCTGGCACATCAATGCTTCATCTGCTGTCCCATATCTTACAGCAGGAGGGACAAGAACAGGCATCCCAGGAACCGGGCACAGGCACCCTGAGCAGCCTAACACAAGAGGAAGGAAGGTGACACCCTGGGGCAGCCAAGAGTCTGGAGCTTCACACGCTGCACACACAGCCCTGCAAGAGAGAACTGCTGCTGTCCTGTACGCCAGAGCAATCTCTTTGTCCTTCAGTTACTATCTTTTACTACACTCACACTGTTGGGAATACAAAGGCTTTTTCAGAAGTGGAGACACCTTTGTACTCTCTCAAGGACCTGTACATCAGACTGCGAAGATTTAACAGCACAAGTACTTTGGTGTTTCACATCTATATAAAAATTATGTAAAAGTAGAGTACATCTCCATTTTCCAAGTACCACGATTGCAGTGAAGAGAGGTGTCCAAAGCTACATGTACTAAAATCAGGAAATTACTGATAAAAGACCATGCTCACCAGGGAGAATTTTCCCTTTTGGAAATTCTCCCCCATTTTTATAGCTGAAAACTATCCTAGATTTTCCAGAAACAAGATGTATGATGCTTGTAGGACCAGAACAGTATGGCTGGATCTTCAAGAGGGAATACAAAACCAGTATCAGATCATTGCATCCCCATTAACAAACAGAACAACTATACACCTCCGTGCCAGATGCTTCTCTGAGTTCTGTTTGGAAATCAGTGAGCTCTGTTAAGTGCATTTGCAGCTGAAGAGAAGCTGGTACATAAATCCACCCACCGATCTGGCAACATATTTCCTCTTTGGAAACAAAAGCTGGCTGATGCCTCTCCAAGCAAGCTTCTCCATTGGGGCACCAGCTCTTCACCTCTCTCTATCTGCAGAGACAGATGTAAGAGAGACCTTGGAGTATTCCTAGCCTCACTTGGGATGATTTCCTGCCTAAGTTTCCCCCTCAACACCTCCACATCAATAGTTTTTACAACAAATCATTTAAATGAAAAGTCACTCAGGCTATGGGGTTCCTTTCCATATGGCCCCATCCTCTGCCAGAGCAGCGCAGCTTCCAGGCAAGTTTGCAAGTTTCCAGCATAAAAGGAAAGGCAATCCTTACAGTGCTCCAACCATACCACCCTACCAAGCGTTTACATTTTCAAACATTCCTCAAGCACAATTTCTGTTTACCACACCATGCGGAACCCAGCCTGAACTTGTTTAACACATGTTTGCGTTATTTATCCAAACTCATTCATCACAGTTGTAAAACATCTGACAGACGATGGAGGTTTTCCAGTGCGTATCAGGCCTCTCGCTTAATTCAACCGCTGATTATTTCCACCTCTAAGTAATTTGACCAAAGCCACACGAAAGCATTCAGCTATACTAAATCTTTCTGTTTGTTATTAACTCAGTCACTGACTGTAAAGAGCTCTACCTCTCTCTCTACTTACCTAATTAATCAGAAGAACATCTATATACACATGTATATGATATATATTAACACACATAATGTATACACATTATACACTAATGTATAACATTAAGTTATATACATTGTATGTTTATATATATACAATATACATATTCTACACATATAAATACAATAGTTTCTTTTTAGGAGGCTCCCGGTGATAAGAAGAGCTTAATTACTACACGGATTGAATTGTCATTTGTACCATAAACACAGCCAGCTGCTGTGCAAAGTGCTCCACCATGTAAAACGCACACACTACAACACACATTACACACATTCAACTACTTAATGTGAATTTTTTTAAATCCCAGTTGTAGGAAAAACAGTGGCATAAAATCCATGAATTCACAAATTCACTTAGTATAAGCACACCAAGTCAGTGGAGTTTTGAATCAGATTCTGAAATTGGAAAGTAAAAACTGTTCTTTCTGTGACTACTGAGCACAAACACAGTATCTATCACCTTTTTATTTCTTGCCTCTTGCAGAAGGAAGATCTTTCACTGTTCCTCTTGTTGTTGTTTTGTTGGTTGTTTTGGGGTTTTTTTTGCATACTTTCCATTGATCATTAATCACACTGACACAAGTCTGCAACTATGAAAGTAGAAGCAAGTTAACAGCTGACCTGCAAGAACATTAAAAGGACCAAATCCTGTCCTCTGTCTAGGCTTCCTAGATGCAAAAACACATGGTTCAAAAAGTGTCGTGCTGCAGAAATTCAAGATCTGCTCACAGTTCCTGACAAACCCTCAACTGTTTGCTGCATGGTTTGGCTGTCTCACATGTTACTTTTTTCACCCTTTGGAAAACTGTATTTAAAACCATTATGAACTACATCATCACACTTTCACTTGACAGCACAGGCTGGGTAGTGCAGTCCTCAGAGTAAATAAGTAAGTCCTTGTCCCGTCTCACTTCAGGAATCAGATGTGTTCTGGGAGTGTGAGGCCAAGGTAAAAGCTGGGGCAGTAAACCAAGAATGAAAAATCTCTGCTTCTCTTAAGCCAATGGTGTCGTGCCATTGCCTTTGAGAATCACTATGTTCCAAGGGCTAGTAAGCATTTGACTCCTTTGTCTCCCTCAGTTCCCACCCTATTATTATTTCTAAAGCCTATGCAGACACACTGGAAAATAAGGATGATGACAAGGGATGAGTACAGAAGACATATCTAGCAAGAAAACAATAGGGTTTGCACATCTGATTATATTCTATTACATTCAGAAAACAGGAAAATGTGGCTTCTTAGAAAAAATGCAGGATATATTATTACTGTCAGCTGCAAAAGGAAGACCATGAAGAAATAACCAGTTGCTCAAGGTTGCCTCAGTGATGTTCCTGGTCTGCAATCACTACTAATTTTTTATACAGAAAGCAGGCAGTGAAGCTGAAAGGACAAAAGACTAAGAAAAAAACCCAAGAATATCCTTTTATTCTTTTAACTGAGGAACACTTTCTTACTGTATTGGTCTTGGCTAGGCTTTTAATGCAAATAAGTGCCCTCCAGCCTACTGTCATACACTGTACATAAGACAATCTCTAAAGTGTGTACAGAAAACTTAGCTGATGTAGAATTTGGCACTTGTTTGTTAAGTGGCACTTTAGTTCATGAGCATATTAAATTCATGATGCATAATCTGTTTGGGCAGCCTGCTAGTTTTAAGATGTTAGTCTAGACCTATAAAGCCCTAAATGTCTTGGGAGCTATTTATCCAGCCATTGAGCTTTTTTGGAGGTTTTCTGATGAAACAAAAGTTATAATCAGAAAATGTCAGTCACTAAATTGGAAACACTGCATTCAAAGTCTCTTGCAGCCAACAAACTTTCTTTAGATCCAAGACAAGATCCCAAAGAAGTTTGCCTATATTTATTGTAACTGTGGACCCGGGAAGATAGGATCTTCAGCCCTAAGATTAGTCCTGGGAAACTGTGGGGGCTGTACCATGATGAGGCAAATCAGAAGAGAACAAAACTGTAGGTCCAAAAAGCTGAGAGCTCTTGGAGGCCAAGCTACACTGCAGACAACGCATAAAGCCCGATCCTGAGCACAAGTGCCAAAAATCAGTCACAAACTTCAGAAAAGAAAAATTCATTTGTACTCAGACTTGTTCACTTCAGTATAAATTTTCTGCAGAGGTATTAGGATGGTATTTCCTGAGTAGTTTCCGAGTCGTGCCACAGAATATTGGGTGTGTTTGTGAAAGCTCTGTCACTCCTCACTCTCTGCAACTTCAGGGTTTTGCATGTCTGGAACAATCTTATTTTTTTCCGGTGTTTCATTAGCAGCCCCTTTCTGAGAAATGCCAGGTGGCACCATGCCCAGAATCACTTGCCAGCTAATCTCAGAGGATTGGGCATTATGCCATTTGAATTAAAAGAGTTCAACTCTAACTCACTGATAACATTTAGGAATCAAACCAATAAAAATGGGAAAACAAAATGAATACAAATAACCTCTGAATGCACACAGATCATAGCTTTTAACTGAAAATGTATACAGTTGTGGAGAAGGGGTGAAAAAAAAAGGCAGTAGAGGTCTTTCTCCAAAACTTAAACCAAGATTCAAGTGAGAAAAATGAACTATGATTACATTGGTTTCTGAAAACTGCAAAAAGAAAAAGAAGGAATTTGCACATTTAAGTACAAAGTTAATGTCACAGGGTTTCCTGCAACAGGGAGCTCAAACTTTAGACAAGCTGTGCTATGCCAATCACCCCATGAAGTGCAGAGGAGAAAGAGGAAGAAAAGAATTTGCATTTGAAGGGAACAATGGAGTTTCCCCCCTCAATCCCTTCATTCTGGCATTTTGACATGTCCTTCCTAAAATAAAAGCGACATTTAATTTATGAAGACCAATAAAATCATAAATAGCCAGTTAAAAAGTCTGCTTAATCCTAATGTGGTCCATATCAACAGTAAAGCATGGGATACTCCAGCATGTGCATGTAGATGAGCAGGCAAGAACACAGACTAGCGATTCTGTAAATTATAAACTCTTTTTCTATCATGAGATTTTAAGTTTTACAGGCTAGAAATTCCCACGTACAACACACTCCACAGGAGGGGTAAGGGAAGGAAAAACACAAGGCTAATAAGGATGTGACTATTAGGAAATAAAACAATTCAAAACCATTTCCTATAACACAGTTAAAGAAAAATATGGGAGGCAACTTTGGCTTACTCTGACTGCTGTCTTTATAAAAGTATATCTGTGTTATTAACATCTTCTCCTCTATTCTTTCATGAGTCAGTACAGGACAGCTATTTTTCTTTGCACTTCATCATGCATGTCCTGGAGGGTCAGAAAGCACTGGTCTTGTAGTATTCATAGCTAATTTACAGAGATAACAGCTAATCAAATTAAATAAATCATACAGAGAAACTGCCTTTTTCCTGTGGCATAACAGCATCCAGGAAATCTTTATAGGAGAAATAAATGACATGAGAGTTAGCAAGTCTCTCCCCACCCTTAAAGCTAGGATAAAGCAGTTTTAACTTTGGTAGGAACAATCCTCCAACAGTTCAAATGGATGAAGGCGCACAAGAGTTGCTTTCTTTTGTGGCTCTGTTTGCAAAGCAAGGCCACCAGCTGTGGGCAGACACTTCAGCACCCTCCACACCGAGGCAGATGCTTCAGAGAGGACGCAATCCTGCCACCTCCCTGCCTTTGCCCAACCTCGTGTGCCCCACTGACCGCAGGAGCTGCAGAGACCTGCTCACCTCCTGCTCCCAAGGGATGAGAGGAAGCCAAGTGTCCACTGGGGCTGTGAGAGTCAAAAAGGAGCTCTGCCCTGAGGCAGCACAGGCGTTTGATGTGTGCCCTGAGCAGCCCTCACACTCCACAAGCCTTGTCCCGAAGTGCCAATATTGGCACTGACGGAGCAGAGACCTAAGGCAAGGCTTGCTGCAAACACGCACCGCTGGCTCCTGCCATTCATGCACATGTTCCTCCCGACACAGCCTGACAGCCCAGCCAATGGAGCACAGGAAGCCGAGGAGCCTAGAAGTGAACTCTGCAGAACACCTTTGTCCTCTCTCCAGGCATGGCTCGCAGAAATGACCACGTTAGAAACAAATGAAAAAGAAGATCATTACTGAAACACTGAATTTCATTGGTAATATCTTAATTTACAAAACACCCATTTCTTCCTGTGAGAATCACATCTGACTTGCTATTGATCAAGGCAGAAATTCCGAGAGAAAGGGACTAGCTTCCAAGGTGGTATCCATAAAAATGTCTGCTACTAAATGTACTAGCTACTAATCATTCCTTGGTTTCTGGGGTGCTGTATCAACCGTCAGCAAAGCTTGCCTGTGACAAGACATACAACAAAGCAAA
>VRYO01001463.1:66518736-66532880 GCA_009812075.1 Sialia sialis
AAAAAAAAAAAAAAAAAAGGCGCGGCTTATATTCGGGTGCGGCTTATATATGGACAAATCCCATGGTCTTCCCAGCTACCCGGAAGTGCGGCTTATATTCAGGTGCGGTTTATGATCGTGAAACTACTGTAATTCCATACATCCCATTTCTTTTGAGGACACTACCAGAAGTCCTCAAGACATCAAATGCTACGGATAGCCAGAAACTACCCAGATTTGTTCTCTGTGTTATATGAAATAAATCCATTGTCAATACTAAGCAGTCATATACGATGAATTTGCAAGAAACATATGCACACATACAAACACACACATAATCAAAGTCTACCGTGCCATTTGCATTTTATTGTTCCTTCTTTTAGTCACACTTGATCAAAATGCACTGTTGTTTTCCTTTACCAATAATATGGCTGGTAATTTATCGAATACTTGAATACCAAGAGACATTTCACTGAAAAATTATATGCCCTGAAAGATGCAAAGCAATACCCACCACAACTGTTTTTGCTTTGGCATGCATCAAGAACTGTGACAACAGTCAGATTATAGTTTACAGATTGTATAGTTTACAGAAGTAAAGTACCCTGGATTAAAAAGATAGCAAACTATAAGCAATCAGAAAACCATCTCACTTCAAAATCTCTGATGCTAGAAAACAGTAATGTAAAAAAAAAAAAAAAAAAAAAAAAAACAGGAAAAGAAAAAAGTTCTAGTGAGTGATGCCTTGGTTTCCAGGCATCACGAGAAACAACCCAGGATCTGAACTTCAGATTCAATCACTCCCTAAGCACTTGATTCATAGATGACCCTGAACATGGTAAACGTGCTCTTTCTAAAGACTACCAAAACAAATGAGACTTTATCATGCAAATAAAATCAGGCATCATTTTTCTATCATTACATCAGAATTTGCCTAAAGAAATCAACATTCCTGAAGCTGGAGCACTCTAGACATGCTACACATGCTATCAGAGGCAGGTTAAATCAGTTGGGAATCCTAAATGCCTAGTATCTGCCCTCAATTTTCCCTGGCAGTTACTTCCTTAGCACTAAACTGCATTGAGTCAATATACTGCCAGGCATGCTTCTTTTTCCTTCTCTTTTTGAGATATTGTCCTATGAAAATCCTAAGTAAAAGAAATCTTTTGCTGGTGGGTGTAAATTACTTTGCAGGTACAACCTTCAAAACATTGCACTACCTACCCACCAAAAACTTTTGCCATTAGATAAACAGATTTGTGCGTCCTTTGGTCATGTTTTCATTTTTCTCTCCAACTGCTTTCTGAAGGACAAAGCAAAAGACTGAACAGATTTGTGTATGTGCTTTGGCATGGGAATGACTTCACACAGCAGCATTTCCATACCGCCCTGATGGGGTAGGACAGTGCTGGTCCAGCAGCACAAACTGACATCACACCAGTTTGTTCTGCCTGGAGACAAACTGCTCCTCCTCCCAACAGATCAAACCTGCAGAATCCACAGACACAGTTCTGCCTAAATCAGAAGAGATTAAGTGACAGCAAAAATGGACCTCCTTTTTTTCACCTACAAGACAAGCACCAAAAAAAAGTCACCAAAAGCTACAGAGCTATGATATGCACACATTTGGTTTGCACTTTCCTCCCTTTTGATAAACTTTTTAGTTTTAGTTAAAAGCAGCTTTCATGACAAGTCCTTGGTTGAAATCCTTGAAATTTTTACTCATTTGGCTCACTTAGATGAAAGCCCAAAACACAAAAACTTTTGTTTTCATGCCGTCCCCAGCAAGCGGAACCAAAGCAAAGACTTGACGGCTATTTTATGTTTGAAACATTGGCTTCAAAGCAATGGAGACAGCACAGTGTGGGTGGGCCTGACACTACAGCTGTCTTAAAACAAAGAGCCTATATTTCAAAAAAAGCTCACAAGAGACAGGATTTACCCGGAAATAATTACATCCAACAGAAATGAAGATGAGGAAGAGGACATGTGTGCACACATGTTTCAGGGGGAAAATGGTAATGGTGCAGTTAAAAAAACTAAAAACAAGCAACAAAGAGATCCTAAAGAATGTTGTATTCATTTGCAGCTGTAGTTATTTCCATGGAAAGTATTTTTTAAAGAGTTTTCTAACTGTATTACACATCAGTGCAGTGTCATAAAAATGAGAAGAGTTATTTGAGCTAGTAATGGGGCAAAACACTCAAAAAGGGTCTGTATTCAAATGAGGCATCCCATGCATCTACAAAATAACTTGGAATAACAAGATCTATAGGATAAGTGAATAAAAATGTCATTGAGGTGGATACAGTTCAGATCATGTTTTCCCCTGTAAACTCATTTTCAATGGATTCAGAGTGATTTTGCTGTTTAAGCAATGGGAAGCAGCAAACATTAAAATATCACACCCACAAAATTCTGGTCAGCATGTATTATCAAAATAATAGAAAGCCTAATTTTAAACAGACATGAAACAGATGATGATTACAGGGGCAAATCATTGCCACAATTGTGCCTGTGCCTGAGCTTGCCAGTGGAGTTTATGGCAGCTGAATATTTTGACTGCAGCATCACTTTAAAACATTTGACAGGCTTCCAAGCACTGGGAGCTATAAGTTCCCAGAGCCTAGATTCTCTTCTCTTAGTGTTCCAACTGCTGAAGCCAGTGTGCTCATACACTGCAGCAGTGTCTTCCTATGCCTGTACCAACAAAAAGGCTATCAGGAAGTAAATATGTGGGCTCATTTCATCCCTCCCTCCCTCTGTCCCATCCCATGGGACAGTACAACACAGCTGGATAGAGCCACCTCACCTCTGAAAGATCTACTTTGCAAATGAAGTATTATAAAAATGCCACCTGCTGTTTTAGAAAGGCCACCAGGGTGCCACAGTATACCCATGTGCTTGAAGATGGTATTTCATCAAATCTCAGAGGTAAGTTGGTTCACCTTTGGGACACAGGAATTGCAGATTTGAGATGAAAAGTGAGAACTGTAAAGACACACACCCATGTGATGCTGAAATCAATACTCTGATCTTCCCACTTGGAAAAGACAGGGCTCTGGGTTACACTGCAATGTGTCAAACAACATTAGAAGCCTCTCTCTTGGAGCTGGAACTTTGATGATCCATATCAAATGTACCCACCACTCTCAATAGCCTAAAAGAACTGTGCTTTTTGGGCCAGCAATAAAGAACATGATCAGAAGGGGTAGAAGCATTAGTTTAAAGCAAACCTGTATATCTTTTTATTGTAAACATCTCATCTCTCCCACACACACACACAAAACTTGCTATTCACCGTCTGTTCAACGAAACTATTTCTGCTTAGAAGCTGGGGCCCTTCAACTAAGAATAACCATTTGGTGGGGGCAGAGGGATCTCCTTGATACCTAGAGAAAGAGGACATCCATATCTCCATTTTCTCCCAAAAGGGCCCTTTGCTTCAGGGGCCCCCACATAGATGAAAGCTGAGAGGTCTGAAAGCAAACCTTGCTTTGTTTTGTTTTTCCCCTTTGCCAACTATGATGACTCCAGAGTCATTGATAACAAAAGCAGATGTTTACAGCCACATGGGAGGCTTCCCTGTATACAGTGGCTACTGCATTACACTGCATTAATCACTCCATGACATCTACCATATGTACACATTGATTAGTAGGCATTTTAAATCCCATTGACAGTGGTGGGATTAGATGTGCACAAATATTAAAATGTAGACTCCTTCCCCATATGGTAATCATAAAATTGATTCTCTAAAAGACTGGCTTTCTTCAGGGTTCTCATTTCCCCAAATGAAAAGTGTAAAGATATATCTTGCTGAGAAACAAATATGAGGCTTTTTTAGCACTTTATGCAACTGCAGGATCTAAAATTAAGCCTTCACACTTTAATGTATTTTTTATATACTTTAGAAATCAGAATTTTCCTTTTTATTTTGCATATTTCAGAAAACAGTGCAAATGCTTCTATCATTCAACACAACTGATAACCTTGGTAGATCTAGAAAAGGGCTTCTGAAAGAAGAAACAAATATCCTGAAAATGACTCACTGATATTTAAATCATTGCTACCTGGCCCTGGATGGCAAAACTCAACTGTGAATTGCTTCCTGCCATCTATTTAGTTCTTTTTGTTTTCCTCTGGTTCAGTACAGATTATTCATTAGATTCACTGACTGCCTTTTATCTGACGCCAAACGCCTCCATTCTGACCACCAGTTTTGCTTCCATCTGTGCTAAACCAAGTGATCTGATCTTCTATCAGCTCCATCCATAATCATTATTACAACTAAGGCCTGTTAGTGGTAGTATAAATGTTATGTCATTGGAAAAGTATAGGTACAATTTACAGACTAAGCATTTCCCTGAAATTGCAAGTAAGGCTTTAAATCAGTAACTCACACAAACATCAGTGCATTAAATGGAACAGAATTCCACATTAGCTGAGACCAAGACATCCTCAATAAACCTGTAGACATACATGCACATCAGAACCTGATTATCCTGTGCTGATGGAGGAATAGATTTCATCTATAAAACGAGGATGCGTACAACACATGAAACTTTCCTGGCGATGTAATTTACAAAGACTTGGTATATAGCGCTGTCTGGAATCTGGCATTGTTACAACAAAATCTTATGGATATTGCTTCCAAGAAAATACATTTTATAAACATCACCTATGATTGCAAGCTCTGTGGTGCTGACTTTCAATTGCACATTTATTTCCCATGCCAAATAGAAATGTGAAATCTTTTATTATTATCTGAATATAACTTCAGGGGATGCTGGGATTCAGATGTTGTAACTAACAAAGCCCATTTTTAATGTTTTAGCATTCATATACTGTCATAATGGGAACAAGCTGTTTTCTTTACAAGGCTGATTTCATGCTCAGCATGGCCTATTGCAGTATATTCATGAGGAACAATAAAAGTAGATAAAATTAACAGATAAAATCTCTGATCTTTGCAATAAATAACTAAGGTGCTACAAAATCAGATAAAAAAGCTTTTTTCTTTTTGTTTGTTTTGGTTTTTTTTGTTAAACACTAGGTAACAAACTGGACATCCTGGTCCATTTTGCTGTACTGCAGCATGCACAGCCTGCTGGATCTCCTGCCCATCTGCCTCAGGATCCAAGCTCCAACGTGAGAGACAAACAGGGCAGTTTTTGCTAAGCCACCCCTAAATATTAGGATGTGTGGGATCTGCATGTTGGCAGGGCTCCAGGAGGCTCTGCAGCACACTGGGGATCTGGTGAGAGCAAATACCCTTATTAAGACTCAAAATCCCTATGGCATAGGATAACAGGTAACATACATGGACATCTCTCCACTTTCTGTCCCTGCCCTCTCCAGCCAAAATGGGCAAGAAAAAGCAACTTTGAAAATAACTGTGTGTAGGGATAACTTTTTCTTAGCAGACTTCCTCAGAATATGTGAGCTTTTCTGGAGATGAATGGTGAACGATGTTAGGGGCAACTCAAGTTTTTTGGTAGGCTGAATTCACTAGCACTGACTGCCCTTAGACTGACGAGCAGCATCAAAGGTCCATCTCCTCCAGCACCCCCTTCTCTTTATGTCATGCAAAGAACTGTTGGGGCTACAAACTCAATGCTGTGTTTTGTATCATTGTACTGGCAGCAAATTTAATCACAGCTCCCTAGACAGCACTCCTTGTGCTGAAAAGATGGGAGAATAGAGCATTTACATTTGGGAATGTTTTTCTCCGTTCTGGTGCAATTTGTGCTTCACATGACAAAACAACGCTGCATGAAAGACAGCGGCTGTGGCTGTGCCAAGTCTCAAGCATGCCAGAGAACTCTGGATAAGTTTTAATTTCACACTAAAGAGCTTGTTAAGTCTCATTTGGACCTTCCTATGAAGTATTCCAACTGATAGATTCTGCCAACTGCAAGCTAATCCCATCGAGGTAAGCCCCTTGCTGCAGCTCTCAAGTGAGAGAAGTAGGAGATGCATCTGGCTGCGCACACACATTTCTCCTTACAAATCAGCTAGTGCTTCACTGGCTCTTACATTTATACCACAGCGTCTCCACTGTCCTTTCCTCTTGACCAGAATTAATTACAAAGAAAGTGATCTAGGAGGTGAAGAACTGAGGTACACTTGGCTAGCCCCAACACAATCATACTCCTGAGAGCAGGCTATGCCTTGACTACTAATTCCTCAAGACTTGCGAGTGAATTCCCAAAGCAAAAAATACCATTCATGTGGAGGATTAAGTATTAGTCTTTGCTTAGCTATTTTTTATTATTATTTTCTCATCTTTAAAATGGGTAGAGTAGTATTTTCATACTTAACAGATATGGCTTTGGAGTAGGCAACTTTCAGTTGTTTCATGACAGATTTATTTGTAAGGATGAGTTAAACATAAATAGATTTCTTAATGAATGCAGGACAATACCAAAGATTTGTTGCATACAGAACAGATTAGTCTTATTTTAAAGGGAGCAGAGGCAAAGCTGACACATCACACGCAACTACATAAAATGCCAATTTCCAGCCCAAGAGGTATGAGATTTGCTGCTATGCATCTTTTACACCTAGGTTTTCAAATAACTAGGTAGTGTAGCCAAACGCCTTCACAAATTTTGTTGCACTTGGAACTTCACTTAGCTGCATGGCCAGCAATTTGCTCTCTGTTCAGACCCTTATCAGAGACCTGAATGGCATCTTGCTTTATTACTCAGCACATTTTAGACTTGAAAATAATTTTAGAGTAGCAAGGGGGGTACAGGGGGAGTTGTCAAGATGCTTTAGCTCCAATGGCTATGATCTAGGATTTCAATCTGCTTTTGAAACAGCATGATTCCCACACAAGTCCAGCATGAGAAGTTGAGCTCTGTTGTTCAGTGGCACCACTCCTTCCCTAGGAGCAGACGCTTGGAAACAGCAGAAGGTGCAAAACCCAACTGACTCCAAGTTCTCCAAAACATTAGGAAAACATGAATATGAAGCTCGCAGCTGCATTTTATCAGATTTATCCATATAAATAGACCAAACCCAAAGTGGATCCAGACCTGAACTTTTCACCTTGTGTCCCTCTGTGACGAAAATGTATCTCATTTTGTTACTCAGACTAGAAATTCTTTAAAGACTTATATTATATTTCTAGTTAAGGAATGACGCTCTCACCAAAACCCTACTGTGCTATGGTGCCTAAAATAGTTAGGTCACTAATACCGTCCAGGTTTGGAGGTTACATTCTGAACAACATGTTTTGACTGAATAAGGATTTTTTAATAAACTTTTCAGTTTTCTCCCATTATTTATCTTCTTGGAGCATAAGCACTCTGAGCGTGGACTGGTTACAAATACCAGTGAAGAGAACACTGCTCTCCTGTGGGCACTACCAGAACATCATTAAGAGAGGAAGAGATGTTCAGGAGGATATCACAAGTCTTTTGTCTGGTCTTCAGTGCATCATATACCTTGGAATGTCTAATTAACTCTTGGATAAATGTCTCCCATAACGCATAATAAAATTACTGATGGTTGATCAACTGTGCTTCTTTATCAAGCCTCTTCATCAAAATCAGACACTTTCACAATGACTCAGCAGTATTTCTTCCTCAAACTTAAACCCAAAACACTCCTCTTTCAAATTCACATATTGCAAAATTTCAGACACCATTGCAAAAAAAAAAGTGTAAAAATTACAGGAAAATCACATGCATTAAACACATATATTATTATTATATAGGTTTTGGGAGGATTTTAGACCTCAGAAGTTAGGAGTTTCAGTTTAATTAACACATTTTGCTGGAGCCAACTCTCCTTTAGTTGTCCTAGTGTGGAATGAGGGAAATGTCGATTTTCTTGTTAGAGAACAAGTATGGCTAATGTTACTGCTTTCCAAGCTCTATCTCAGAGACTCAAACTCAGGTAAGCTTTGTGCTGCAGTCACCGCTGTGCTCAGTGGCAAGGTGACAAGAAAAGACAGCAACATCTGGTGCCTGAGCTACTGCATCCCACTTGACTGCAGCCAGCCTGCACAGAGACAATGCAGGGATCTCCAAGTGGTAATACAATCTGGTTAGTTTCCTCATAACAAACCCAAGGTGATTTTTTTTCACAATAAATATTTATAGGCAGATGTCATCTTTTTAGACTTACCCAGTTCAAAGTTCAGAGCATCTCTAGGCAACTTCTAAATACTGAGGAATCTTCTTGACAACTGAAAGGGCCAGATAGCTCAATACAAACGTACTGCAAACATAAAGCAGCACCAGAGATTGCTATAGTCACAACTGGATACTGTGCTGTATTTAAATGGAAGATGGGCCATGCTGCTAAATCACTCGAAATGGGACAACTTTCTTTAAAATCAGTGGAAGTTGTGAGTGGATGGCAGGATTCACAGTCCATTGTTTTGAGTTTTTTTTCCTTTCTTCTAGGTCTTCTAGGTTTGAAAACACATGCATTTTAAAGCTTACTGTTCACTGTTTAGTTTTGTGGAAACAGACTACTAAGCTTCACAAAAAGCAACAGACTTGAACTGTAGGAGTTGGTTGAAGCAGACTGCTTTTAAATGAAGTACAGTAATTTCACAATTATAAGCCGCACCTTTTTCATTGAAGAATCCAGCCTACATCTGTAGTGCGGCTAATCATCAGGTGCAGCTTATTTATGGACAAATCCCAGTGAAATGCCAACCCGGAAGTGAGAGCTGGCCAGGGAGGGTGCCTGGGGCTGCCTTTAAAGGCTTCGCTGGTCTATGAAAACTGTTGCAACTTGAGCACCTGACACCAAACCCTGCACTGGTGCGATTCTGTTACTAACTCGTTACTTTGTCGCACATGGATCCTCGCATAAAAAAAAAAAATTAAAAAATGTGGCTTATATTCGGGTGCGGCTTATATATGGACAAATCCCGTGCTCTACCCAGCTACCTCGAGGTGCGGCTTATAATCAGGTGTGGCTTATAATTGTGAAATTACTGTAATAGCTTTCTAAATCAGTTCTGGAGAACATCTGCTATGCCACTCATTCGCTTGTTCTCTGATGAACTTTATTCCTCAAATTCACCACTAGCTTATTTTTCTTGTTTTGGTAGTGATGGGAACCAATCCTACCAAAACATAGTTTTTATTAATTAATAACTTTACAAGTCTTGACAGAATTAAACTTATGTTAAAACACACTTAAAAATAGCCAGCATTCTGCTCTACAGCCACACAAAAATAGAGGAAGTCTAATATACAAAAAAGAATAAGCAAGTCCTGAACTTATCTGCTGTATGTGTATCTACAGGGTGCATTCATTGGAAAGGAGAAAGTGCAATGGAATTAATTTTTCCATCAATGAATCAAAATAATTCAGATTTCCCAATTTCTTAAATTACTTAAGATATCTTTCTCCCACCCTTCTTACCAAGGCTTCACTGCTGCAGCTGTGTCCTCCAAACAGATTCTCACAGTCCCCAAATTCACAGCATTTACATAGGAGGTATGGAACTCTGATGGGTTTATATAAGTCACAAGACAATTTTAAGCTGGCTACCTGCACTGTGAGCCAGGAAATCAGAGCTCAGTCCTTACAGAGGTCTCTCTTTAATTTTTTCCTGTGCTGCTGCAGATGCAAAAGCAGCAGGTCCTGCTGAAGGGCGAAGGAAAACATGGGAGCAGCAGATCTCCACTTATGCTACACAGAGAGAAGTGGACTTTCTCTCATAACAACAGATCAACGTCTGTGTCAACCAAGAGCTCCTCTCATCATCACCATGGCATCATCTGCCCCTGAAATCCTGAACTACCTTAATTACAAAGTGCCACAATTTCAGTTTGCCATACCTGCTAAGAGCAGTCAAGGTGTAAACATACTTCTACACCCAACACAGCAAAAAAAAAAAAAAAGTATAAACTTACAGAGCCAAAAATAATTTAGGCTGCAAGTGAAGTCAAGGACACCTGGTCCAACCACCCACTCAAAGCAGGGCTCCAAAAACCTAGGTATGAACTACTTACTGCACTGCATCCAATAAAACCAGAAAATGTCAAGAGATCCAGTTCCAGCTTTGCCTTTAGTGGGACCACAGTTGGCTACATCAAGTTGTGAAGTCTCCATTGTCCTAAAGAAAACTATCATATACTCTTTCTTTGACTGAATGTTCTCAAATGCAAGGGACATATCATTTAAATGGCTGTTTTTCCTAACTAAAGACATCAATTACACCCAAGAATCTGCAGCTGTTAAAGTTAGTTAGGCTCCTACACTGAAATAGCTGCCTGGCTACTCAGAAGCAAGGGTGAGACTCTACAGAGTGGTTAAAAGGGAGCCCATATTTAAACATGATAGATAAAAAGATACATATGCTTGACCCGCAAAAGAGAACTGACCAGAAAGGAATTAGAAATATTCTTTTGCAAATAAGAGAATAAATGTAGACAGTGATTAAATTATGGGTGAAAAAGAAGAAGAACAAGAGTAAAATATCATTAATTATTGTAATTTTCTTGTTTCTAGACTTTGAAAGCATTTGAATAAATACAAAAAGATAGGGGTACTTTAGAGATAAATGACCTTTATCCTATCTCTATACCACTCTCACTGCATGAGTTTAAAATGACAGTACTTCTCAGTACTATATAAAATGCAGTGACTCTAGAGGCTTGCTAACATTGCTATGTCAAGTGAGTATCTCCAACAGTTTACAAAGTCTATTCAATTCATATTTGAAATTCTCCATGCAGGCCTTCTGAAAACATGTCATGTGGGAGCAAATGGCAGAATAAGTGCTATAACCCCACTTTTACTAAAAAGCAATGAATAGCTTCCTTTTGCTCCAAGAGCTTGCGTGTGGCCAGGAATACCTGGTTCCTTTGCTGGTCTGCCTATGTGATTTGCTTAAAACACTTTTTTTGCCTTAACATTTTCCTCTCTGTGTCCTCTACGAGTACTTGAGTTCTGCCTGAACCCTGGTATTTTATTACTATAGTGCCAATTAACGCATTAAGCATACAGCTTTTTGGATGTCAAAACAATTTTGAAGAAATTAATCTATATCCCTTGCTTATTACACCAACCAGACTTTGTGATTTCCTAATACAGATGATTTCCTAAGGTATTCCTCAGTTACACTCTGTACTTACTTGTTCTGTACTCTCCCACAGTCAAGACTTATTTTTTCTGATGCCTTTGTCACCATTCAAGTGTTTGCTCTAATGAAGCAACAGACCTTCAGCTAAGGGCTGCTCTGCCACAGGGAATGTATCCTGGCATGAAGGGTTGGGCGATGACTTCGAACCAGAGATGACATGGGCTGGAACCGAAACAGAAATGCCCACGTCCACCTGTTCTGCTCATGGACCCTGTGGTCTCCAGCCAGAAGGGCAGGATATTTCACACATAAACCCAAAATGCCAATTGTGCAATTCCTTACAGAAAATAGGCCTCTGGCCACTCAGATTTAGTCCCATCAAACAGCTGCCAGTGCAACAAAAATAACCCAGCTATCCTGCAGAGAATGAAACAGTGAATGTTACCACATCACATTGGAACCTCAGCACCAGCAGATGAAGAGAAACCACAAATACTTCAGCAACACCTTTGGTGAAAGCACACATTCAGCCATAATTAAGCATTGAACCAGAATGCTGCTATTTAGGTATTGTTTCAAATGTCACACATTTAAAGCGCCTACTATTAAAAGGTCTCCTCAGGGCATATGAGGAGATCAAGTGTCTCACAATGAGGTTGCAGTTTGGACAGACAAGAGAAGAAATCTGACTGTCTGCAGTTGGATTTTTATAAATAACCATCAGTCCCATCATGCAGCTGATACTTCCCCTTTTCAGCAAGGAAGGCTGTCATTTAACTGAGAATAATCAATGAAGACAATTTCTGACTTCTCTGAGAAACTCTCTGGGTAGGCATGCCTGGATCTGTGTTAAAGGTTAAAAATATACTCAAAAGTCACGCTGAAGTAAAACATTTGAGTTTAGAACCTTGCGAATATCATGACCTGTTACATTTATGACATCTTTTCTATTTAATTACTTAAGATTTAATGTCATAAAATAAACACCTCACATCAGAACTTATCCATAATCAAGCTTTTACAAAGACAAACTGTTATGTACTA
Source organism: Sialia sialis (assembly GCA_009812075.1). Lineage (NCBI taxonomy): Eukaryota > Metazoa > Chordata > Aves > Passeriformes > Turdidae > Sialia > Sialia sialis. The sequence continues at coordinate 66,530,822 of VRYO01001463.1, forward strand.
ATTTCAGACCAAACCACTGCTTAAACTCCATTGATGAAAATTTGTCTATGAAATTCTCATGTTTCCCAAGAATGTGAAATCCTTCAAAGGATTTTTTTTTTTTTTTTTACAATTATTGCCATATTACTGCCATAAATGCAACACAGTTTGGGATTACAACTTTCTCAACTCTGAAATTGCTTGTGCACACTCAATTCAGTTGAAGCTGTTTAATACATGTTCTAATCCTGCATAAAACCCTAAAACTACAGAAGCCTTTGGATTTTCCTGTACTTGATCTCTCTATCCAGTACATTTGAATTATTTCAGCGTCTCCCACTGTGTCCTGAGTTATTTCAGCTTCCACAGCAATAATGCATAAATATACAGTTAAAACAGAGAAAATAGAAGCCATTTTGAAAAATGTCTTCAAAAGTTTCAGCAATTAGAACAATGATTCAGATAGAAAGGTGTTGCTCCCTAAACCCAAGTTACCACAAATGTTTTATCTTCCTCTCTGCTCCAATTCTTCCCTTGGAAACCAGAGAGACACTGCTGCAGCATGGGCATCTTATAGCTGGGGAGATAAACTGCGTCTCCTTAGCAAGCCGTGAATGTCACACAGAAATTTCAGGTGGTTCAGCTCTTGTCAGCAATGCTGAGGCACCCATTGCATCTGCCCCTGCATTTCTGCTGATATCTGAGGAACTGTGTGCATGTGAGTGAGGCTGCGTGCAGTTTTCACGCCTGAAGCTCTGCTAGTGCCGGTCAGCATTCGGCACACATCCCTAATGACATATTTTTAGGAACTGTTGAGAGCCTTAATGCAAACCTGCTCTCCCTCCACTAGCCATAACACGGTACCACAAATAGCTAAGCAGTTGGCAGCACTTTCTATGCCTCATAAAAAGCTACTTCTGATCACAGACCAGGCTTTTCTACACGTACTGTTCTGTCCAAACAGGCAAAATATATTGTGGGTGTAACGCTATCTTTTCAGGCAAATAGACAGAATTTACCTTTTTTTTCTCTTTTTTAATGGTTTGATCTAGAAGTGCAACCTGAAGACTCAATATGAAATTTTGTGTTACTTCTTTCATGGCTTAATCTATATTTAGAGAAATTTCACAGCAGCAGGGCTAAGCATAACATTTGTTCTCATAACCTTTTAAGCTCCAAGAGTTATCTGTTGCATCACACCTAGTTTTTTACTTATAGTCTTCTCTAAAATCACGATGTATCTATATGTTGCCTTAGGTATAGGGTCTGAAATCCCACTCAGATCCAAGAGACTGACAGAAAAATACTGGGAAACTACCCAGGAACAAAACTGTACTGAAGGTCATCAATCTTCCCCTTATTCCTGACTTGTTCCTTTCAGCCCTCAGTTACACACAACGTTTTGTCTTCTCCACTGCCCGCAGCAGAACAAAATCCATGCACAGTTCAGCTGCCTTCTCTAAAAAAGGGCCTGGGGAAGCTGCTCCTACAATTGGCTCGCTGTCGGGAGAAACCTGTCTTCCAGCAACCACTAAAACATAATATCTGAAAGAGCAAAAGCCATCAGCCTGAAACATTCACAGAAATACATGTACAAGTGACTTGGCATTTTAAGACACGATCTATGTGATCATATTCCTGTGTTCTCCAGGTATGGAAATAAAAAACAGGCATCTGTCTTATTTAGTAAAATATGAGAATACACTGAAAAGTTTTACCTCAAGGCTGTAAATTATGAAAAGAGGTTTTGCACAGCCTGGGAAAACACTTCAAACTGGCAGCTGAAGTGTTGTTTCTCCAGCTCCTCCAGTGTTGTGAAAACATGAATAGAGAACACAGCCAAGGCAGGGTCTGAGGGCAGGGGGATTTAGAAAAATGCAAATATTTTCAACTCAACATTCCCAGATCTCTTTCAGATGTGAAATTAACAATACACTGAGCTAAACTGAATAGAAAAGGAGTTGTGTTATCCAGCAGGCCATAAGGTAAAAGAGTTACCTGTGCCATCTCCAGCACAGACTGTGAGAGATGGAGGGGGAGAGGCTATTTTACAGATCTAACATGTACCAACCAAATAACT
>VRYO01001463.1:66534104-66585375 GCA_009812075.1 Sialia sialis
ATTTTGCCGGAAATTGTCCATAAATAAGCCACACCTGATGATTAGCCACACTACTGGGATAGGCTGCATTCTTCAGTGAAAAAGGTGTGGCTTATAATCGTGAAATTACTGTAATTCACTTGAGCCAACAAATTCATGAATATTACAAGTGAGTGCAATTTTCAAACAGATCTTCTTATAAATTTCCTATACACTGACCAGTTTTTGTCAACAAATGAGTAAAAACTCAAACAGGTATAAACATCTTAGCCAAACCCGTACTTGTTTCTCTCAGGTAATAAAAGCAAAAGTGACTGTGGACCTGCAGTTTCCAGGATTTACCAAAGTGGTATAATAAAAACTGGCTGTAGGCTTTAGGACAACTTTCAAAAGCAGTGAAGTGACTTAGCAGCCAAGGTCAAATTCTGAAAAAGTGATCTAGGATACGGATCATAAATGTTTAAGTGGCAGTATGAAAGAGGTAATTTTTCTTTTCTAAGCCAGTGGCAGAGCATGCTGATAGGAATTCAGCAGAAGCTGAGTCAGTTCCTGAAACTGACACCTCTCTCCAAGTGCTATGCACCTCTGCTCCCAGAGCAGTGCTGGACCAGCTGAGCCATACAACATCTACCCACGCACCACTGCCTGTGTCCAGCTTGTGGATACCAGCTTTGAGCACATTTGCAAGGGGAATTGGAGGCTCTTGCATTCATGGAGCTTTCAGACAGAACTTTCAGCTTTCAGACAGGAATCTGTCACAAATTCATTGATGCTTTGATTGAGCTGTCAGAGGCAAGAGAAAGGCACGTACAGTCAACACCTTCTTTGCTCAAATTAGGCACCTCTTAATCTGGACCCAGCCCCTGGAATAAGCTTCCACACTCCCTCCTGCTGGACATGACACCTCCAGTACAATCACGCTGTGCTCCAGAGACTATCAGGCCCCATGACGTAACGGTACGCTTTCCAAACACATGCTATTGTGCATTCCTGGTTTAGAAAGTGCTTCTTCAGTGACACTACACAGTTGAAACAAACAATAGCAAGTTTTTCAAGGAGTTTATGCATTACATTCCACAGGTGATACAGCACAAATGGAGATTAAAAAAATGAACAAAAAAAACCCCCAAATCTTTATGCCCTATTAGTAAGAAGGCAAACATGCTAGACACATCCCTACCCAGAAGATATACAGGTCCATATACAAGACTCAGAGTGGAGCTAGACAGGCACATGGCAATCAGGTGTGAAAAAAAGAAATAACATACAGAGAAAATTGCAGTTAATACAGGTTGCTACTATGTGAAAAATAGAAATTACAAATAAAAAGCCTCCCAGAATATAATAAACAACATTCTAATTTGGAGTTGTGTTAATCATTTTAACTAAAATAATCATAAATAGTTTCAGTTATGCTTTGTGCTTATGATCCAGTTTCACTAAAATTATGTGAACATATGGCCTCAAAGACTATTGAGTAATATAAAAATATTCTTGAATAACCAAGTTTATAGGTTTCTCTTCTTGTTTATCTCTAGAGGATTAAGTCAAAGTAGTTTTCAAACAAATAATGAAGAAAGCAAGGAATGTGCCTAAAACTCCTGCACTTCAAAATTCAAGAAAAGATATGAATAACAATCCTTAGAAATGGTTGGTACATCTCATCTTTTTCACTCTATACACAAAAACACACATTTGTACACTGCGTTGCTGGAGCAGCAGCCCCTCAGCTAAGAGACAGGACTTTCCAGACCTTAACTTGATGGAGACACCGGGGCTGGTCCATTCCCACAGGAAATGCCAACTTGAGGAGACTGCACGTGTAGTTAATTCCAGTTAGCAAATTATTTTCAAATAACACTAACTTGAAAATAACTCTTACTCTGTAAAAAATCAGACAGGGCTGCAGTACATGTAAATACAAAAAGCTGAAGATTTTGAGATTGAGAAAAAGAACAGAACCTAAGCTGCATGAAAAATTGTATTTTGCCAAACAAACTTCAATAATAACAATGAGAAAACAGAAAATATGGAATATATCTGTAATTTCTACCTCTGGAATTCACAAAATGCTGGTTTCCAATATTCTTTTGAAAGACTCATCCCACTGACCTACAGCTATTGTTAAAAAGAAAACAAAATAAATTAATTCCATGTCAAGTAAGATGAGCACAGATGTTCTGCAAGAAGATCATACAAGGAAGTAAGGAGGTAAACAACATGTCTGTGTATTTTCTAATTGTGTTTCAGCTATTGTTACACTAATTTTATGGCACTTGAATCTTTAAAAAAAACCCAATACTTACAGAAAACAGTGGAGAACTGAATTTATTCAAGGAATGCTTCTCAGCTTACAAATCCGATTTTTCTTTATACTGCTAGAATACCCACTGAGTTCCAAACAGGAGCAGTAAGGGTGACATCTCTTGATCTCAGCTCAGGTCTTCATCTTACAGAGTGGGAAATTCTCACTTGCAAAGAAAATTAAGCCTAGGAGGATAGTCTTATTTTTGTATGTTGTCCATCTTCAGGATTTTCTTTTTGCACAGTATTCAATAAACTCTTCTACTAAATAAGAACAGGGAGTTTATTTCCTCATCTCCTTTCTCCATTGTTGCTTCACATTAGCAGAAATATTATCATTTAATAATATCTCTCTTTAGAGATGATCATGGTAAAAATCTCTTTTTCCCTTTTGCACAGTGTTGTCCTATTTGCTTTGAGACATGTAACAGACAGACTCACAGACCTTAGTGTGGGACAAAAACAACATGAATGTTTCTTTTACATTTCAACAGCTGATTAAATGCCTTGGATGGAAGTTATGTGAAATTTTAATTAAGATTAAGCTGACTTACAGCAATAGAGCTCATTATGGCATTTTTGCAGGCTACGCTTGGTAAATGTGCCCTCTAAAATGTATTTCAGCCACCAAAAGGAGATGGACACGAAGCTCCTTGTATTCCCTACTTTGCATTACATACTCAAGGCTTGGTTGCTCAGGTTATGATGGAGGAGGTAGGTATGCTGACATCAGCATTTTCCAGTTACATCTCCAAATACTTGTCATACTTTAAGGGTGGCTTCAGCACTGATACCACACAGCAAAACTGAATAAACCCAAACTCTTGTGTGGCCCAGGACTGTAAAGACAGAAACCAGCATTTTGACCTGTAACAGGAAGAGGCTGATAACTGCACAGCATTTGGAAGAATGACGGAAAGTAATTCAAGAGAGTCATGGAATACATGAAGAATAATTAGTCTCCATTAGCCAGGCTATTTTTAGTGACAGGATAAGGGCACAAATGGAAACAAAGGAGGCTCCATCTAAACATCAGGAACCTCTGAGTGTGACCGAGCACTGGTAGAGATTGCCTAGAGATGCTGTGGAGTCCCCATCCCTGGCCTCAAAGGCCATTTGGACAGAATCCTGGAGAACAGGCTCTAGGTGTCCCTGCTTAAGCAAAGGGTGAGACCAGGTAACCTACAGTGGTCCCTGCCAGTCTCATCCATTCTGTAATCCTATCACTTGCATTTCTGTGTATTCTATGTATATCCTTCCAGACACATTGATGGTTAGCTTCCAGCCAAAATCAAGACAATGGCAGATGAAGACTAAGCACCAGAAATGGAGTTACTGAGTGTAATTCCAATCTAAGACCTAGACTGTGAATACATGGATGAAAACAGAAGCGAGCACTGATACTTTAGGACAAGGCTTCATTTCTCAAGCTTGGACTGGGGCCCAGGCCAAAGAGCAAGAGTTAATATAATTCCCTTAGAATGTAAAAATTAATGTAATAGGCTGTTGTTCTCATGTGAAAGAGGATATAAGACAGACCTTGTGAAACAGAAAAAAAAGATGACCTAAAATGTATAAAAATTAATGCTGTGATTCAGACTAAGGGAACTCCAGCTAAGAACTGGCTGATGCAAGGCTGACAGACCAAGTGGTGAGTGGGGGCTGAGACATGAGTAATGAGAAATTCTGAAACTTTGGGTTTACAAGCCTTACTAAAAGCACATCACAAAACTTGTATAAATGTACGCTTACTGCAAAAACCTGGCACACAAACTATCCTCTTGTGCTGTAAAGGATGCTTGTTGGGCCATTCTATTTCAACCACCAAGAAATACAGGATAGGAATCACTGAGCCAAAGCCCAGCTTGCTGAAGAAATTACATAGACCTGCAGGGCTCTGCCGCTGAACAGCCACAGTCCATTAATGAGGAGCTGAAGGATCCAACCCCTAAGGTGACCAAGAGCTCAATATAAAAACAATGTCCCAACCAAGACACCAGTTACCTCAGGAAGTTGAAGGATTATGCTCTCTCTATTGCAAAATCGAGTTCAACTCCTGGCCCTGTGCAAGACACGCAGTTATCTCCTCCAAGGGGGTTCAAGAGCAACTCAGGATCAAAAGTTTTCTTTCAAACCTTCTCGGTAGGAGTTGAATGATTTTTTGCTGTGTCTATACCATTTCGTGAAGATGAGCCACTGGGAAGCCACTACCAAAGAAAGAATTTATGTATGGCCTTGCTGTAAGGTATCTTGAGGGGAGGGGGAATGGAAGGGAAAAGGAAAGCAAAAACCTTAAAGAAACAAAGACTGCAATCACTCAAGGGTTATTCTTTCCAAAAAAATATTCAAGACCGTATTTGTAATGGCAATAAACACTTTAGTTATATGCTTACTGTATTTCAGATTAGCAGATATGTTAGCAGTCTGTCATACAATAGCTTTAGGGGCCAAATAGTTTGCTCAATTTAAGTATATACTCTAAGACCCACAGGAGGAGAATAAGTAAAACAATTTGAGCCAAGTATTTGTGTAAAATACTTATTTTGCCAGCACCCTAAAGAAAATAAGCAGAAAAATCTCAAATTGCAACCTAAACACGAACATCTATTACCGTTTCCTTGCGGTCTATAAATCTAATCCTACTGCCCATACATCAGACTTACCATTCTTTCTGCAACTTCTCAAGTGTCCTCTCTTTTAAGAAGTCTTAATCTGTATTAGTTTTTCTTCCTCTTGTGCATTTAAGGCGCAAAACTGCACCTTGCTTTCTGAATTTGTCTTTGAAAGACCTCGCAATGACTTTTAGTTTTCTCCTTTTCCTAATGTAATATATTAACATAAATCTAATCAAAAAAGCAGTGTGGCAGCTGCCCTGAGATGGATTCTGATGATCAGCAAATTTATCACAAAGCCAAAACCAGAGAAGTTCAGTGAGAGCAATTTCAGAGGCAAAAAGGGCCATTATCCTTTCTGAAAGCACTTGTATTCTGCCAATGTCAAATCACCAAAAGATGAAAATTGGTTTTGGTGTTAAAATTCTCCTTGATTTTATTTTTCTTCTGTATTGTTGGCTTTTAAAAGCTATTTTTGTTAAAAGAGATAGGTCACTCTAATTCCTAGACTACTACTCAGAAAAATGTTTAAACAGTCCCTTCTGAGAAATATAAATAATGTTCTGGTATTTTTTAATATGGTTAAATAATTCATCTAATATAACAATGGTCTGTACTCATCTTTATGACTTTATACACCTTATGCCCATAAAAGTGCAAATTTCTGAATTTGAAACATTTGCGAAAATTACACCACAGTCTAGTAATAAAAAGCCCAGACTACTTAGCATCATTCTTAGATAAATAAATTAAAAATGAAAAAATAACCTATCAATTATGAAAATAGTACCAACATAACCACTTACTGTATCCTTAGCTGTATCCTAAGTCTACAATTAGCTAATAATAAAATTCCTTTTTCCCTTTATTTCCAGGCAATGTTTCCCTGCGGTCAGCAAACAGCACAGAGGAAGGATTAGAAAGCTTTCCCACAGAAAGCAGCACGAATGCTTATTAACCTCAAAAGACTGACTCAGAGGAAACTAAATTCCAAAGCTTGACACATCCTTCTTCTTGTATCCCAACCAGCTCTGTGGTTTCCACCATGATTTCTCCATTCTCCAGCAAAAACATCAAACTATTTGGAACCAGATGCAGTTCAGACAGTAATGGAGATCCCAAAACACAGCTTTTCTGAGCCATGGACAGACATCATCATCTAAGGCTGGGCTTACGCAGAGAGTCACGGTTAAATGCAGATGTTATTCTGCTGGAGATGCAATGGCTTTGAAGTTTTCCAACTCGTTCAAGAAAGTTGCTGCACAGTAAGAATGCTATCAGAATGCTGTCATATGCAACAGTGACACAATTGCTCACAAAACATCCAAAACCACAGCTGCAAATTTCTCTGCCCGCCCTTTGTCAGCAGAACAAAATGAGGCATCCATTTTTCTGAGTGTAGGACTGTATCTTACAATGAGTTGAATAATAAGAGTGATTTTTAAAATCTTTTTCCTATGATAATACAATACAAACTCCTGATCTGGCAAGGTATTTTTGAGGCTTCCTCCTTACTACATCTAAAGCATTAAACCCAGTATATTTTCTCTTTAAAAAACAGGTTAAGTCACATGATCAAAAAGCTTATAAGAAAACTATTAGTGCAGCATTTAACAAAGACTAGTGTGACGAAAGTTGTCAGACTGCAAGTCAATATAAATATCCTTTAAACAAAAGTACTTCAAAAGTGCTGAACAACAAAAACCTAGAGAAGATAGCTGTATGCTAAAATCTATTAGTATTCTACCATCTGTTCAGCAGCTGCTTGCCACAAAATAGTCACAAAACCTTCCAATTATTAAAATAATTTCATATTTCCAAGGAATGAATGGAGAATATATCAAAATAAACAGATCCAGCTTCCATTATCTCTTCAGTAGCAGCAGAAAACAGTCAAGAATGGAGTTACAGATGGTTTTTCATGGTCATGAACACACAAAGTTCACCATGTTCTAGAATACGCCATGTTTTTTTTGCCTGAAAAACATACAGTAAAAGCTAAGAAAAGATGGCTACACTTAGGACTTCAAATTATGAAACAATCACAGTGGCTCACCATGTTAGAAGATTTCCAGCTACATAAATAATGGAATCATACAATGGGACCTTAAAGATCATCCAGTTCCTATCCCCCCACCATGGGCAGGGACCCTTCCACTAGACCAGATTGCTCAGAATGACATCCAACCTGCCCTTCAACACTTCCAGGGATAGGACATCCACAACTTCTCTGGGCAACCTGTTCTAGTGCCTCACCACCCTCCCACTAAACAATTTATTCCTAACATGTAATCTAAATCTCACCTCTTTTAGTTTTAAACCATTCCTTTTTCTTCATTAACTGCCCATGTAAAAAGTCACTCTGCTTCTTTTTTATAAGCTCCCTTTAGGTACTGGAAGGTTTAAATGAGGTCTCCTGGGAGCCTTCTCTTCCCCGTGCTGAACCAGCCTGTCTTCACAGGAGAGGTGCTACACCCCTCTGATCATCTTGGTGTCCCTCCTCTGCATCTGCTCCCACAGGTCCATGTCCTTCCTGTGCTGGAGACCCCAGAGCTGGATGCAGCACTGCAGGTGGGGTCTCACCAGAGCAGAATCACCTCCCTCATCCTGCTGGCCACACTGGTTTGGATGCAGCCTACGATACTTTTGGCTCTTTGGGTTATGAGTGCACATTGCTTGGTCATGTCCAGTTCTTCCATCCACGAGAACACCCAAGTCCTTCACAGGGAAGGACTGCCAATGAGTTCTTCCCCTGGTCTGTGCTCATGTCTGGGATTATCCTGATCCAGGTGTAGCACCTTGCTCTTGGACTTGTTAAACCTCATGATGTTCCTGCAGGCCCACTTCTCATGTTTGCCCAGGTCCCTCTAGATGACATCCCATTCTTGTGTTGTGCCAGCTGCCCCGCTCAGCTTCCTGCCACCTGCAAACTTGTTGACAGTGCACTCGATCCCTCTGTCTGTGTCACTGATAAAGACACTGAAGAGCAGTGGTCTCAAGACAGAGCCCTGAGGGACAACACTGTCACGAGCACTGGCCTCAGCCTGGACACGGAGCTTCTGACCACAACTGTCCAGCTGTGTTCTTGTGAACTAAGTAATCCAGCCTTCAAATCTATGTCTCTGCAATTTGGAGATAAGGATGATATGTGGGAAATGAAAGATCATCCCCATCCATTTTAGACCAGATTTAAAAGTGAATTCTCCCAAGTACTATCTTAGGTTTTTAAGTTCAGCATTTAGAAATTTTCTGATACAGTCAGAAATTTTATGTTCATACTAGGAATGACTGCCTTCTTTACAGTAAACACTTTCTACAACCTCCCATGACATCTAAGCCATTCTGTTAACAGACATATGTTGCACATTACTATTTGCAGTAACAATCTCTTTGCATCCATAGTCTCTTATTCTGGTATATGAGTGAACCTCTGTCACACAATGCATATTCCCATCAGTGGTTTGGGTTTTTTATTTTTTTTGGCTTATCTTTGTTAGCTTGCTTCTTCCAAATTTTTGAAGTTTACAATTAAAAAAAAAAAATCTCACACATTCAGTGACACAAAATTATAAGTAGAAACAAAATAATGTTATTGTGAACTTTCAAATACACATTATCTAACAGTTCTACTCTCACTTTTATGCCCTCAGATACCTGATATTGCAGAAAATAGTTTTTAATAAGTCTCATATTTTTTCTGCACACTAATACTACCACACTTTTTTTATTAACATGATAATTTAAAAAAAATATTAAAATACTAGGAAAAATTATAAATAATCAATTCAGCACCAGTTTAATGAAACCAGGACATCCCTTTTCATCCTTCTAATGAATCGGCAATTCACTGACGCAAACAGTGTTTGCTGTCCTCTTTTCTGCTTTCCCAAAGAGATCTGGCAAAATCACACTTCGGCTTTGCCACGGTCGGCCAGATTTGACTTTTCTGACAGCAAAATTCCTGATGATTGAATTAAGGACTTCTAAATGAAAGCCAGCCAGATGATTAAAGCTGCTTCTGTTACAACAATGAGAAATACTTAATTTGCCTAAATCAGTACTCATGCACCAGCCACAGAGTCCATCAGCAGCTCACAGAAAGAAATGAGATGCAGCATCATCTACTTGAAAGCAAGCAAGTAGGTATCAGAAGGCTGGGATGGGGCAGGGAGCAGATTTGAGAAAAGGGAGATGATGATTTAGGTAGAACAGGCTTCAACTCTCAATTTTGGTTCCCCATTCTGTCAGATGATTTGCCTTTGAGGTGGGCAAAGAAAGCCAGAAAGATATCATTCAGCTTAATAATCACTGTCTATTCTGCTGCTGCTTTGAGCATAAAGAACTTGTACTACCATGTGTGCTAAAAGTAAACAAAGCAACTTTTTTTTACAATATATTCTTATTTTTGGGCTTAATCTATTTTTAAATTAAAAAAAAAAATTAACTACATTCCCACTGTCCTTTTCCAGTTAACAGAGATTGCTTCCCTCAGCTTTTCTAATTGCATTGCTTTTGGAAGCAGCACAAGGTAACCTGGATGCTGTCCTTTCTGGCCTGCTGTGCTCTTGCAGTAAATTTTGAGAAAAAAAACACTACATCAGCACAATTTCAGAACTCAGGTTCCTCTGCAAATCACAGGAAGCAAAGAATTTTGCAAGTTGGCAAAGCATCAGAGGGACATCGTCATAGTCAGAGTACAGCAGTTACAGATTACAGAGAAAAGCCTGAGGACATAGAGGGATGCATTTCCAAGGGCATGGGTTTTACCACCACAACCAGATAGCGAGCAGACTTTTTAAATGATGTTTTCCAAATGAGGGACAATGGGATTTTTCCACCCTGTCACTCAATATTATAGAGTTAGCAAACATTTTTAATTGATCTATCTGGTTGTTCCAATCCTTCAAATAACCTCTGTTGACCTATCACTCTAGGCTGTATATTGCAAACTTCGTGCTTCTGAAGAGTTCCACATTAAAACATTGCTGGTTTCCTGTGCAAATTAAACAAAAACCTTCTAACTGCACTTTAGGCAATATAGCACCAACACACATGTAGTCTTTTAGTCAACAACCTTTCAAAACATACACTTTTCTCTCTCTCAGAAAGTGTTGTTTAAATCTGAAATACTATTTCTCTTCTTAAGTCCTGGAAAGCGTTCAGCTTCCCTTCACCGCAGTTCATTTATCTTGCAAGAAGTTTCCGACTGCTTGCCACAGAGAAGAAATTTTTAAAAGGCACAGAGAGAGAGAGAGAAAATGTCATGGTGCTTGACACTGGGCTCTGGAGCTGACTCACCCAGGCTGCACCTTGGAGAAGGCTGCACTCACCCATACTGGAGCCATCATTTCAGCTGGCCACTATTTTCACATCTGCAGTTTTGAAAGTGTGAACAGAGGCACCACAAAATTATATGCTCATTTTATTCATGATTTAACAAGTCTTTCTCCAGAGAACAGTTTTGGTTTTTTTCTCACCTCCACCCCAACATACAGAAATTTTCAAGAAAGTGTCTAGCTACAAAAGACCTTTTAAGCTGAAGTTATACAGAATGCAGTGAGCAGAGACAGACCAACAGACAGTGATTTTTTTCAGTTCCTCTCATAGTCACTTTAGTCCTGTTTTTGAAAACATAAACCTTTGCATTGAATACCTCCTCCTGATCTTCTCCTCCCAAAGAGGAAAAAAAAAGTTTAAAAAATGAATTCATTGGGATGTCTGGCATAGTCATGGGCAGCTAAGGGGCATTTAGGTACCCAAGATGCAAAAGTGTAAACTTTTTTTAAAGTATGAGTTGCCCACTCTTTCCTCTGAGGCAGAATGGGAACACAACCTAGAACTTTCTGTACTTTCTGTAGCCTTGTAAGTAAAATGTAAAAGAAGCAAAGTGTCTGTTTGTGGCCACTAAAAATATCTTTCTTTTTTTCCCCAAATGAAGTGAAACCTGCACCTTCTGTGAAGCTGAAAATATTCAACTTTAGCTTTTATCTTAGTCTCCAAAAACTTGCAATATTCTGGCAACACAAAAATACAAAACCTTGTATGAATGCAGCCAAGTGAGGAGAATGCATGCAGCTCTAAGGCTTAAGTCACACTGATATGCCTTAAATGCAATAGATTACCACTTAAATTTTAATGGACTAGAGAGCAACACACGTAATTAACCAATTTTAGGTGAATGCTCAAAATGCAAATATTTGAGTGTGAAAGCCACCAAGGTAGGGGTGGCATTCAGTTTTGAGAGGACCAGTTGTTAGCACTGAGAGGTAATGGAAAAGAAAAACTATCATCTGAACGTTCATTGAACTTATTTTCTGCTCTGATAAGTGTTTCTTCTCTAATCTGGCCAAATACAGATATTTACATAGATCTTGTCTTGCAGCATGACAATAAGAGAAAGTCATTACATGTGAAAGTTGTTTGGTCACTGATTACAAGATTCTTTTTAAAGGTTTTCTTCTTCACTTAGCAGTAATTTCATTTTTCACCATCTAGCCAGCCACACCATCCTGTGAATTGTAATTCACTCATCACCAAGCAAATGCAACCGAATCCTTATCTTGTTAGGCAGTACTGGTTCCTCAGCTTCATATATTATTTGTTCTGTCTGAAACATTCAAGATGATGGATAGAACAAGGAATTAATTGGGATAAACATTTAATAGGCCCAGTGACATGAAGGCTGTGGACTGGGTCCAGTAATTAGGGCCAAGGCATTGCTTCTGCAAACTGTCCATGTGAGTATTTGCTGGAGGAAGGGGGCTGTAACACCTGTGAAACATTCCTTTTCAGAAAACTCCAAGATACCTTCAAGCTGCTATGGCCAAAATCTTTTTTCAGCCTGATGTGAAAGGAACTGAGTGGTTTTCTGTCCTAGTCCTAGAGAGCCTTTCTTCTAAGCATCTCCTTTCCTCTTGCCAGACAAAACCAGCCACAGTCGATGCAGTGACACAGAGACATGGGCAGGGAAACCTAGCACGTCCTCGGGTTCTGACCCCACACCAGCATCAGCTGATGGATCATCTCACTGTGGGGCTGTCTGGGAATGAACCTGACCCATCAAACCTACACATGCCTTCGTTACTTCCCTCCTACTGATGGGCACCACCCAGTTTCCAGCAGGGATCCTCAGGGAGCTGACAAGAGGAATGCATGTAACTGACAGAGGGTGAGGATAGAGCATCAGCATCAGCACCCAGCACATTTCTTAAATCACCAAAGAAATTGAGAAGAGTTGGCAGCACTGCAGCATCCGCTTGGCACCCAGTTCTCATGCTTCATGTGGCTGTATTCTATGAATCTGTTGCCATACGGGAAGCGTAGAAGGCAACTGAGATGGGAACCCTTCGGAACATCAGAATTATTTCTGTCTAACATTTGCCTTTACATCAGGGAAGTTTTGTTTATTTGTTTGTTTTCTTATTTGTTTTTTTTAGTACAAGGACAAATTTGTCCAATTGGTCCAGGGTCTGGTGCAGGTTCCAAAAAGACCATGGAAGATGGTGGATACCTACTAACAATATGTATAAAGGCCTTAGAAAGCACAGAAATTTGGACACTGAGTTTTATTAGGAGAGGTTGGCAGGGCAAAAACCACCTTGAATGAAATTACTTCCAAATTATTGTGGCAACAACTCTGAAGAGGAATTTCAATTTTTAGTGGGGAGGGGAAGAAAATAAAAAAGGTAAAACAGCAGTACCATATGGAAAAGAAAAAGAAAAATCTTATTTAAGAGGGACAAGTGGCACTCAGATGTTGGAAAAATAAACTTTTTTTTTTTAGGACCCCAGCTGGGGTGGAAGTGTCTCCCATTCAGGTAAGTTAAAGTTGCACAAGATTTTATCTCATAATGACAGCAAATTAAATCTTCTGAGATTTTATCTTTCAGTAGATAAGCCTAATGATAACAGAAACTTGAAAAAAATTGAAAAATCGAAACATGTCACAAGATTTAGCTGCATCTTAAATGTCATCCTCATTTAGAGTACATGCTTAAATCACCAAAACAAGATTTGAACCACCCAGCTAGAATTATTTAGGGATGATAATTTAATCAAATGATCTACTGAATACAAAAACTGGTCATTCTAGTGTACAGTGTTGCAAAATCAGCTGATTACTTCAACATGTTTTCTCCTGTTTTTAATTGCTATAAGGGTTACTATGTCATTGACTCTGTATTAGCATTAAGTTTTCACAACTAAAGGAAATTTACTGTGCTATAGCACACAGCATACTATAATACATTATGTACTATAGACCATCCTATGCTATAATATAGTTTTGAAACTACTACCCTCTTAAAAGATCTTTCTTACCATCCTTCTTCAAGTTTTGGCTCTTTTCAGACAGTTAAAATTTTATTAAAGCATAAAAATAAATTATAAGAAAAAGTTTTTCAGTTCTACAGTAAGAAAATCACTGTGAAAATGCTATAAAAAACAACAGCAAAGACACAAAGAGCTTTGAATGTTTAACACCCTGTTTGGGCTTGAAAAAATCTCATTGAAGAAGGCAGGGATTGTGCGTCAGCAGCTGAACTTGAGACTGGGTCCAGGAAAAAGCCACTGTGCAAGTGTGGAGAAAAAATAAAAAGAGCACAGAAAGAAGATTAACAGCTTCTCAAAAAACTACATAATAAGTTACAGAACAGAATGTCATTTCCAGAAAAGATAAGAAGCTATTGCTTTTTGATTACAACCAAAGCTTAGTCTAAGATTTCAATCTAGCACATAGTTACAAAAGAGCGATCTAAGGCGAAAGCAGGATATGGGCAAAATGCTTTGCTAAATACATTTCTAAATGTTTCATGAACAAAGGTTGATTTCAGAAAAATTGAACACTCCACATTTGAAGAGGCTTTTGCATCAGGACACCATACAAAAATAAGATTCTGAAAACTGGATTTAACCCTGCAATTCTGCTAATAGAATTTTATACACTGATGAGGTGCCCTGGCAGGGATTGCACACAGGCTGCATCCCCCTGGGCATCTCCAACTTTGGCTTCCATGGAAAAGTAAGTAATCATTTGTTAATTCAGCTGTTATTGCTTTGGCTGCTGCTGTTTTCTCAAGTACAAATTTTGACTGTCTAAAAAGAAAAATAATTTTTATCCAGGAAGGAAGGTAATATATATTAAAACACTTCACAGGGAAAAACATTGTTCCTGTACAGTCTGAAATGAGACCCAGTGAGGGAAGCATTTCATGAATGTTAATCCAGGTCCACTGAGTCTCAGTCCAATACCACAGGTTTGCATATATCAGTTCCACTAAATTACACTTCTATGCCTGTCTGAGATAATAACAATTATTTTTCTCTTCACCATTATTCTGCTCTGGTGAAAGTTATACTCATTTATGTATGCTTATTTTACATACAAGTTCCTTCTATCACTTGTCTAATGAAATATATATTACAAACATTCTGCAGACCATGGATGCAAAATAAAAGAAAAACTTAGTGCAATTTCCACACAAAACTTGACTAACCACACTAGGAACACTAAAATCAGAGAAAGCAATGCAAGACTAATTTTCACTACCCTTTGTCTTTTCTTATTAAAACAACTGAGGATGAGAGCCTTTAACTTAACTTTCAAATGCTCTTCTAAAGATCATGTGCAAATGGGCTTAATAAATGTGATTTTAGGGACCTTAATTTTTTTAATACCTGCTGCAACTTGAATCTGGGGTATGTATTTATCCCGGAGCTGTAAGACAGAGTGCACTAATGCCTGATACAATGTAAAGAATGCTGCTGTCTGCATAGTTTACATATGAAAGGGGGGACACCAGCTCCTACCTGGAAAGCAAAGTCTGCAGACCCCATGCCTTGGCACGTATCTAAATGTTTGACCTTGAGACACATGAGACACACCGAAACCTCAGCAAGTACTGCTGCAGTCAGCAATGGCTGCGGCTTCAAGTGCTCCGAATCCAGTGGACAGCAGTCCCTGAACCAGAGCCAGTTCAGCTCCTTTGAGAAGGCATCCATGTGGTTCAGGCTCTGAGCAGTACTGGAAGAATGAACTCCAAGAGCCAGCGCTGCACGGACCTTTTGTCAAGTGTAACAACTGAGCTATTATCCTGAGACACTCTGGTCAGCAGGCATCTTATCTTTTACTGGCTGTCCTTTACTTTCAAAATATTCCAGTAATATCTGCTGTACTATTAAACACCCTAGAACTGCTCTCTGCTTTAAAAAAAACACATTATGTGAATTCTAAAACTTGAAAGACTCAACTATCCTCTGCAATATGGTAGAAAGGCTGAAAGAAACGACTGAGCAGTAATGACTGGGCAGCAGTGTGGTTGCAAATGCTCTTCAGCTGTGTGTCAAGAATGCCACATATGCAATGAAGCTGAAGATTAGAACATGAAAATCTAGGATGCAGATGCATGAATTAAACCATAATTAAACCAAGCCAGAAGGTCACCATAGCCAGGCACAGGACCAGGGCTGTCCTGCAGAAGAGATGGCCTGCAGTGTGCCAGGCAGGGCAGCAAGCAGCTTCTTCCATGGGAGGCCTCGGCTTGAGGAGAAGGTCCATTGTGGGAAAATTCAGACTGTCACTGTGAAAGTAGCCTAAAACAGAACATCTCACCACACCGCTTTGTCCCTTCAACACTCAGAAAATAAGTTGTCTTTTTTTATTTCCATGGTGCTAGAGTATGCATGCAAAAGGATGCCTTCAATCTATTCACATCAACAAGATGATTGAGCCTAACCAATTCCTTTTGGAGGAAAAATATAGATGGAAAAAAAGGGTATGTTGATTCAATAACTGTAATGGGTTATGTTGTTTTTTCAGAAAGGCCTGACAGACTCCACTTTTTCAGCTTTGTATTTCTCTCACCTATTTTATTTGAATTATATACATGAATTCATCTTAAAAAAAAAAATAATTCAAAGCAGGTATCCATTTGCCATAGCCCAGTGAAAAACAGATTGAAATCAAATTTATAACTGATATAAGATACTAAGATTTTTACTATGAACTTTTGATTGAGGAGGAGACTTTCATCTCATAATTCCCTGTGATGCTATGTGCAGTTCTCTGCTTGTTTGTTAAGAAGTTACATTTTCAAGCATAATTGCTTGCTGTCCTGAAAAACCTGGGTTTATTTCCTTGAAGGGAGAACACACAGACTTCTCAGTGGCAGCCTCACATAGCACCAAGACTGTAATGCAAAGTATCCTTTCTCAGAAGCAAGTGTAACACAACAAAACTTATTTTGAGAAATAATATTTGTGTAGCGGTCTGTAATATTTTAAAATGTTCTGCTACAGGGAAGAAAGCCACAACAAAACAACAAATCTCCAACTTTTAACTTGCAATGCAGTGGATATTTCAGCTCCACAGAGTATCATATTATCTTATTCTCAGACAGTCCAACCACCCAGCCTGTCATGTTAAATATGGGAGCAATTTACAGGCCAGACTTTAGGTCTGGTTCGACAAAAGCAGTCCCTCAACAGAGGGATGTCAGATTCATTGACCTGGGCACTGAGTGACAACCTTTTCACCAAAACAGGAGAAGGGAAAGGAAGAGAGCTAGACAGAAAAAGATGAAAAGTTATGTAATCCAGTATTCATGAATGTTTATCCTCATTTTCAAAGTACACTTACTCATAACTTTTAATTTTTTCCCTGTTGTTCTATACAACATTCAGCAGAGGAAAAATTATGCTGTTCCATATTTTACATGTTTTGAATCTCTAGGAGGATTTGAATAGAAATGCTAGATACTGGTACTATACTCTTTCCAGTTCAAATCCCTCTTCCTCACACATAGACGACTGAAGACACTTGCTCATCACAGACATCCCACGCCATCTCCCAGGCAGAAGGGTGCTAGACTCAAGCTCTGCTGACACTTCAGAGAGCACATGGGCTCAAGTATGTTCGTGCAGCTGGAGAGCCTTGGCAGGAGTCAGTGCTGTGCACAGATGCATGGGCACAGATCCGTACTCTGGACATCCATTAGGAAGTACTGTTTAAAGGATATAAATCCCCAAAGTGGAACTCAGCACAGTAAGTCACATCTAGCCAATTCTGAGCCATCCACTTCTGCTCTCACATCTTCTGCTAAGGGGCAGGTTTTAAGTTTAACTGAAAATTGATATTATAGATTAATTTTTGATCAACTTGGTTCTCTGGTCTAGCTTACCACGTGGCTGGACAAATACTGCTTGCTGGGAGGAGGAGGAGGACAGAGACAGACACTGCATTTCTATCACATTGAAGCAATTCCAGATCCAACTCCACATGATCAGGATTCAGCTGGACCTGCAGTTCATGCTAGGCACACCTGATTTTAACTTATCTCAGTGAACCAAGGCCACATCCAGTTCTGGCATATTAGAAATTGGTTTCAGATTACCAAATACAGCTCTAAGCAAATACTCAATCCAAAAACAGTCATATTTTCATAGTATGTGATCATTAAAAAATTAAAATCTTGTTCAACTGCTATAGAACTGAAAAAAACGATGGGAAGAAAGGGTGGGGAAGATGAGGGTTGCCCACAGTGAGAACACAATGGGTTGTCTTAGAAGTTCCTCTGAGGAAACCACACTGAAACAGTAAACCTCCAACACCGTGAGCAGGATCACTGCTAATGTACAGAGCCGAAGTGCCAAATTAATTCCTTGTGTAACCCCAGTGACTTCAAAGGAGTTAGCCCAGAGATGAGTTTGGCTAAAGGAATTTGGAAAGGACTCTAACCAATTTTCCCTAAGTAGATTTCAGATCTGTGGCTTCTTGTGTTACAAAACTGCCTTGGCTTTGCACTGTTACTGTGTCCTTTATCAGCATTTTTATTCATACAGAATGACTAAGAGCTCCAAACCAGTAGCACCACCTGATTAATATCAACCACTCTTCAAAGCATTTGTCTTAACACCAGGGATTGTTGTTTTTTCAAGCTGGTGGGTCTCAGCACTGATGACTTCATTGTGTGGTCTGTCTGGTCAAATTTGCTGCTGAAATCCAGTCTTTTTGCAGCTGAAGGGTAATATTTTAAGTTAGTCATGAGCAGGGATTGAATGCTAAACTTGACCTCTCCACCTTTTCCAGTGTGTGTATTTCTGTGCTTCCTCTGCAGCCTCTGGATGCCCATGTGCAGTCTGCTTCTTCTGGCTCCCAGAGAGACAAGATTAATATTACCTTGTCACATATCGATAGCCAGCAGCGAAACATAAACAGCCAAAAAGCTGTAATGAGCCCTACTTGCTATCTTTATATAAAACAGGTTTTATGGCAACAGATTACATTTCCAGCAGCCAAAAGATGTGTAAAAAGGGATTATACAGTCTTGTCTGACTGCTCGTCTCTGCTTCAGCTCTAATGACACTTTTGGGTGGCTTGGACTAAGTGCACCATTTTTACACATCTCTCCCCTAATTGTTCAAAAAGCATCATGTCTGCCAAAAACCACCTCTGCAGCCAAAATTATGACTGCAGTACTCATAAATGCATTCAGGTGTGCTGCACTGTTGAAATAGTACCAGTAACTTAAGTGCGGAGAAAGGAACTACTCAGTGCAGGTAAGGCCATCACTGTTAGGACCACAGGCATCTATACAGCCCTTAAAATATAACCTATATGTTTTTTCCATCTTCTGAGCAAAATTGCATTCAATCCAGAACATCTTTCCCTTCAGAAGCTTTGCTGTGATGGTGTGGGGGCTGAAAGAATTGTTTGAATCTGCTTTTTCCTCCACATTGTTTCTTTCATTGCAATTTTTGTACATCTTACAAGATATTCTGTTTTTCATCAAACAAGGACAGACTTTCAGACTGCATTGCTAAAGCCTGACCAGCCAAACTTTAGAAGAAAATATATAAATATCAAAAGTGGTACGAAAGTAAAACCCCTGTTAACAACATATACTCATGGCTCAATTTCAACTTTTATCATGTGCCTTTTACTAGTCCATATAAACTCATTCAAATTCACAGCAAAAAATCAATGACTATCAGCAAAACAAATAATTTAACAGGGAGCAAAAGGCATTCAAAATACTCAGCTTCCATGCTCGAAGTGCATGGCAAATAGGCAATTTGTGTGGTGAAATAAATATTTTCTATTTTGTTAACAAATTCATTACATCTGGCTCATTGCTTTCATTAAGTACATCTGGCTGCATTAAGGAAAGCATGATGAATATTTTATACATTATTTTGCTCATCATTTCAGAAATAAGTGAAAATCAATTCACAATAGAAGTCAGCTGAAACTGAGGAAGACAGGAATTGCCGCATTAAATCAGAGTGGAGGCACTAGCGCTTGACAGCTGTACAGCCCAGCTGCTCGAGAGTCAGCTGCAAGACCTCCATCACAGACAGATGAGGAATAGCCAGCCAGCATCCCGAGGCACATCTTGATCTCCAACAGATAAGAATTTGGATTTTGACAGATAATGGTTTACTATATCTTCAAGAACAGTAACCAGACACATCTTTACAGGCAAATGAGGAGGATTCACAGAGAGGGGAGAGCTCTAATCCCATTCCTTTGGTATTTCTGTATGTCCAGAAGCTTAGCAAAAGCATGAAGTAAAGTCAGGCATTTCCTTCCCCCTCCAATTCTGACCTAGATGGAGCATAAGAAGAGAAAATACCCTATAAATATGAGGATGTCTGGAAACTCACTACAGGTTAAGGAGAAAGTATGCACTACTGTCTTACTCAGGGATATATCTGTAGGACCTGTAGAGTTTTTCTCTCCACATGCTCTGAAAAACTGAAGGAAAATAAGGGTGTCTCAGCATTGAGCTGAAAAAAGCATTTTTCCCTTCCTGTCTTGGTAAATTCATTATCTGAAATCATTGTCTACATTACATGCCTGCCTAAATAAAAATTAAATGCAATTCTCACATACCTAACTTAGGAAAACACGTCTCATTTCATGACTTAAGCTAATAATTTATCAGTCACTGTGGTGTGTTATCTACTATCTAAACAACATAGAAAATTACCACTATCAGTGTCCTAATGCTGATATATTATCCCTATCAGGAGTAATTATTTGGTTTTACATGCAGAGTTTCAGTCTGTATCTGGGGTCTATGCCAATAAGCATCAACATAAAATAAAAGGGCAGTCATGATACAAGCAGACCTTTACCATTTTGTGATAATGATCAGTAAATCTAAGAAATTTGTGGCTCTTCTTTAGCAGAAGATTCTTTAGAAAATACAGAGTGACAAAAAAAAATACTTCCCAATATTTATTAATTCCTGGAGAAAGCTGAGGTTTCTCTTTTTCAGCTAGGTATCTAATAATTATCTTAGCAAACAAATGTATAGTGATTTATTTCAAAACACTGAAGTGCATCAGAGTCCTTTCTAGTGTTAAAAAATAACAAATATACTATCAAAGTAAACCATACTACTATAAAATAAATAAGAATTTCTTATAAGATATGCTAACTGGAATGGCTCTGAGTTCTTCAATTTAACTAGCTTAACCTTCTGATTCCTAAATCAGAGCTATTTAGAGCTGTTTTACTGCAAATTCTCTATCTTCTTTAAAGGGTCTTATGGGAAAAAGCAAAATTTAGTTTGATGAAATAAAACTTGACAGCTATAACTCTGCCTTCAAACATCACAGGAAATTCACTGAATGGGACTAAATCACGTAAGTTGTTTTGGTTGGTTAGTTTGTGACTTTTGCACATAAACATTTTATTAATAACCCTCTCCTCCAAAACAAAGTTGTAACACCTCTCTCAGGTTAGCTAAGGGAACAGAACTGTATCTGGATAAAGAAATCTGAATAATCCAGGTGTACCATTCATCTGTGAAAAAAGTTTTATCTCCAGTGATTCATCAGTTAATGGTCTGAATTTTAACTTTTTAGTCAAATTTATTTTGGTGACTTGTAGGATAGGAATAAGCCAAACCCAGTCCCCTTGTTCCCCCAGTCTGGGACCCAGCACCAGAGCAAAAATTAATTCTCATACACAGAATTATTTTATTGAGGCTAGTAAATAATTTGACAAAATCAAGTGAATTCTCATACTGAAGCCATTGAAAGGAAGCCTACTGAAAAAATGAAGCTTCTTTTTCTCTACCTGGAAGGATCTGCAGGATATCTTCAGCCATCCTAAATACAAAAATGAAACATCCCAATTTTGACACCAGTACCAGATTTCAGGAAGGCAATCCAGTCGATGCATAAAATGTAAGTCACAAGAACATGCTACTTGTCTTTTATGTATTTGGACCTCCTGGAGACAAGCAATATGTAATTCTTTTTCAGGTCTGAAATGCTATCTACAAGTTACATGTATCAATCCAAAGAGACGAAAAATAAATTCTAAGCATGTAATGACAATCTTGACCATTACCAACCCCTTTCCCATTCTTTATGCTGTAGGATGACAATGGAAAAACTTAAAGGTTCCTTGAATAGTAATTAAGGGCTGCATTCCTAGCAAGGTCTTCTCCACAACACCACCAAGTTTTACATCTCTATTCATCAGTGCTGTGTGTTGATGTTTCATCTTGTAGCATTTACACTGCTAGAAATGTTCTGTCAGCTCCCATAAGAGTCAGATGATCAAATATAGCTCCCTTTACAAACTCATTCACTGCACATAAACATGGTGTAAATAAATATTTGACACACAAGTTTTATTAATTACAGTAATTTCACACTGATAAGTCACACCTATTTCACTGAAGAATCGAGCCGATCACGGAAGTGCGGCTAATCACCACGTGTGGCTTATTTATGGACAAATTCCGGTGAAATGCCAACCTGGAAGTGTGAGCTGGCCAGGGAGGGAGCTGCCGCGGAGCTGCTGCCGGGTGGGCAGCGAGCCGGATCCCCTGCAAGCGGGCAGCCCAGCCGGCTTCACCGCGTTCGAGCGGTCGAGCCGCCTTCACCGCGCTTGCACCGCCAAGCCTGCTTCACCACTGAGCCGCCTTCGCGCCACCAGCCCGCTGAGCCACCGCCAGCTTTGCCACCACTTTTGAGCGGCACGGGGAGCCGCTGCCAAGCAGATGGGGAGCCGCAGCAGCCAGCACCAGGGGCGGGAGTGCCAGGGCCTGCAGCACAGGGAGGGTGCCTGGGGCTGCGTTTAAAGGCTTCGCTGGTCTGTGAAAACTGCAAATTGAGCACCTGCCAGTAAGCCCCGCGATTGCACGATTCTGTCAATAACTTGTTACTTTGCACATGGATCCTTGCTTCAAAAAAAGAAAAAGTGCAGCTTATCACCTGTTGTGGCTTATTTATGGACAAATTCTGTGGTCTTCCCAGCTACCCAGAAGTGCGGCTTATAACCAGGTGTGGATTATGAGTGTGAAATTACTGTACTTTCACTGAATCCTCACCATGATCATGAGAGCACTGTATACAAAAAAATAGAAAGAATTTAGTGACACAAAAGTAGGAGACTCACAAGAGAGAGAGACTGGCTGAAGAAAGACAGAAAAGTTACATATAGCTATCTCTCATATTTGGCTTCTAGCCAAATAGTCCTCCATTCTGGAAAGTTTTGTTAATACCAACTTTCCAGAGGGGCATCAGATTTTTACATTGCAAAATACACAACAGTGCTCTAAAATACATGAATCCTCATTTCTGGCTTCCTACTCACTAATAAAAGATGATAAATTCCACATTATACCAAGCTCTGAGAACTCCATAAGGTTAAGATTTAGAGGGTGTTATGGAAACAGTTTTATTTGAGCAACCTCCTATCCATAAGTTCCATATTTCAAGTGGCATATGTCAAAACACCACAAAGGTAAGGGTGTATGTCTGTGTTATCAATAATGATAGTTTTATTTACTAAGTGATAGGTTCTTCAGTGGTACCAAACAAACAGCTTGAGAAATCAGAGTGGCTGCTATTGAAACGTAATTTATATGCAAGATTTATCTGAGTGCAATTGCTTCATGTGCTTCTGTGCACACGTATATGTAATTATGTAGGGTATGGTCTACTCATGCATATATGTGCACGCACACACATTTTGTTTAGGATCTTGTAAAAATCATATGTACAGTAATTTCACAATTATAAGGTGCACCGGGTCATAAGGCGCACTTCCAGGTAGCCAGGAAGTCCACAGAATTCGCATCGGCCTATAAGGCACAGTAACAAATTAGTAACCGCGGGCCTCAGCACTCCTGCCCCTGGCCTTGGCTGTCCGCGTGGCGGGGGGGGCGTGTCCACGCCGTGCTGCTCAGCAGGGGGGCATGCCGTGCGGCTCGGACTTCCGGGTTGGTAATTTTCCTAGCTTTGTCCATATATAAGGTGCATCAGATTATAAGGTGCACTTCCAGCTTGGATCAAAACTTCAGTCAAAAAGGTGCGCCTTATACGCGTGAGATTACTGTATTTTACAGCAAAAGAAATTTAAATTTCTGGTTTGATGTTTTTAAAGAGAGTTGCTTGGTTGCTTCTGATTTTTAAACAAGATAGCAGCATATTGCACATAGTCATGATGGGAATACCCAGGAATGAAATACCTCATACAGAATAAACCACATAAAACACCAGTGAATGCTTTCGCAATAGAAAAAGTAATCTCCAAAAACTCTGTATAATATATGCTGAACTTAACCACGCAAACAAAATGAGATTCTCTTGTGGGACATAAACTCTCCCTTCTTCTCAGCTGAAGTGCTTTAAGGCAAATATTGTTTCTACTGGAATTTGCTAGCTACTCATTATTTTACTGTTTGTCTGTTTTTTTTTCCTGAACTGTAAGCATAATGTTTAAGCAGCAGAACGGTAATCTAAGACTACTATGTACATCTATGTAAATCTGTGAACAAGAAGGATGAACATGATCTTATCAGCCTATAACAAAAGGGGAAAAAATTCTGAATTTGTAGGAACTGTATCACCTAGTCAAAGATGGAACAAAATATGAAAATACATCACAATATTTCAAATACTGTCTTCAAGAAAGTTCTTATTTTTCAAGTCTTGCAATACATCTCATTATGGTTCCAATTTCAGCATGTCTGAGAGATTCATTCAATTCAGTAAAATTTCTGATGGCCTAAAGATACAATTGATGTTACCAACCTGTAGATCTATTTAGCTTTAAAGCACGCTTTGATGGTGTCTCATAATTTGGCTATTATTATATAATATATCTCCATAATAATATTATATAATTTTTCTATTCCTGCAAAAGAAATCTTTGCTGTGCAGTCGGTGGTCTGTGTCTAAGCTGCATCTTATTATTTAGCCCTTTATTCAAAAAACCTTTTTTCCATATACCAGAGTTAATGAATCACATTTTGATATTTTTGCTTTGGTTTGGTTTTTTGGGTTTTTTGGTTTTGGTTGGGTTTTTTTTGTTTTTTTGTGGGGTTTTTTTTGTTGTTGTTGTTTTTTTATTATGCCTAAGGTAGTAAGCAGGATTCAGATTTTGGTAAAGATTGAGCATGTGACTACACTTGCTTACAGCACTTAAATATCAATACATAAATAATTATCCAGGCTAATTGTGCTTTGGGGGATTTCCACAGGCAGTAAAATTCAATGTTTCCCATTTAATGTGGAGATGCTTTTTAGAGCTTGTGGTGGTGCAACACACGTCAGTTCTTTCAGTTTTAGCCCAAGTTCCTGATTTGTGTGGTACAGGCTTAGTCTACACATAGAAATCTATTACTTACCAAAATTAATATCCATGATTTTTAAGTGTAGAGAAAGTGTGAAGAAAGGTCAAACACAGGAAGACTCCATAGCAAGAAAACTAAAACAACATGAATCTGTAGAGTGTAAGTCTAAGATCCCTCTCACCAAATTTAAAACAGAAAACTTGACCAAAACAAAGTGAACCAACCACTGGCTGCCCATAAGTTACAGATCTAAGAAACCTCTGTATTTTCTGAGTTATCTACGGTACCATGTATGGAAGATGATGTGTTTGCTTGACCACCTGCAAGGCAGGGAACACTACACGTAGAAAGTGGTCTTTGCATGCCAAATTCAGTGGGTATGTGCACTGCAGAAAGACCTGTGCAAGCAGCCTCTACTGTAGCCTAAAACCAGGTGTGTGCTTCACTTCAGAAGGACCCAGACATGGGAATTAATGGATTTTTTTTTTCCTTGCTGAACAATTCCTGTTTGACTTTGTGTTGTAGTATAATTATTTACAGAGTAGCAGCAAAATTAAATACATCTATTTACAAAATGAAAGTCAAATAAAATAATAAAAGCTCTTGTGTAGTATCAGACCATTTACTCCAACTACTTTTCAAAAGCTTATTCACGTGCTACCAGGCCCTTAGGCCACCATACATTAAAAATCAAAGACAAGTAAGAACAGTTTGGCTACACTCAAGAACTGAGTTCACTCAGAACTGAAGTGGAAAGTTGTAATGATTAACAAAATGAATGAAAACGACACCAGTTTCTGCAAGCATACTTATAATTTAAAATGCAGATATTGATATAAAGCATAAAAAAGGTGAACAAGAATAATTTCACATTCATTATTTGCCAACATTGACGTTATTCCTTTATTAAGACACAAGATATTACATCCAGCTCTGCTGCAATTCTAGCAGTAAGGATTTGGCTTTATTTTTAGAAGACCTTACATACATTCTTCAATAAAATCTGCTTTCTTTTACTGTTTGTACTTCAAAGTCCCTATGACATAAAATGATTTCAAGCAACAGAACTGGTGGTTTGTGGTCAGAACACCAGCACACATTTTGATAACTTGTTAGTTTGTTTGGCAAGTCTGTTTCCTTTATTATATCTTAATGATAATACTACAACCATGAAAATTGAAAGCATTATTATTTCCAGACACTTTTCTCTACCTAACCAAACTACTCAGGAGGGACTTAAACTAACTAACAGCAAGCTATTTTTGAAAGAGATTAATTTTGAATATATCTAGATAAAGTAATTTTCCAGCAGAAAATTGTTAACTTGCTTAAAAATCTTTGCAAGGAATAAAATCATTACAGTCTAAAGATAAAATCAGTGGAAAATCCTAACAAAAAATTGGCCAGGAAACCTACCCAGCACAGGTGCACTACCATAATCAGAGTGTTACTGTGGCACTGGTATGTGATTGGTTGTGGTCAGGAGAAAACTGAGGAAAGTGGATTAAGGCAACTGCAAATCAGAATTCCTCTTTGCATTAAGTAAACTTTTGCTAGTGCTACTGGACAAATATCTCAGCCACCTCGCCCTTCACATGGTAAAGGAAAGTATTTCTCTGGCTTCTCTGACACTGGAGGTGTAAAGGATCCTTGGTCTGAGAAAAAGCCATGGTCAAGGTCAATCTTGTGAAATCAGACACTGGTGACTCCTGGTTAAGTCTGGTTAGCCCCATAAAATCTTCCTACCGTGCAAACCAAACAGACATGGGGGAATCAAAATGGTTTTGGCTGCTGGAATACCACTAACAAAAGTTTGGTCTCGATTTGACACTCAGTGATGTTACAACAACCTAAATTTCTTTTTGCTTACATTAACTAAGACAAAAATTAACTTGCACTACCTGGGGTAAATGTCATCTTTCACAGCCCCTATGACTGCAGCTGGGGAGTTGGAGGATCAGTGGCTCCCATCCAGCCCCACATCTGTGTTTGGCCTTACTTTTGCTCTAAGGTACGCAGCAATATTTAAGAAATTTGCAGTGCTCATTTTTTCAGGTCAAGTCCAGAAAAGGTTAATGAAATGGCTGAAGCATGTCATCTATACACACTCCAATGGAAACAGCAGCTACAAGGCAGGTTTCTGTGTAGATCTTTATCTACAGGTTTGACACTTGACTAGAAACTTGGATTCAGTCCTAGCCTGATTTAAAAAAAAAAAATTAAAAATGAAAACTAATCTGAAACCTCTCTAAAGTTTCCCCAAACTCACAGATGGTCAATATTTCCTTCGATCTCCTGTCACTATCCTGGCCCCTTCCAAAATGCCTGGCAGCCTTCTGGCACACTGCCAACAACCTCAGACTCTCCTGGATTGATCACCTGGTCTGCTTAGGCACTTCTCAAAGACTAAACCTTAATTCAAAATCTCTTTTTTTCTTCTATTTTCTATTCCAGCGAGCTACTTCTCCCCCCATACCTAAAAGGAACTGGATTTTTTTTTGTACCTCAGAATGACTCAGAAGTGGAGTTGCATGAAATTTCTGAGGAGAACTAGCAGTTATTTTATAACTTCATCAGACCCTTATAACTCACCATTTTTACACAGCTTTATTTGTTCATTTTCTTTTGATTTCTTAACTGCATTCTCCTTTATATGCAGTTGGATTGCAAAACCAGTTAGTTTTTGACAGCCAAGTGGCAACACCAGTCCCAGCACTTCACTTGCTCCTGCCTCAGGAGACTTGATGGAAATGTTAAGCATCCCACACAAATCAACAGAAAATGCTCCTAGTGTGTTGGAAATGTTTTCAATACTAAACAGATAAGCGTTTTTTTTATACTTTTGGGCATCTATATGAGCCTTTGATATGGTTGCCTTCCTTGTTTTCTAAGACTGCATTAAATCCCAAAAGGCAGTAAGTCTAAGAGAAAACATGCATCATTGAACAGTATTTCTGCCACTTATGCAATTCAAGTGTATTCATTTCAGAAGACAATATCTGGACACAAATGAAACTGAACTAAGAAACAGGCTTGAAGGCAAACGCAGAGATAAATTTTAATTTTATTGCAGTCAAAATTCAATAAGATGTTGAATGGCAAGAATGAAGAAGGGACAGTCTTGGCTGGATCTTAGTCATGGGGAAGGGGGAAAGAAAACTCTGAAATGTAGTTAGAAAGAAATAGTAGGAATTATTTCGACCCTTGGAAGTTGAAATCATTTTTCTGCTTTGAAATATGAGAAAGAGCAGATTCACTTTAAGTTGGTCCTAGATTGCAACAGCAGAAGCAAAGCGTCTGACAAAATCGTAACATAAATCTGAGTGACAAAGAACACTCCTCTCTTTTCCGTCTTTGTCTTCATGAACATCAAATGCAGAGCAACACCAACAGCTGCATCAGCGAATGATTAACTTCAACAGAAGAATAATGCTCCCCCAAATCTACACTGAACAGTTTAGAGCTTTCTGCCTGTCTAGACTCAAGGGAACATAAGACTTATCATAGATTAATAAAGCTGCTGCTGGATCTGGCATTGCTGTGGCTCAACCACACAACATCAAGTTGTCAGAAGAACATTCCCACGTAAACAGACACTGCTTTCTTTCTGGTTCTGTGCTCTGAGACCCATCATGGGCTGCAGTCTCTTACTCTTTTTTGTTTTGGCTACAAATACATGACAGTGAAACTATTTGCCATTTTCAAATCTTGCCAGTGCCCAATGCTGTCAAATTCTGCTGCTCAGAAATCTGAATACTGTTTTTTTTTAAGAAGATTGAATCTTCTCAAAATTTTAAATTTGAGATTATTTTACTTCCCATTTCATTTCAAGTTTTAGGAGATATGCAGAAACATTTTCATGTGGCCATCCACAACGCTCACAGTCAAAAATTTTCTTCTAATAAAAACTTACCCCAAATTTTCACCCAATTTGCTTGTGAGAATGATTTTATAAATAATAAAGGAATTTGGGTGCCAGCAAGACCTCAGGCATGCCTAGAATTGCACATCCTCCCTCAAGGCTGGGAGCAGCAGCAGCTTACAGAGGGTGAGGGGCAAGGTTCCTTGGCATTTGTGAAATGCTTGGGATTCTATCCACCACCTTCTTCTCTTGGTCTGAACGAACAACAGGTTGATTTAGGGTCTCAAGTATGGAGTTTAACAACTTTGTTGATCATTAAAAATACTTCCCCTAGTGAAAGGGCAACAAGTCTTAGGAAATTGCAATCGAGTGCAAAATAGCTTATTTAATTGCAAGTACTGAATGCTCCTGAGACTTCACAACTAGTTGAGCAGCTTTAGTGTTGAGTTTTGCACTGCCCTTCAATATTTTAGCATTATTTTTGTTCCTTAACAGCAAGCTTCCCCCACAGAGCACAGCCTGAGGGGGGAAAATACTAAAAAGAAAAAGAATGCAAAACAGAAGAAGGGCAAAAAAGTGCCAACAGTGAGTTGGTTGCCCCTGATAAATGACCTATTTTCCATGCATTATGCTAAGTATTATTCAGCACATTTCCAAGCTGCTGAGATAGGGAAAAATAATCTATAGCAGAAAGTACTTTCTATCAGCATTACCTAGTCTATACTATATAAAGCTACTTGCATTCCAGGAATGAAGGGCAATCCCTACTCAGTGGGGTGGTGCAATCACAGCTCCCTGTCTTCCCCAAAGCAGAAGACTTTTATCACCTGTTCCTGGACCATGGGACAATCACATATGCTTCTGAGCCAAGGCAAAGACTCTATCCTGATTTGCTTCCATCAGTAATACTTCAACCCAGGAACAGTTCCTAAAACCAAGTCAGATAATCATGACATCTGTATGCCGAGTTTAAATCAATAAGTTTTGTGAAGTCACTCATTCTGTTTACTGGGATTTCCAGAAAAGTCAGAAACTTAAAAAAGACGAGACAGATTCACATTTCACTCACTCCCTTGAAAGTCTGTTGTGAATAAAGTCAGTTCAAATTCTGGTTAATTACTCCAGAAGAAATGGCAGTAAATCTTGCTCTAGGCATCTTGACTACTTAGCCAATAACATAAGAGACTTCTGAATGCAAAACTGAGTTTTAAACAACGGCACAAAAATATCCACCTTTAGCAGCTGGTCGAGATGCAGAGGCCACCCACAACAGTGAACAGTTAGAGTGAAAAACCACGTACCACTCAGCCAAAAATAAGCTCCAACACATCCCCCCAAAAAACCACGATATACAAAGAATATACATGCACAATGCAAAGAAAACAAAGAAATCCAAACTGACAAGCTGGAACAGAACCCACAATATATTGATACACAGCAGGCACTCAATTACTGTATGTAAGGAAAATCTTCCCAAGTGGATTAACAGCCTGATTGACAGCTGCCACGGGGCTTCCAGCTCTACCAGCAACAGCTCAGAAATGGCAGTTTAACTCTCCTTCAAACATCTTTCCATATAACAAGAAAACAACAAATATGCTCAAACAAAATGGGAGTATGATGAGAAGGCTGTCAGTCAGCAGCAGACAGTGGAAGTTGAATAACAGGGACAATGTTTACAACTAAAGAAGGAAGAATATGGAAACTAACAGTGAGCTGCATGATATGGATCTCATAAATATCACAAAATAATAAGGCCATAGATACCATATAGCCTGGTTGCAAATAAATATTCAGGAAGGCATCAAGAAGTAAACTCTATCAGAAACAGCAAAGATAAAACAATGCATTATGAATACCATTAATTTTGTCTTCAAGGAAAAAGTATTCCAAATTTATCAGACTTTGGTGGAAAAGCAGTTTTCCCCATATTTAAATATACTGTTTTCTCTTTGCTTCTTTTGTTCCCATCTTTTCTTACTGACC
Organism: Sialia sialis; assembly: GCA_009812075.1. Classification (NCBI taxonomy): domain Eukaryota; kingdom Metazoa; phylum Chordata; class Aves; order Passeriformes; family Turdidae; genus Sialia; species Sialia sialis. The sequence goes on from VRYO01001463.1 coordinate 66,564,446, forward strand.
TCCATGCCACAGTGCTTTGGCTGAGATGTGAATGTATTCCACTAAAAGTCAACCTGACACAGTTATTTCCCCATAATCTATACTAATTTAATGCACATTAGCGCTACCAAAAGACAAGTTAAAAAAAAGGTCAAAGAAATATCTGCTTTATATTACTTAAATGAAAAGTAAAGTCTGCTTGGAAAACAACTTTCCTTACACTATCATAGATTTATCTCTCTCTCTCTCTCTCTATATATATATATATATGTATATATACATATATATATATACATTAAAAAAAAACACAAAAACAAACAAAACTATAACCTCAGAAAATACCAAAACAACCACCAAACCCTGAGGATTTTCATTAAATGGCATTCTGACACACATACTTGGCTCATTCCAGGATGAGAAAAAGCTTTTCCAAGGAAATATCAAGTAAAATATTTATTAGCCTTCTCCAGGTTGCAAATTTCCCAAGCTCCCACATTTTGTAATGTCAGGAAATTGCTACTATAAACAGCCTAAATCTGCCAAAAAATAATGTAATTGGGGCCAGCTAAAGGTTTCTCATCCCTCATTTCCCATCCCTTGGGTGGTTCCTGCCTCAGGGACAACTGAGCACAGGTGCTGCCTTGACACAAGTGGAGCCAGGGGCAGCAGAGAGCTCACCTGTCCTGCCTGTCACCCCAGGAGAGCTGTGAGGAGGTGGCACAGGCAGCAGCAGAAGGCTGGAGCAGGGTGGGAGCCCAAGGAGTGGATGGGAGCCTCCAGCCAGTCAGAGGTGTAGGCCAGGCGCTTGTGAGCAGCTTGACTGGCAGACTAAGCTTCCCAAGTACTTATTCTGTACCTACTTTTTTGCCCTTACACAAGCTTTGGTTCTTAAATGTCATATGCAATGCCACTTTTTTCTTATCTTAAAGACAAGATTTAAAAAGATTCCAATTTTTTTTTCAAGTCAACTTCACCTCTTGGTCCACTTAGACACAAGTCCACAAGTCGACCAGACACAAGTCCACAAGTCGACCATTTCACAGTGGCTTCTTCAAAATTTCAAATCACATACATTCAGTGGTTTCATTTACTCAATAGTTCAAAGTTTCCTTCCATATTAATACTGCCCCAGACAATAGCTTTCATTATTTTAAGAAAAGCTAAAAATGGAAACTTTTCATGTAGCCCACACTCAGATTATTGTGGCAAGGCATGGCATTTCCACCAACTCACCAACAGACGCTTTGCTAAAACATGGCCAGGCAAAGGCAAGGCAACAGAGCACTCATTGACTCCTTGCTGGAGCTATTTGGGCTGGCAGCAGCGTCTGACTGACTGGGCAGAGCCTGTCCAAAGACAAGATACTTGCAGAGGCGCCAGAGGCCTCCCACACAAAAGATGTGACTTTACAATGCCAATCAGAACTCAGCTTTCTTCTTCCTCAAGGAACCCAAGTCAAGCCAACATTAACACTTAGCAGAGAACACCAAAGACTATTCATTTCTTTTGGAGGCAACTGCCCTAAAAAACACATTCTCCATAATAAATTTGCAGCAAGGCAGACTGGACGGGTCCCAGGGAGCTGGCCGTGCTACCACCCACGAGGGACTGCCAAAGCTGATACCAAAGATCAGAGCAGAGACAGGGGCCCAAAACATCTATAGATATTTTTTCAAGAGTTCAGTCATCACTCATGGAAACTGAAAATAACCTTGAGTAAGGTATTTTACAAAATATTCCCTCAAACTAAAGTCAGATGGAGGGGGCTTCTTTCTCACCATCACCTTGCAAATACAGTAATAGTTATTTCTGCTTCATGGAACAAAACAATTATCAATAATACATAATATTCATTGGAATAGCTTCATCCAAATATCTAGCTATATTCTTTTTCAAGTATTTTGCTGGATATCTTATTTTTCTTTAGAGAATCTTGATCTAGCTTTGTTTTGCAGGTTGGCACCACATCCTAGATGGTGGTTTCTCATCTAAAAGAAGCATGTGACTCCCCCAAACGAAGCAAAAAGTATTTTTGGATTATATAGCACCTTAAAAGCTCTTTATTGCTACAATTTTACAAGCAATTCAGAAAGTTTGCCATTGTGTGCCAATGTACATTGGATTCATCTCTTTAATTTTCAACCTTTACCTTACATTTTGCCAAAGGTCATACAAAAATTGAACCTAATGGATATTTCTTTTTGGCCTCTTATCAGGGAAGGCTACTTACACAAGCATATTATTTCAACTGAGTATGACTGAAAGAAAAACGACCAGATAAAATGGTCTTTGAGTGAAATGATTTTAAGACCTCTTAGATACAAATACCCCAGAGTTGCTGGTTTATATAAACATAAGCAACAACTCAATTGTAGTCATCTCATTTGTTCCTGCCTTGAGCTTTGCTTGGAATGATCGCATCAATACATCTCAGGAAATTCATTTTTCCTCTTCAAATTCTTTTACAAACAGTATCAGATCCTTCTAACAAACTAGGAAAGCCAACATCAACGTGTGTAAATGCATGACAACTCAGCAACATCAGCACAATGCACTGCTTTAGCATTTACTAATGCTTTTTCTTCGGCTATTCTGTATTTGCTGTCCCTTGCCTTCTCTGCTCCTGATCCTCTCCTGGCTGTGGAGTTTGCTACCATGGGCACTGCACAGGCTCTGAGGGAAACGCCTGAGAGGCACCAAGAGCCAGGACGTGCCAAGGTGGGTAGCCAGCTGGCACCAGAGCTTTGGCTTCCTGACATGGGCAGCCCCATCGCCACACAGCCCTTCTTACAGCTGCTGTGTTGTTCCCTGTTTCACCTCATCCTCATCCATGCAACCTTCAGCGCTTTTCTGTCACCCTTCCCTTGTGCTCTGATTTAAAGGTGTCTGGGGTCCCTAAATCCAGCACACATTGATATCAGTGATTTAGAGGCTCAGCTATGCTTTCAAAGAGGAATATACTGGCAAGTCTTATAAACCATTCTAAACCCACTGTGTACTCATTCACAGTGCGCCTTTCACAGCCCTTGATAACTAAGACTACATTCCTCTGCCTCAACCTCTATCCTTATTCTGCAGAGGCTGCCATGAAAAAGCTCTGTATGAAACAGAAATAGACTACCTCAACTGCAACACTCTATATTATATCAGAAAGCAGAAAACATCGCTGAAAAATCTTCATCTGCAATGGAACTAGTTGCAGGGACTTATAGAGAAAGGGAAAATAAGAGCAGATTCACAGAGGAAGATGTAAGAGAAAGTCAAACTGTGCAAGAGCAAAAACAGAGTATGAAGCTGCACGCACAATAGGATCATCTCTGAGAAATGTCTCTAGGAAACAAGCTCAGCAAAATTTATCTATAGTTTAATAAGGCACACAATGAAAAATAAAAGTTTAAAAATTTATTTTATTTGCATGGAGAAAATTGGCCACAATATTCCCAAAAAGAAAAAAGAGTTTTATTAAATCAGAAGTGCCTGCCAAGTAATAAGATTTCTAAAAAGAGCAGGATTTTTATAAAGTTTTAAAATAAGAAGAGGCGGCAATTTGTTTTGAATCATGAATCCAGCTGGCTTAGCATCTGAATGAAAGAAAATTATAGATCACAGTAAACATCATGTGTAAAAATAAAGAGTAATCAGAGCCCCTCTAAAAGGAAAAAAAGTCAGACCAAACAAGCTATCCATACAACCAATAATTCTGAGCCACTTCCACGCCAGCTGTAATTGCCACATTGCAAAATACATTTTTCTTAATGATACTCAACTTCTTTGTGAAGTTCGCCAAGTAACTATTGGAAAGCAGGGATTCTCACGAAAATAAGTTTGAAGTATCATTGTAAACAGAAGTATTATCTTGTGGAATTCAAAATATATGCCACATGAATGCTAAATGTTACAGCAAGAAATGAAAGGGGACTGTACTCTTTCTTTCAATGTGGAAATATACAAAAATGTCTTAAATCAAACTTACAGCAAAAGCAATGATAATATTCAATGCAAATATGAACCTGAACATGAACCATTTGCTTTTAGCATGGACAAGTCTTCAGAAAGTCTCAAATGCAGTCATCTGGAGGTGGAGAACCAAATCCATACAGGACAAATTAACTCTACAGTTCGCCCTCCTGCTAGTTCCAATCCAGCACCCTCAATTACATCAGAAACACAGAAATCAATACAAATATATAGAAGTTTTCTTTCTTTGTAGAAAGCAGTTTATGGTGAAGAAAGGACAAACAATGTACTGTATACTTTAGCTGTGCAAGATTCATCACTGAGTTGAACTTTTTGAACCAAATTAAGATAGAACATAAATTAAACAGAGAGGAGTCAGAAGCCAGAAGTCTTAGAATACAGACAGACTACAGCTTAATTTCATATAACCAATGGCTGATTTTCTGTATGTTGTCATCTACAATACTAGAAAGATATGTATTAATACATGGCCTGCAGAAGGGTGTCCAAGAGGCTTCCCTGGCCCCTTGCAAAGCAGCCGGTTCTGGCCTACAGCACACGGCAGTGACCCATGGAAATAACAGTAACTACCTGTCAGCAAGGCTGGAGAAAGAATTTCATGCTCCAAAAAAACATACATATGCTAGGAAAATTTCTAAAATACAAATTATGAAAAACCCCCAAAGAAAAGCACATAAATAGATATATCTCAGTAGGTTCAATCTAGATTTGATAGGCTTTGCTATTATATAAATATTTGTTGGACATTTAATCTTCTTTTCTCTGCCCCTAATCTGCCTCTTTTATCCTGACCTTCCCATAGTAACAAGTTTACAAACCAATTTTAGTGCATTCTTCAGAGTCCATTACCGTTCTGGGAAAGGATATGCAAAATAGGTCAGGTTTCCTTAGAAAGATGCCCTGCTCATAAGCGTTTCTTAAAAATCAGTCCTACTGCCAAGATTTTGTTATTTTTTCACAAACTGGTCACATCTTCTCATAGGAAGTAGTGGGATGAAATGGAATAAAATTAGAGAGGGCAGAAATAAAAGGGGAAGGGGAAAATGGCCCTGGTGCAAAATTCCCCCATAAAATCTTCCATTCAACTCTTATTTCCTAAGTCTGATATCAGCCACTTGTTCAGCACCATCTGTATTCTCAGACTTCCAGCTGCATAGCCCTTCCCTTTTTCAAAACCTGCAGCAAACAGTTTACTACTGATTGGTATAATGTCTTACTAAACCTTACAAAGATTAGGTAACACAGATTCAGAAGACAGAATCTCAAGATTTAGACCTAGATTTACCATCACTATGTCTAAGGTGCTTGGAAAAGCCTATTGAAGGGAAACAATTTCAGGTCTCTGAACTGGGCACTGGTTCGCCTAGTGACAAATGTCTCCAGTGTTCCAGCTGGGAACCATCCTCAGCTGCAAATCAAACAGTTGGCATGAATCTTTGTCTCTTCATACACAAGCCTTCATCCCCACGGAGGAGAATTAAAAAACATGCAGGAAATCCAGCCTTTGTGTTTGCTTGCAAGGCAGATAAAATGAGCTGTCATCCTTTCTCACAGCAGGAAAGAGTAAGGACAGCTCAGATGAAAGTGCTGACAGGTCTGGCGGCGGGTGCTGGGTCATGGGACTTTGAAAGCACCGTGTGTTCATAGAAGACGACCAGCTAGCAAAATAAATCATTGTTTAACACCAGGTACATTTACAATGATTAAATACCACCAGTTTACCCAATGTTACTCAGTTCCAGAGAATTAGTTTGTTCCTCTATTTTACAGCCTATCACAAAAGAATAACCATGAAAACAACAAAATAAAAAACTCAGTGTTTTACCAATGTGTTCTCTCATTCTTTACATTATCTCCTATTTGAGTGACCAGGAACCAGTTAAAGGCTGAACTCCCTTTTGAGTCACCATCAAAAATTATTCACGTCACACTAGTCCGCAAAGAGTGGTGATGCACTGCAGTGCCAACATAGTACAAAACATAATCAAAAAAGAAGACAAACCAAGTGAAAACATCCTGCAGCATTAGCTCACAAGTGCAACATTTTCTGAGCCAGCTGGACTTCAGATGGAATTTTTAATCAGTCATTTGAAGAAGTTTAGTTTCTATTGCTAGAAAGCTTTGAGGAGAATATTCATCATGGATGAACATTCATCACCAATGGTTTGGGTACAGGCGCCAGAAGTCTGCAAAAGGAAATGGACTTTTACCTCATGACATGAGATGGGTAAGGGAAGGATTGATGCTCCAGAAAGTACTGAATAGTATTTCATAATGACTGGAGGAAATGTCATGAGTCAGCACCTATGCCTGCATACAACATTTAAAAATCAGTAAGGGTGTATGTTAAAAAAACAGAAGTCACATTAAAACTCAAGCTAAATTGCTAACCATTTTCACACTATAAAAGCAGCATTATGGATTATTTCAAATCATTTTCTGAGATTCTTACTCAGTTTATGCAGATCAAAACTTGAAGTTGCTTATTCAAAAAAGCAAACAAAAGGCAATATATGAACTTACGCTCCCACCCAAAGCTGAGATCTCCGATAGGAACCCACAATTCCACGAGCTGAAGTTTTAGAAACTTCAGTTCCTCAACATTTCTGACTGAATGACAAGAAAAGGAAGGAGGGAAGATTTTAAAGTTTAAAAAAATTAAAATAAAACCAACCAGAAAGCATAAAGGAAAATTATAACCAAACTTGTCAGGAAATTACAGGAACTGAGTTTTCAAAATGCAAGAGTGCTTGATTGACCTGGGTCACAAATTACTGTTCCTATTCTTTCCTTTTCAAATTGAACAATGCCTTCATAAACAAAAGATAATCTGTAATTTCAACTGGTTTAAAAGAGAAGCTAAACCACATGTTTTGTGGGTTCCTTTTAAAAGCAAAGAGAAAGAAAGTCAACTGATACATGGGATGAAATATGACTTCCAAGTTCCTTTGCCATCCAGACTGGATTCATCTCTATTCTAAAAAGCAAGGACCTTTTACAAAAAAAACCACACAGAGTGACAATAAGAGAAGTTCCATACACAAAACCTCTTCCCATTACCTCTAATATACTAAAAACCAAAAGGTTGCAAATGCTAACATATCCATTGCCATTGACCTCCTCGGGCACACAAATGAATCATCAGAGACAATTGATGACCCTTCTCCTTTCCATCCATCAAAGGTGGGGCATAGTAGAGTTCAACAAAACTCCAAGCATGACAGGTATGGATGCTTTTCAGCCCTTACAGCTTCCTGCTTTGCTCTAAACATGGGCTCAGTTATTGAGATGCTACTGAGAAACATGGTACCACTCAATTATAAGCTCCCTATTGGCATGACTTAAAGATAAAACTTAGCAAATCCGTATCTGGCAGCAATCTGGTGTGCTACAACATGAAAGCCATTTTTGATCCAAAATGTATATAACTGGACTGTATAAAAACTTACAAGATCAGAATAAAGTGTAACTACTCACTACTGCAAATGTTTATCGTATTACTAATCATAGACTTCAGACACTGATCCTCCCAAGAGCTTCTCCTGTAAGACACAACCACATCTTTGCTTGACAGCATCCACACAAGACTACACAGAAGAACCACACTTTCTGAATAAAGGCAGAAATCAGTCATTCCAAGGTTTACTCTGAGGAGCCCTCAACAGAATTACCAGCATTTGAAACCTCAAGCATTATCCACATGTATTTAGAATACAAACATGCCTTTGGTAGATGCCTCACTGTAACTGCGGTGTATAAACACTGCAAGCAGTCTCTCTTGGGTATGTCCAAGTTTAGCAGAGTGTCAGAGCCAAACACCATCATCCTTGAACACTGGACAGCAGCAGCAGGTAGAAAGCAGAGATAAAAAATGGCTTCAAAACCCATTTGTAAATCCTGATCTTTCCTCTGCACACTGGGGATAATGGGGCAAGAGAAGCTGCTGCCACCTCCAAGCCAGACATCCCCTAAGACGGGCTGCTCCCAGCTGAGGCACATGGCACTCACTGCCCTGACACTGCTCCCGACACAGAGCAGTACCAAGTGAGATAGGTAGAAAAACTGCTCTGCTTCAATCCCACCCATCTCACTATCTTTCAATCCCATATGAAAGAATTTGAAGCAGAGAGCTCTCCCTATCTTGGGGCAAACATGGTTTACAGAGCAGAGATCAAACAAACAGACTGTTATTTCATTTCTATGCTGGCTCTTCACACCTTGTCCTGACAGTGTGAACACTGATTAAATCAGTAAGTTGAAAGGATGTGGTAAAGTTACAAAAGCCAACAATTTGACTTCTAAGTTAGACAGTATACCTTAAAGCTTTCAACCTATTTTTTTTACATCTTCTCAGTAAGATGATCCAATATTTGTTTACAAACTTTCTAGTGTGTATTTGTTTAGTTATCATAGGAAGCTCACAACCACCACTCTTGATATTATGATTCTGTCTCTATTTCATAAGAAACCTACTTCCCTATCTTCTTTACTGCTTCCCAGAATTTTCTGCCTTCTGATCCTAATAAAAGCAAGAAACCATCAGTAATTTTATCAGCAGCTTACTGATAAAGCAAGCTGTTCTCACTGCTCAAGCCAGCCAAACAGAGGGCAGGCTGCACACACTCATTTGCAGCAAACAAGAAGTACACACGCTTCAGGTGGTTACTGCAGAGTATGATTTAGAACCTACCTCTAGTGATGTGGTTGCTACCTATTTCTCTCCTATTTCAATAAAGAAATCAAAAGTTTGATGGGTATGTGTAAAGGCTGCCATTACTTTCAGAAGCAGCAGACTGCACAAGTTTGCCTTGCTTTCTCTTTCCCTGGAGTTTACACATAACTTGCGAATGGGATTATGGATAGAATGGAGTGAATTAATCTACCAAAACTATTTCCTATGCTTATTCAGTTTTAATGTTTTCTTTTGGGGTTTCTCTAGCTGGCTGACCTGAGACCTGTTTTCCCCTGGAGTCTGTGTTGTGGTGCCAGTCCTTTTATTACAGCAGGTTCACATCTATCAGTGAGAGCAGAGGAGGAAGAACTGCAAGCTCCCTGCTGCTGCAATTGGTTAGCAGCCTCCTCCTCCTACCGCTCTTCAGCAGATGTTTCTGTTGTTTTACCACAACGAGATCTTTTCATGTCCTCGCAATTCCTAAAGCAAACAGCAGCCAAAATCAGAGACCCATCTCCAAAAGAGCCACAACAAAAGCACTGACCCAAACTACCACTCCAATACAACTGGAATAAAACCCGTGGCCCTTGGGAGAAGAGGGGGTTGTACACAATGTCACCAGGACAGTGACTAATCTTTGGCAGACCATGTGAGGAAGTCTTGAAGTAGCTGTAGTGACAGGGAACAGCATGAAAACAAATGGATGATTCAGATGTGCATAATATTCCTTAGATGTGATATTATCAGAAGCTCACATAAAACACTACCCAATCTTTTTTTGACATTCAGAAAAGTCAGTGGCATTTTCAGCTGTCTTCCAGATGTTGTGCATTTTCAGATATATCTCTGTGCGCATGTGCGTGAAGTCGGTGGGTTCAAAACAGGTGAGATTTCCAGAATTTCTAATTGAAAACAAATTCCTAGACACCACTAAGTGTACATCCCATAGAGAAAGACAAATCAACTTTCAGACCCTGTGCCAGACTTTTGCAGCTGAGGCCAAGTATATGCTAGGAATTTTCTCACAACAATGGAAACAGACTGTGGGAATGAAACAGTTATTCTTGGGTTCTTCAGGTCTCAGTGGCAGGGAAAAGAGGTCCATTCAGATTCAAGTATAGCTATATATGCCAACAAGTTAAGCTAGACACCCTTTAAATTACTGATGTACACACAAAACACTCTATACCAAGGTACTCTGAAAGGTACTTAAACTAGTTTGCCCTACTCCCTTGCTTTCCCTCCCCAAAATCATCTTAATCAAGCCTTATTTTCAGTAGTAGGTAAAATTACACCTATTTGTACATGCAGAAATAGATATCATATTACTTTGTCTATCAGACTTGCTGGATGTAAGTAATTTGTGGCACTCTGTGGCAAATACAGCAAATCCAACATAGTGTGTCACTGTCACGCATTTACTGACAGAAGGCATCTGCACCATCCAGTTCAGGTAATAATCAAAGCTATGGCTGTGGCTGAGCTAAGTTCTTTGCCTGCACTGCTGCTATTGCCTGCTTTGAAGAAGCCACATGTGAAATGCTATGACGTGATGTGAACATTACCCAGACCTTCCATCTGGTTTCGAACACTCCTCAGGGCTGAGTGCAAGCACATGTGTGCTCCTGCACAGATGTCCAAAGAAATTGCACAGTCCCGGTCTCAGGCTGGCCTCGTAGCACATCCTGCTGCCATGATCTCCACTTAACACACGAATGGCAGCGATGCTCTGCTGCCGTTTCACTCCCTCAGAACCAAAAGCCCGCTCGCTCTCAGCCAAACATCTATGCTTGCTGCTGCTTATCCACATAGGGTTCCTTAAATAACTGGGTCTCCTTATTCTTCCTTAAGTATCTGCTTTTCTTTGGTGTTCAGGCTTTCCTCTATCATAACCATGAGGAATCATCTGTTTGGGGAAGGAAAGCACACTTGAAGATATTCTAACACAGAAGAGAGAATGTTGGATACCAACAGCATCTATGGTGGAGTTGACTGCAGGTCAACTACTACTTTCCTCCTGATCTTTAGCCTGCAGATGGTTAAAGGGAAACTTAATTAATGATTTCCTTGTTCTAGCAACATTTGCAAATCCTGTGTAAATGAACCTATCTTTGACAAAATCTTGGTGAGCCTTAAGTTAAAATAACAGTGGTGATGTCATTGACCGGGCAGTTGTACCGAATGCTTCCTACAGCTTCTGTTGAACAGTTCCATGAACACCACACAGGAAAAGTCCCCATGTTTCAACCGTCTTTCAAAGTCTGATTTGATTCCATCAAGTCCAATTTGTTTTCATCAAGTAAAAATACCTGAATTATATATTTTTTTAATTAGGTGTTCTTTAGATGACGATTAAGCCCAGAACCAATAATTTTTGAAGCAACAAACATTAAAAATAATACTGAAAACAGGCATGTTGAGTTTAAAATCATAAGTGATTATGGTGAAGGACGTTTATTCAGATAATTTTAAGAAAGATGAGCTTTCATCCGTTGTGCTGCATAGAGCATCTAGTGAAGATTTTGGTGGGATTTTCTGAAAAAATGCATATTAAGTATTATTTTGAGAGCTTCTGCAGGGAGAGTTTTGAGAGCAAATACAAATATTTACACTATAAATGCACTTTAATCTTGTGGCTCTTACTTTGGGGAACAGATCAGAGTACCACCTAATCCATAGGCTTTATAATAGAGTTCAACAACACAGCCTGGGATTTGAAATACTGCTCTTTACAATAGATTTCTCACAAACAAGACGGAGAACAAGAACTACCTGCAAAAGTTACGCAGAACCTTCTCACAGTAAATAACTGAAGATTGATATAATTTTTAAAATTGTCGATTTCTTGCAGAGTGAACTGTTTTCTTATTAAATAATTTCTTGTGAAAAGATCCATCAATGTACTAAGAGAACACTGGCAGAGAAGTAGGTTCAGCACCAATAAAAGATAAAAAATTATTAGAAAGCTCAAAACTGAATTGAGGACTCATTAGCACAGAGAAAGGAAAACTAAACTCCTAGGTGACAATGAAGACAGTCATTTGTATCCAAGCTATAAGATATCACATAGGAATTCTTCAGGCTTCTTTGGTTTTTGTTACTTAAATTTTAAAGCTCAACCATCATTCAGAGGATTCAAACAACGTTTGGATCATTTTGCCTGAAATTCAAATTCTTATATCCAATGTATTCCTCAAGATTTCATTTTTGAATGAGTGGTGTCCCTAGAATGTTTGTTTCAGATTTTGTCTTATATCAGTTAAAGGCTCTTTAGATACAACTCTCACACCCTGGGTATGGTGAGATTGGTGCCACAGGGACTGAGGCTGGTCTTCATTCTGTTTCAGTAAGGAGTGATTATTAGTACAGGATGACATTTTTGCAATAAAACTGTGGCTACATTTGGCAGGGTTTTACCACACTTAGGCACTTACATGGACATACTGTGAGGGTCTTTAAATTCCTGATTCAAACATTTGTCCTCATATGTGTATCCTACATACATACTGAGCAAGGCAGGTACATCTGGAAGGTAGTTGAGAGCAATCACTTTGCATGCCTAAAGCTCAACTGGTGTTCATTTTAAACAAAAGTATTTCATTTTAGGTTTTAAAGCTTATTTCAGCTGGCCTAGATCTCAGAGAGATGAAAGACAAAATGAAATTTTAGACACCTTGGTTTTAGGGAGAAATCTCACTGGAATCTAGCCTTTCAAAAGCAAAATATTTGAATTTTCTTAAAATTAAATATCTATTATTTAGAGACATTTCTGATGCACTCAATTATTAGTGGTTTGCAATTACTTTTCCTTTAAATGGAGTATATTGTTCAAACCAAAGTTTATAGAGAATGATAGCATAGCAATGGACTCAATTAGGAGATGGAAGGAAACACAAAGGAAATTCAAATGTTTTTTCAGGCCTAAAATAGAAGTAACAAACATCCAAGATAAACAGCTTGAGAGTAACTGCTTCAAGTTTAATTTGATAAATAACATTACAAAAATACTTTATAATGCTCAGCAGTTTGATGGCACTGGAGATATCTGGAAACAAGGAAAATCTGAGCCTCTCATGAGAGACCTTCCTGCTGTTTAACATTCTAAATGATGAAGTAAAAACAAGGCAAGATAATAATATTACACTCTACATTCCTGTCTTAGATCCCCTAGACATCACTTCAGCAGTAATTAGCAAAATGTGGTCAGTAGAATACGTGACAATGACTTTACAGAGGTACTGAACTGCATAAAATGCAGTATGTCTTAATAAAACTCTCTGTATTTGTTGTACAAAGTGAATTTTTGAGTCTTAAGTATTGTGAATCCACTGCTGCAGGCTCATGAATTCAACTTGCTCCACTAGAAGTTACTGCAGCCTAAGGGTTAGCTCCAAATTAACCACTTGGTGTTAAAAGTTCCCCTACCATGTGTTTTATTTCTTACAATTATATCCCTACTTTTTAAAATCCCATGATTATGCAGTATGTTTTTCTCAATACATCAAAACTCAGTGAACCCCAGGTGAGTTCTGTTGATACTGTTAAACTTAAAACTATTGACTATCAATTACAGAATCTATATTTCTTTCAGACCTGAACCAGACAAAAACTTGACATATGTTCAGCAAATTAAAATGAAAACATTTTAAGGTGAACAGCATGGCCATGGTACTAGCTGCCTGCTAAACTCCTAAAACAGATGACTGGGGAAAACCTATTCCCCATGCCAGACCAATACCAGTACCACTGATGGCACTGACATCAACAGTGAACATTTCCACTGCATCTTCTCTCTTTCTCAAAATACCATCATTTCCTGTGACCATCTGAAACTATCTCAAGTACAAAGCTTTGAGACGTACCATCAGGTTTTCAGTAGTCTCAGCCAGAAACAGACCTCAGACACAAGACAGAGGAGCACAGAGTTTTATTATATAGAGATAAGTTCATCATTAGTTATGAAAACAACTACAGTCCAGCCCCAGAGGCTGGCACAAAGCTGCAGGTAGGATTTAGGTACTGTTTGGTCATGCAAGTGCTTGGACATTTTTTATTTAAATATCACTTAAAAAAACTGTGACAACAGACTTCTGTCTCTCTCTACGTATTTATCACTGAACATCCAAAAACTCACCACAGCAAATTTTACCAAAGAAGAACCAAAGTACATCATCACCTGGATCATGCAAAAAGGTCCATGATAATTTAGACAAAGTGCAAAGAAAGGGTCTGAATAATGACATTTCTTAAATTGTGATGAGGTTGGGCATCTTTCTTTGTTGCCTGGACCTCAGAAAACAAATAAGTGAAAGTACAAAGCATAAACAGAAGTAGAAACAGCATTGTCACAAAGAATTAAGGCACACCCAGTACCCCATTCTGTATGCTGACTGATGCAAGTAACATGTGAAATACACCCAGAGAAAATTAAAACTGACAATAGCAAGCCTGCATTTTTTGAGCCATTTAGCAACTTAAGACACTAGTCAATTTCTTTGGGACCTCTCTGCTGTTCATTACTTCAGCTTATTCTTCTTTATGACTTGCTACTATTCACTGAGTGGCAAACAAACACAATAGCACACAGGAAGCAGCAAACAAAAGTCCTTTTAACACTTGCTCACACTATTTGCTGCACTTGTCAGAGCTGCCCAGAGGCTACTGGTTTACGTCCAAACCTAGTTTTCTGAAACACATAGCAGAACAGTACCTCACTTTGGAAGTCAAGAAAGTTGGATTTCTTAAAATTGGAGGGAGCAGGGTAGAAAATAGACAAAATCACAGTGCTGACACAACAGGCTTCCTTTATGTTTTCTTTATTTAAGTGTTCTGAACATTCCATTGAATTCTCACCAATAGTTTCCCAGGAGGCATTTGGCATACCTTTGCTCTACATTCACTTGCTCCTCTGCTAATACTGACATTTCTTGGTGTTAAATCATTCTCACAGATAAAGACACATCACAGACCACCTGTTGGCTTTCTAGACTGAGCTCACAGAAAACTCAGAAACCAGCCCCACAAAATACTCCTTTTCTGTTTGTATGCAAAAAAATCAAAATTAACTGATAGGTGTGCTTAGCAAAGTCACAGCACGGTCTAGATGTCCATTCTGCAATTACTTTCAGAAAATTTGGTTAAGTACTTCCAAAAAAAAAAATATTTCTTTAGGAAATATTACTGATGTTCTACAGTGGTAAAAAGGTTAGAATTTATTTTTCAGTTTTTCTCTAAGTGGCAGCATGATCCATCAATACTGCATAGACTTCCAATGAAAACTCTCAAAGACTTAATTAAAAAAAACCAAAACATGAAAGTAAATATTCGAACAAGTATGATTTGAGAAAATTTATCACTTTGAAGCTAACCCATCACAGAAAATTCTCTTGCAGCCTAATGCAGAAGCAGCATTACCAAGGGCAGTTAATACAAGGGGCATCTGATTTACACTGCTGTCCTGTGCCAAATGGTTTTACCCGTCAAGTTCCAGCTGCACAAGCTGTCCTGCCTCTCACAGGAGAAAATGTCAGTCAAGGACACACACAGTCCTGGTTTTGCCGGTGAAGTTACAAAGAGAAAAAGGCATTTCTGCACTGGTGTCTTGAAAGTTGTTATAACGTCTTTTTGAAATGGAGGGAAAGAGGGAGGATAAACAGAAAAAAAACAAATTCTTTCATTTTAAAATTTTGGTTATGAAATGTTTAAAAAAGTGCTTTCTAAAAAAACATGGTTTTTTTCTCTTTGTTCTAACACCATGAATACAATAATGAAGCATATATCAGTGGCCTGAAATTTGGCTTAGATTTTTTTTTGCTCTGTTCTGCAGGCAATATAGCTAAGCATCAGCAAGGCAGGCCTCATCCTTACTTTAGAGTAGCTAAACTCTTTTGCAAAGAAGAAAATTAAAGAAATTAAAATGGTGATGGAGTCCAGTAACCATCAAAGTAAGGAAGATCAAGGAAAAATTCATTCAGAATTCTAACACAAAACCTTATGTTAAAAGCAAGATTCAAGCAGAAAGACTAATCTCTGTAAACAGTCCCACCACCTTTCCATTTGTCTTTCAAGATGCTGTTGAAGCCAAGTAGCTCCAAATATATTCGATAATATGCCAGCAATAGAATAGGAAAGTTTTTAAAGGTTCAGGCTGTTTTGGTTCTTCTGGTTTCTCTTTTTAATTCTGTATCACAGTTTTGTAATTTTACAGCTTTTAAAAATAATATAAATCACCAGTGAATTGAACAAAGCGATAAATCCATGATATTAAAAAACCACGGCACAAATGTTCAAATTTTACCACATTGTATTACTGTTAGATTTTAGTAGAAATGCTTTTTCACGTTTAACCCATAGTATCTTACCACTTGTAGGAGGGAAAAATCAGACAGAAGAAATAAATGTGCCCAAGGGGGAAAAAAAAAGCCCAGCATAAATCAACAAACCAAATCTCTCTACCCAGTAAAAAGGCTCAGTATATCGCAACAATAGTAAAGCACAAAACATCTTATGAATGCAAATTCTGCCTCTGTAAGACCACCTCAATTCAAGCAAGCATCAGAGTAAGGGAGGAAACAAATAAGAGAAAATAAATACTAGTCTTATACAAGGAACATGAACAGCTTTGGGGCAAGGCACATAACTCACCTTCAGGTTATAGAAATGCATCTCTATTCACAGCAGGCACTCAGACAATATACGCCCTAAACCCCTTGTTCTTTTTAGTGATTATCTAACATTGTCAAAAACGTATTCCACCTGCTCTTTCTGTGCCTGATTTCCTCCCCTTCAATCCCATCTCTCTTGCCCCTCGCCTTTCCTGGTTTTATATAGATCCAAAAGTCATGTTTCAAACCAGCACATTTATGCTAGCATAAGAGGCATAGAAAGTGCTACCACAAAGTCTTAAAGTGAATTATAGTCATGTGTTTCAAATAACAAATAACAAGAACAAAATAGATGGTTAGGCCCTGAGCCTCTTTCCATAAACACAAACAGAGCCAAACGATGGCATGTATGTTTCTTTAGGACTCTACACAAATGTTTGGAATGAGAGGCAAAGACAGGCTGTCCAGCATGGGTATGTGGACCTGGCACAAGTGGGAACCTCCTGGTAGAACTACTTTGTCACGAACATAAGGGCCAGCCTAAGAGCTCCTTTATCAACCTCAGACAGACTCAGAGAAAACCAACATGATTGTCTTCCGAGCAAAAGGGAGACATGTGAAAGACAAAAGGACTTGTAGCAGATGGCAAGGACATTTCTGCAAACCAATGGAAAGCCAGCTGCATCCGGAGCACCCTGAATCCGCAGAAAGCTGAAGCAAAGTTGGCTGATGTGGAATAGTTAAAGACCTTTTCAAGAAATACAAAAAGGATCCTGGAAAAGAAATTCCACAGAGAATGAATCTTGCAAAATTCATGTTCTTCCCTAGGAAGGGTGGCTTCAAATGCATCAGCAAGAAAGGTGAGCTTGTCCAAAGACAAAGTCTTGAAAGTATTATGACTTTCTCATTAAATCATTCTCTTCGCTGCAATTAATTGTCAAATTGATGTCAGCCCATGATTCTCAAAATACTTAATTATGGCAACAAGCCAGCCTGCACACAAAGTTCAGACCTGAAATGTGCCATCCCCACCTAAAGGCTTCCGCACCAGCACATCACTGACTGGGATGAGTGAACATCCAGCTTGTTTACAGCAGTTCCTTCCTTCCTTCCTTCTCCTTGTAAGTATCTGCTTCTAGAGAAATAATAGGAAGAAACACAAAATATTACCCAATTTCTTAAGTACACTGCAAAAGATGCAAAATTCAGACAAGAGTTCATTCTCCCTCTCATACTCGTTTTAGTGAGTAACACTAAAAATCTGTGGATCAGTTAGTGCTTTTGTTTTGTCCTCTAGTCTCTAGAAAGATGTTAGAACACTACAGAATAGCAGAGCTGCTGTTTGAAAAAATGTAATTTCAGGAGCGGTTTATCTGTAATAGATTGTAAATGCCAACTATGCATCAGGTTTTTCAGAGGACAATTTTCTTTTTCTGATCAGTTCTCCTTAAGTACTAGCAGATTCAACACAAGCAGGATTTCTCAAAAGGCCTTTCTTTATAGTGAAAAGAGCATCTTTGATATACAGCCATGCAGAGGGGAAAGGACAAACCAGCAATGTTGCTGAATTTTCTTCCTAAATTTCCCTTCTTCTCTCTGCTTTCACAGTATTTCTCAGCAGCTATACAGCAGGTTAATCACATTACCCCATTTTATTCCTCTCCTTGCCAGTGAGGGAGAACAATAGGGGCAGAGTTATGATGTGTCAAACCTTGGCACATACTATTTCATTTTGCAGTACTGCTTGAAATTGTAAAACACCCTTATTGTTCCTATTGTTTTATCTTATTTAGGATTTGCATCTTTCTTTCTGCATGACAAGCAGACACTTCAATTTCTACAAGTCTAGTTGGATGAGCACACTTAAAACTGTTCCTGTTCCCACACGGAATTACTGCAGGCAGGAAGATGCCACAATCAGTTAACAAAGTGGGTATTCTAAGTTTCTGGCACCACAGAAATAAAGGGAGGAAAGACGTCCAAGCTTTGACTAAGACACTGCATGTGAACAAACTGACTTTTTATTATTAAAACATAAACCCCTTCCACTTTTCAAAAATGCGCTTACAAAATGTGAGAAGTGGATAAAACTGCACTTGAGGCCCATTGAAGGTTCAGTACAATCACTGCAGGATCATTACCGCCTAGTCTCTGCCTCTAACCACCCTTGGAATTTTGCCTAACACAAGGGACCTCCTGATAAATAGGAGGCAGCAAAATGTACGTACAATAAGAATAAAGGATGAAGCCAAACAAATGAGAAAAAAAATGTATTTTTCCCCAGGAATATGGAGTTTCAGTATTTTCCATATAATTTCTAGCAACTAACAATGCATTCAGAAGAAAATACAAATTGGTTAAGGATATTTCTCTTTCAGCTAAAGCAGGAGAACTAAAAGGACACCTGAAGCAGCAACTTCTAATTATCTTTCCTATAAATCTTCTTGTAAACCGAAGAATAACTGTTCATGACATTCAAGCTAAACAAGCAAATAAATAAATACATAAATAAAAATCAATCTGGAAACAAGCAAGCAAACAAAGGCTTGCACAAGTGAGCCTAAGCACCACATTCAGAAGTCCTTTAAGCAACCCTTTGCTATCTGTAAACAGACCAAGAAAAGAAATGGCCACTTAAATGTTCCATGTGCTATCTTACTAAAAGGTTACACAGCACATACAAAGGTTTGACAAGCACTTCCCCAATCTTTTGTTCATCCTGCATATGGTATAATTACACACACAGACACAGAGCAAACAACAGACTGTCAGCTCGCAGAACATTTTAAACTTCTTTTAGAGAAGAGTTTTTAAGTGTACATAGAATGATAGAATATCCTCTATGGATAGTTACAAGGGACCTGTGTGTACTGAAACACAGCTCCTGTTACAACAAACACCTTCCATTAACTGCAATTAACATAACCAGGAGGAGAGATGTTATACGTCCAACAGTGTCTCAAAGAGACAAAAATCTTTACCCAGGTTATCACATTCTCTTCCTGGACATTCAAGATAGCAGAATTTCTTCTTCATACAAATGTTGTGAAATATATTTTGAAAATCTTGGAAAGGTATTTAGACATTAATGCAATTATCAGGCATAGTCAACATGGGTCCACAAAGAGTTAGTCTCTTCCAACTGAAGTATTCTATTCTATTCAAATGTTCTTAATGTACTTAGTATTTTATGGCCTCCAAAAGAGGGTGAATTCAAATGCAAACCATCACAAAAGTATTATTAACAGTTTATCATAACATCTTAAGAACATAAAAGCCTGGCCTACAGAAGACTAGATCAAAGTTGGGTTGTAGTCATAGAACAACCACTTATCACATGGAGAGGTTTCTCCTTCACCATCTGGTTATGGCTCCAGCTCTCAAGGTGACCAAGTGAAGTCAGGCACATGTATAAACAGGAACTGGGCAAGAGATGCTCTCTGAAACAATACTGTGCTCCTTGAATTTTAAAAACTATTAGAGCTTTGAACCAGATTCAAGGTGAAGAAAGATGAGCTATGTTCACTGTTCAGTGCAAATCACAGTAACAATTCTCACTTGGAAAATAGCAGGTGCCACGGGATGCCATCACAATGCAGCTTCCTGCAAGTCAAGACAGTCTTCTGCTTGTGAACTTCTCTTTATAGAAATTCATGGGGCAGGAACTTACCCCTGGCATCATAGCTAACACCTCTGGAGCACACTGCAAGGACACCCCACTGATTAGGTTGGCTGGACTCTGAAAGTCAGTTAACAACATGAACAGAAATTGTGCGACAATATTCTCATTACCCACTCAAAATTTACCTTTAAAAATGCTAAAGGCATAGATACAGAGAAGGTTATACGAGATGTATAATTTTCAAAGCTAAAGGAAAGTACAGACAAGCCATGTATTTACTAGACTATAACAAACTTATAGCCATGGTCCTCTGTCAGAGTGTGACTTCATCCAGCACTAACAAAAATGGGGAGATGGATTTTTCTCTGTTTGAAAAGGCTTGTCATGTGTCAGAATGAGATTTTAAATATTAAGTTTCACCCTGGCAAGCGCTGTATAACTGTGGAGGTACAACAGCCTCTGAAGGAGGATTCTATTGTGGAAGTGCCTTACACGTGCAGTACTACCAAGGACAATTAATCCCTGAGAAAATCTGCTTGGAATCACTGCAGTCATCATTTTGCAAGAACATGCATACACGATGCTGACTCACAGCCAAACATGCTCCGTTAAAGGGCTCCAATCTATGCAAAGCAGGAATAAATGAAATGAGATATCCACAAGCTACTTACAGACAACCTGAAACTCACACCCCATGGCTGTCATGGCAGACAAGTAGGGCACGGACACTTTCTTTTTTGTCAACACAAGCACTGATGCATGTGTTACTGGAACAAGTAAGCAGCAACAAAACCTCATGCTTGTGCAAATGGCTTGAGCAATATACAGTAGTTTCACGAATATAAGCCGCACCTTTTTTACTGAAGATTGGAGCCCATGCCAGGGGTGCGGCTAATAATCAGGTGCGGTTTATCTATGGACAATTTCAGGAGAATAGCGCACCCGGAAGTTACCTGACACTCAGCCGCATGTGTTGCAGTCGCTTTGGCTACGTTGTTTCCAGTACGGGTGTGTGTGGCGGGCTCAATTTCAACAAATCGCGCATTTCTGACCACTGTAAACCAATCAGATAAAA
>VRYO01001463.1:66585855-66629786 GCA_009812075.1 Sialia sialis
TGTGGCTCGTATCGGCGTGGCGGTTGGGCTACGTAGATAGCGTAGGGGCGCCCAGCTACGGCTGCAGCTACGACTGCTGTGCCGGGCTCGCGTTCCACTACGTAGTTTGTGTAGGGCAGCCCAGCTACAGCTGCAGCTACGACTGCTGTGCCGGGCTCGCGTTCCGCTACGGCATTTGCATAAAGCTCAGGCCGGGTGAACAGCGCCAGGGACCGCGGCGTTACTTTGTTGCACGTGTACCCTGCCAAAGTAAGGTGCGGCTTATATTCCGGTGCGGCTTATATATGGACGAATCCCGTGGTCTGCCCAGCTACCCAGAGGTGCGGCTTATATTCAGGTGCGGCTTATAATCGTGAAATTACTGTACCTACCACTAATGTTTATTGCACATCATTATACAAAACTTCCCAGGTTTGGACTGTTTTTTTGTTGTTTCTGTTGTTGGATTTTTTAAAGCAAAAATTATAAGAGGAAGATAAAAAGACCTATGTGAAAATACTATGAAGGTTATGCATACAGAACCAGATACTTGAGTGATTGTTGTACATGTATTCTACCAGCTAATGGAAGGGTGAAAAGACATGCTTTTTATCCATGAAGCATCCATGTAAATTTAGAACCTTTTTGTATAAAATCCCTTGCAAGACTAGAAACTCTGAAGACACAGACTTGACCATGAATTTATGAAAGGGAAAACAAATTAAACCAGAATATAGAAACAGATCAAAAATTACTTATTTTGATACCTTTCCCATCCTGTGAACACAAACTACATCCTATG
Organism: Sialia sialis; assembly: GCA_009812075.1. Classification (NCBI taxonomy): domain Eukaryota; kingdom Metazoa; phylum Chordata; class Aves; order Passeriformes; family Turdidae; genus Sialia; species Sialia sialis. The sequence goes on from VRYO01001463.1 coordinate 66,586,637, forward strand.
CTGCATGATTGACCTTGTGTCTTCACTGAAACCTTCTCTCACAAGCTCACACTAAAATAAAAACACATAAACAGGATCTGCATTTTTCTAACAAGAATTTATTACTGGGAAACTTTGGTTAGTGATATGTCCAAGATCTTAATTAAGGAGAGACCAATCTGCTCAAAAGCATGACCGTTCCCCCAGGAATGAGAAGAAATCCTTCTTATTGAAACAAGAGCAGAAAATAAAGTGGAATTCATTCTTGTTTCTGGCAAGAAAGGCATTTTCAAATCCCATTTGGTGTTGTAATTCTAATAGCTTCTTCTTTCAACACTACACTGAAGTACATGCATAATCTTTCCAAGATTCTGGCTTTTCCATTGTGTTCAACAGATTTATACACATATTAAACATGAGTACATCCATACACATATCCCTCCCCTTTTTTGTACATCCCACTTAAGTTTGTCAAATAAAGGAACTGAACTGAGTAACAAACTGATCTGGGAATTCAGAGAGCTCTTAAACTGTGAAATCAAACCTGCTGCTACTCAATCAAATACTGCTCATGACCTAACATTTCAATCCCCACCCTTATCTGACTGATACTAATTTTACACTGGCATCCAAAAAGGGTATGATTTCAGCTGGAAATCACTAAAGGATATTTTATTTTTTCTGTGAACTAAAGACATTTAACTCCTTTCTGACTAAGACTACAACTTGAAACATTCCTACCTTTAGCATCACCATGACTTCAGCTCCACAGTCAACTTAAATAACTATTACTGGTCAGCACCCAAAGAGCATTCAGCACAAATAAATGCTTTTCATTGTACCTGAACTTTGGGGAAAATGGGAGAATCTTTGCAAAGTAAGGCTCAACAGAGAATTGGAATTAAAAGCACAAAGTAATATTCCAGGCATAACATCTACAAACTGCTAGAACTATAATTTTTCTTTTTAATTACTAATTAATCAACTAATGGAAATAAAGTGGATACGTGGTTTAATTTTCTTCCATTTTCCCTTTGAATGTACTCTGGTGTCATGATACTTATCAATGAAATACGACTACTAAGAAAACAGAGGGAACACTTTTATCTACAGCTGACTTCAACTGGTTACAATATGAGCTTACAGAACAATTTCCAGCCCATGTGTTTTTGTCATGTCAACGGTTTCCAAAGATAATAAATGCTCTTCAGTATCATGCCTGGCATAACTAAGCCTGTGAGCAGGCTGCTAAAATTATATAGAGAATGTACAAGCAAACTCTTCAAGCAGCTCTCTAATGACTTTAACCCAGGAACAGCACTCCAGCAAAACGGAGGGATTTGGGCAGGAATGCAGACCATACAATAGGCAGCAGTAAATAGAAACCAAACTTCGTCACCGCCAGCATCCACAGCGCGTCTCCGCGTTACACTGCACGATGCCAGCTCTACCTCACCCAGCTCCGGCAAGGGCTCGCTGGGGTTGGCACAGCTCTGCTACACTCCCTTGTCTCCACAGCCCACTGCAAGAGCTCTCAGCTGGATACATACATACATATGTATGATCACATATAAATTTATATATACATATATTTACGCATATAGATGTAGATATACAGATATATAGATATAGAGAGAGAGATGGAGAGAAAGAGAATTCTCTTTATCAATTTTTCCTACATTTTACTGGCAATTTTCAAGCCACAGACCATATGAAAAGGGTGCACACACAGCAGTTAAGAAAATCAAGGCTACTGACAAGCTTTAAGTCATCGAGCAGATTGCTGCTCTGGGCTCCACAGCATCCAGAGAATGAGCCCTGTGTACACATGGTTGTGGCACAGCTGATTCCTCATTAGCTATGATGTAAGGTGCTTTGCAAGCAATCCTGCTAAAATTAGACTATATATATATATACATATCTACATATATATATATATACATACACATATACACTAACTATGAAATACAAGAAACATATTAATTTACCATAGGATAATATAGAGGCATAAAAAAAATACGTTGGAACCCATGTGTACTAAAACAAAAAAAATTGTAATCAAAAATATATCAACTTTTCCACATGTAGTCTTTAAGAAAGATCACAATGCAGCTAAAACTAACACCACAACATCACAACCCATTTGAACAGTGCTTCACTTTTGAAAGAAAATTATTTCCTTGAAGTTCCAGTTCCTGCAATCAAGAAACTGCATATGAATTTTAGCAAATGAAAGTGAAATAAAATAAATAAATAAATAAATAAAATAAATCACCTCAATCCCTGAAGGTCGGAGACCGAAGATGTTTTATCTACTTCTAATCATATGCAACATACCAACCATCCAGTGAAAAACGTACTTGTTATATGCAATTTACTGTGAAGTCTTAAACTGGGCATCCAAGGGGCACTCCAGACACAGGTGAGATCTCATCTCAGGGCTGAATTCAACCCACTGCTGACTAAGGGGTCAGAAAAGGCTTTCTCCCCTGACAGTATGGTCTCCTTGACAATTTCTTTAAGGACTCAGAAATGCAACTTCTTGAATTTCAAAACTTTCTCAGGTTTAATCTTTCTGAAAGCTAATTTTCAAAGGTCTGATCCAATGCTCAGAGAAGCAAGTGGAAAGACTCCAACTAACTTCAGTAGCCTGTGGATTGGGTTCTGCAGCTGGAAGAGTATTGTTCATTAGGTTTTTCATTAAATACATCATATGTCATAAAAAGCATGCATAATCTTACTGATCAAAATGACACCGTCTAAGAAGACCTTAAGATAATACTCCTACTCAGTTACATCCTTCAACTTTTAAAACATTCAAAAATATAAGATATATTCTTTTTTCCTTTACTCGTTTCCTTTTCTTCCTTGGCAACCATGTCCTTCCTACTACTAGCTCTTAAAAAAAATACAACCCACCCCTCCACAAAAAATATTAATTTCAATGAGTGTTATGCAGAAGTCAATACTGTACTTTCCAAAACTCATATTAATTGAAGGCAAGGTAAAGTCTTAAAACATAGAGAGGGTAATATTTGAAACCACTGACAAAGTTTAATTTCTACCTTTTCTAAAGAATAACAAACTATGCTCTTAAGCATCAAATGGTCAAAAGCAACCTGTCAGAAATATATTATTACAACACAGCAGTATTACCAAAATCTCATTTAAGTTGCTACAGCCTAAAGAAATATTCCTCTTAAGGACTGTTCCATCTGAAGCTAAGAAATATACTCTTTCAAAAAGCATGGGCTAAATTGGTCTTTGCCTCCATCCAAAGAAATCAAGAGGTGTAACATTTAGTCTTTATTCCACCACACACAGCTGTAAATATGACACCATTGATCCCCTTCCTTCATGCAAAAAATTTAAACAAAAATAATCAAACAGACCAGCAGCAGGAACTGTAGTCCCAAGAAACATCTTCTTACTTCATATTTTATCAGAGAGTTATGAGTACTTGTTCCTCTTTATTCATTTTTGTTCAGTACTAACACTAAAGCAAAGCACTTATGAAATCCTGTTGCTTTTCTGTCTTCTTTTCAGAATAACTGAAGCATTAATGGGCTCGTCTCTACATCATCCACAGCTAGGATCACAAAAGAGCAACACTCCACTTGCAAACAGAAATTGTTAAAAAAACCACCACTAATAAACCATATGAACTTCAAGGAAACATTTATACTATTCTACTTTCAACTGATTTTATGTTGATGTGTTTCCAGTGATGCTGCAACTTCATCACGGAGAAATGCAGCCTGCATGCTGATCCAAGTGCAGTATTTCTCAGGTTGCTGCCTTTTGTCCGTGGTGCAGTTAGGTGACTGCTCAAGGGGCTTGGGCTTGAACAAAGCCAGCAGCACAACAGCTCTTGCTGTTTTCCCACAGCCCCCTGTGCCAGGGGTGGCAAAGGCCTTTCAGGGGGTGCCCTGGGACTCCCAGCTGCCGTTTGACATGCAAATGGCATCAAAGATCTTTCAATCCCACCTCAAGGAGGGAAGATAAAGGCAGCAGTTCCCAGAGGAGCTCTGCTCCCAGACCAGCATCCCTGTGTCTCTTCAGGATGTTCAGAATGCTGGCACTGCTGCACACAAAGAAATCATAGTTGAGTGAAGGACTTAAAGAAAGCAACTGATGGGTGTTAGAAAAGGGTACTTCAGGCAATTCTTCTCAAGTCTAACAACAGTGTCTTAAAAACTTCACTTTCGTCTTCATATACACAAGCACATATTTAATAATTCCAGCATTTCCATTTTATTTAGAGACCCAAATGGTAAAATTCTCGTCTGAATTACAGGCTCCAATTGCTTCTTTTATCAGTCTAGCTTCATGTGCTAGTATTTTCCAAACAGTTTCAGTGGAAATAATGCATTGTAAAGCTGTGTAACTTCACAGACCCCAAAGTCATCCCACAGGTAGCTTACAAGGTTTTTAGACTTTATACTCTCATCTTCAACCCAAAAAACTATATCACTTTTATTATAAACACACCCAAAATCAAAACACATTTTTCCCCTCCAGTTTAATACAACCATCTAATCCAAGCTCTTTCAATCAAGAGGCTGAAAATTTAACCTTTACCAAAATAAAAGCTGAGTAATTTTCAGACACCCTCAAAATACAGAAATATGTTCCCATGACTTTAACCAGAAGTGCACCAGCTGATCCTTGTTAGTAAATTAAAGCTCTTACTAAATAAAAGTTACTGAATAATGATATCAATATGTTAAATAATTATTAAATATTATATTTACTACTACTGTCAGAAATTTAGGAATACTTAGAAAAGAATCTAAGTTAACTAAACTCTGAAAGTTGGAAAAACTTGTGGAAAATATGAATATGAAAGAATGGTGGGAGCTGAAATAACATGCATTAACAGATCCTACCTGCCATAGTATCTAAGGGAAAAAGAACTTTCAGCTGTATTAATTTTCCACAATTAAAAGTACATCTGTTTTTAAAAATGTGCCTTATTTGTACATTCATGTATTACTTCCATATCCTCTTTATTGTTTTTCAGTCACTGAACAGAACATGACATGCTACTAAGTAACATTAATGTCAAAATCAGATGGCAGAACAAAATGACACAAATTTCTTGAGATTAAACACTAAACAGCTTTCAAAGAATACATTTCTTCCTTGCTTCCTGCACACCTTGAGAGAAAAATTGCTATCTTCATTTCAGTGGTATTGGTAAGAATAAAGGTATGTAGAGAGCTACGGAGAATGTGAACACATTAGAGACATACACAGAACTAGATATAAAGTGATAAAAACCTCATCATGGAATTGATCCAACAGCTTCCAATCTCCTCATAAGAAATACATTAGTCAAAGAAATAAATCTGATATTTTCACTTTACAGCACTCAAAAATGGCAAACAAGTAACTTGCCTAGATTCTTCCACACCAGCTAATCTTGCCTCCTTACAACCCACTCACGCGTATAAAGCGCACCCTTTTGAGTAAAATTTTGGTCTGAACCTGGAAGTGTGCCTTATAGGCCGGTGCGCCTTATATATGGACAGAGTTCGGAAATTTGCCAACCCGGAAGTGCAAGCTGCAAGCTGAATAGCGCAGGGCCACGGGGCTCAGCAGGGCTTGGCACATGTCCTGGTTTGGAACACAGGTGTCTGCTAAGAAAGGCAGGAGCCTCTCTTTGAAATGGAGAATGTAAATCCCCTCCCTCCAAATTATTATAATTTTGAAATTGAGGGGCTCTCAGGCAAAGACATGGGAATTAGGAATAACAGTTCTTTACTAGGAAAATTAAGATAGAAATACAGTACTACAATGAAACAAACCCCAAACACTGACAAAGTGTCTTGGGTTACAATATAGGATGTGATTAAAGTATCTATTCTATCAACATCTGTTGTGACAAGGTGGGGCAGTGATCCTTATCTCCGTGGGAGATACTCTGCCAATGGGCCATCCACTGAAACCAGTGTGGGGCATTGTTCTTTATCTTTGCACCCCACATCCTTCTGCCAGGGAGTTATCTTCTGCTAATGGCCCATCTCACTGCATGACTGATAAGTAATCACTGATAAGAAATCACTGATAGTCACAGCACAAGCTGGCTTTTACTGTGCCAAGTGTGGAGGAAGTACACTGCTGGGACAGAACCCACCAGGGGAAAATTCAGGGTTCATCCCAATGGATCCCTGCAGGAAGCCAAATAGGGTCAAAAAGGGGGCTGGTCAGCCAGACTTTGGACCAATCGCAGGAGCTTAAGGAGATACTTATCAGAGCTTATAAAAAGACAGTATGAAACAATAAAGAGGCTTTTGTCGCATCTGGAAACCTCACGGTGTATGCCTGTGTCTCTCTCGGGGGGGGGGGGGCTTGGGCATGTGAAATCAACAACTGATAAGTAATCACTGATAAAAAATAAGTCATACAGTGAGACTTAATGGGACATTAGCAGAAGATAACTCCCGGGAGGAAGGATGGGGGTGCAAAGATAAAGAACAATGCCCTACTGTTTGCAATGGATGGCCCATTAGCAGAGTATCTCCCACGGAGATAAAGATCACTGCCCCACCTGGTCACAACAGACAGTGATAGAATAGATACTTTGATCACATCCTGTATTGTAACCCAAGACAGCATGGCTGGCGCGATTGTTACTAATTAGTTACTTTGTTGTGCGCTAATGCTCAAGGGGCGGGGGGGAGGGGGAAATGCCCCTTATAGGCCAGTGCGCGTTATATATGGACAAATTCCGTGGACTTCCGGGCTATCCGGAAGTGCACCTTATAACCTGGTGCACCTTGTAAGTGTGAAACTACTGTACTTATTGCAACACCACAAAAGGCTCTGTACTGACTTGGTGAGCAGCTTGATATCTTCTCAAAGTAATTTTCATAATCCTGATGATAGTTATGGATAGAAACTGAAGGCATTGTTGTAAGAAGAATGCACAAAGAATTCCCTTCTTAAATTCAGAAGTTAGTCATAAACCTAGGTGGCTTTTTTTCCCTGACCCTGAATTTCAGCATGGTCAAGGATTATATGTTTCCTTGGCCAAGACTTTGAAAAGACCGTTATGGAACCTGTATCATTTATTCAGCTTGAATGAAGCAAATACAGGTTGGCTAAGAGTTTTCTGTTTATCTTTTTTTGCATCACATCTCAACTTCCAGCTTTCCAAAAGCTTCTAGGTTGTTGGACTTGGTCATCATATTAACACTGTCAAAGCAATATTCAAAAACAGTATTTCAAAGCTTCAAGTAAACTTACTAAAATGAGAAATTTAAAGACCCTGACATTCTGCCTAGGCATCACAGTTTGTGTATATTCCTGAAATGAATACTAAATATGAATTTGAATTCACACTATATTTTTAGTCACCAAAAAAGCCAAAATACAGTCCAGAAAATAAAAAAATATTCAAAAAATTAAAAAAAAAAACCCAAAACAAACAAACAAACAAAAAAAACCCCATAAAAACAAAAACCAAAAAACAAACAGCCACCCACCTCATCCCAGTAAAATTAAAATTGAAGTGTGCAAGAACAAAGCAGGTCCAGAATTTAGGGGCATAGTCCTTTCAGTAACAACATCTAACTCATTTCAATACAATTTACAGTTGCACATTTATAGACACTGCAAACCACACAACCTTAAAACGAAGAAACTAAAGAGATGCAATAATGGTATTTTTCAGAATAAAAGACACAGTAGTTGTGAAATAGCTGGTACATGTTTTTCCCATATGACAGACTCCAACTCCACATTACACATACTCACTTGAAATTACACGAGTGCTTCACTCAATAAAGCCCCAAACCTCTGTTTGTATTGTTGCGCACCACATAAAGAGAAATTCCATGGAGTCAAGTAAAAATCCTTTATTCTCTAAAGTTTCTCAAGACAAAGAACCACAGCACAATTAAGAGTTGAATGGGTAGTACAGTAAGCATTCTCATGCACATACTGGAAATATTTAATAAACACACACAAATTACTACCAAAAGAAAGAGGAAAAATGAGAACTGTGAAGACTGCATTCTTCTTTATGAAGAAATATGCTGCACACTATTCAAATTTAAGCATTTTTTAATCCTACAGAGAAACAATTCTTTCTTTCAAGGTGCAAAATTATTGCAGTTTGATGGCAAGTCAGCTCCGCTGAGACCCTCATCCGAAGAACACCAATTGCAGCACAAGAGTGCAATGAGCACAACTGCTGAAGTCTGTTCAATGCTTAGGGTTATTTATATGTACCAGCACCCTGGGGATTAGACTCACAACACAGACCACTTGTAATCTCTGGGTAATTATATAGTGTAATGACGGCAACTAGTTCACTCGGAATATAGAAACTTTTGGGCATGTTCACTATAATTAACCAACATCCACTTCTGTCTTCTGACAGTGAACTGAAAACAAGTATCTTGCATCTTGCTCCAATTTTTAAATGCTTTAATTATAAAGTTAATGTGAAAATAGAAACATATAAAATAAATTTAGTGTGCTTCTTTGAGAAATTTTAGCTGCAACTCTCATGTTAATACAGAAATATATATATAGTTATATATCGATATATTCTCTATTGAATACATGAAAGTTAAACCAAAAAAGGGGTTGAAAATCTGCGTGTACAGGGTGAGTGCTTATACACACCCAGCATGCTTTTACATAGCGCATTACACATTCGGGAAACACCAGTTCTGAAATAACTTCAGTACATGTACTTGCATTTCCAGTCATGCTGCCTAACCAGCAAACACAACCCACTGCCCCAATCTCTAGAAATAACAGCCTGACATGGAGAGGTACAGGATCTACCTTTGGCCCGGAGCCTGACAACAGCCACAACCAGAAATGTAAATGAGCAAGAGTTCTCCATTTCACTGAACCAATGGTACCACCTTGAAAACAGCAATGGAACATTTTCTGGCCGATGGTAAATCATTACCATACCCCCAGAAGGAAATGGCATGGCAGTATTTTGTTGAACAGCATTTCTTTTTAACTTGTTGCATAAACGACACTGCTAGATGTGACAGGCTAGATGGAAAACTACAGCAAAGCATTTCCATCAGCTGAATTTCTGCAACCTCTCTTGACAGCTAGAGTTGCCTTTGATAGCAGCTGGAGTTATTTTGAAAGGAAAAAAAATCAGCTTGTTCCCACTAATCGTTCATTGCTTTGGTTTACAGAGCAGTTTTAGTGTATGCTAACATATTCCTTCTTCTGGACATAAATTAAACCAGCAGTCATGATCTACATACACAACTGATACATTCTAACTTCTAAGGACAAAGTAAAAGTCCGAATCGATGACTGGTCTTCTATACAGCTGTGAGTGACACATATACTAGGGCGAGAGACTCCAGGGACCAACTAAATGCAATTTGAAGACTCTGAGTTGTATATATAGGATAGAATTAGAGGCCTCCAAAACCAATCATATCATTGTCCACATTTGATCATACCTCACCAAATCACTCATTGATTTGCACTTAACTAGATTCTTGATTCTAGAAGTTCATTTATGATCAAGTAGCATTCAGGACTGAAAAATTGAGTTTTTTAAAAAAACATCTTGAGGTATGTCACATATTGGAAATAAAATCTCCTGCTTAAGTACTCTCCAGAATTATTCATAGATCTCAAAATACAATAGGCCAAACTGCCTCAAAATTTACAAAACAATGAACTTACATTTTAAATAAATCTACGAAACTACTAGTACCATCAGAATCAATGAAAGAATCTGCTCTCAGACCAGATATATGACAAATCAAAATTAATTTTACTGCAGCATGCAGAAAAATAAATCCACTGTCCGCACTCTGCTATCATTTTCTGAATGACAGTTCCCTACATAGTAAAATTATCAACTGATGAAACAGGCATTACAAACAATGATCAGAGATAGTATTAGTGTTTAAACATAAATATTTCAATAATGTACACAATCTCAATAATCTCTAAACAACACAGGATTACAAAGTTGCACTACAGAAAGCCTACAGATGCCTTTTTTTCCCAAACCTCTCTAGGACTCAGAAGCAAAGCAGCATGGACTATGTGTTTCCCCATACCACAGAAAGCTATGCCTGTTCCCATTTTCAGCAGTGCAACCAGAGGAGACCAAATCCCAGAGAGATCAGTCTCTGCAACAGAGAAAACACATCTCAGCAAGGCCAATTTTGTGCCATATACTAATGAGAGCTGTAATGCCAATGCCATCCCTCTGACACAACTCTAATATTTAGTAATAGCTTAGAATTTAAACTACATTTACTACTCACTTACCAATGTAAAAACAAAAATCAAAATATTTATTAGGGAATAACCAATGTAACTAAGTGCAATGCTGACACTACAGTAAATAAATATTCTCAGCACTTCAATACAAAATTAACCGAGGGACACAGCCTAACATACTGATTTAAGCTACATGAAAAAAAATTTCCTGTTGCTGAGGGCTGCCCATGCACCTCTCCTGTGCTCAGACAGAAGATACTGGTAGACAAGTGCTTGTCAGCCCACCAGGAGTGGGACCTTTCCCTGTCACTACCCCACTGTTCATCAGAAAACAAGAATCATCCCTGCTTCCTACTTGAAAAGAGCCTTTTAGACCTTCTGACCTCATTTCACCCCCACAGACAGATTTGTGCCTGCGCACCTCCTGCGCATGGCCTGAGCCACAGGACAGAGGGAGATTTAGGGATGCAGGCTGTCCTCACAACTCCCAATAGCCTATGCACAGTCTCAGCCACCATGCAGTCTGCTGTCATCCATCACTGGCAATACTTGAAGGTCTCTGCCCCAAAGGATGACATGACATTCAAAACTGAAATTTGGGCAGAGCTCTGCTCCTGCAAATGAAGCACCGGGACACCACAGGGCTGTGCTGAAAGACAGATGTAGACACTGGGTTTTAAATCTTGCTCTATCTTTACTCAAATCTCCTAGATACAACTGCTAAGTACAAGCTCTCTTATCGGATATTCCATATCCTTTTGAGCTTTGAGAGTGCTCCTACCTAGCAGGAAGAAAACAGTTCCCTTTTGTATGCTGACCACCTGTGCAATCTGCTAACTCTCGTGGCAGCTGTTCTATGTATAGGCCTGTAAGTGGTCACAAAGAACAAGCTTATTAGAAAAGAAGATATAAGACAACAACACTTCTGCATCTAACTTTAACTGTAATTAAACCTTCCTCCATCTTAACCTGGCTCTATTTACTCAGAGATCTGATTTCCTTTGACAGACACATCAGCCAATTACCATCCATCTAATTGCTTCAGCAAGGAACCTACATTTGCTGTCCAAACTCTAAGAAAGTAAAAGGGTTTCAAAGGAAAATACATAATATTAATTGAACTATTTATTTCTGCTCACTCTAATCCAGGATGTATTTCACTAATCTGAAAACCTAGTAAGGGAAGAAGCAATTCAGCTGTAACAGGACTCTCTTGAACTTCAGTAAGTAATTAGCAGATAATTAGGGTGCCTGATCAACAAAAAGAAGTATTTCCACAAAACTTTAGAGAATTCACCTGTTGAATATTTCTAGAACTGTTGCATTGCCATGGCAAACCAGTATATAGACACTGCAAATTCAGAAACTTCTTGATTTTGAATGTGCAACAAGCACTTTAGTCTGTTTAAAAAAGAACAAACTATTTTTAAAAAATGAAGATAAATCTTCACCTAGCATAAGGGTCTAGTGATCTATCATAGAGTTTGTGAAAGTTATGAAACAATCAACCAATTTTATAAAATATGATGTACAAGATAATCAGAATTGATAAATAGCAATGCAAATTTTAGAACATAGAAATTACTTATTCTTTAGTTTTAGTTATCAGATTCTGTTATAGTAGGAAAAAAATATATATTTTTTTAATGCATATGCATTAAGCTTTTAAAAATAAACAACCTAAACAAAGCAGTAAAATCAAACAGTAATGTCACTGCCTTTCTCTTTCTTCTAGAAGAACCTCTTAAGGAGCTGTACCAGCTCATCTTAAGAGAAAAACCTCAAGTGTCCCTTGCTTCAGAAAACAACCACAAAAAAAAAGGAGGCGAGGCCTTTTTTCTTCAAATACTGAGATTTAACTGACATCCTTGCTTACTAACTTCTTTCATTAATGTCGCCTTCTGCAAGCAGGAGTACAGTATTTCTCATAATGCTGAACATGGATGTACACATCACTGTGTATGTACACGTCACTGTGTACGTACACACACCTACAGGTCTCTATTTTTATCAGGTGATCTCTTTTTAAATATCATAATCCTTCCTGGAGGTGGATAACCAAAAACACTGCCTGAATGACTTTGCATTTTTTATCTGATCACCAAAACAATGGTATCCTACAGCCAAAGAAACTGAATTTATAATACTGTTGTAAAAGTATGTTTAGCAAAGCAGCTTCACTATGCAGTTGCCAAAGAGTAATGTGAAGTTGAGTAAGAAGCTTTTATAAATAGAGCTTGGGGATCCCCTGTCCTGTGGAGCTTGATTTTTTATTTGTTTTTCTTTAAGCTGTTAAGACAGGAAAAATGTGGGCAGGGAAACAGAGCTGCTTGGAGACAACAGCAGAAACTTGCATGCCAGCCAGACTGACTGTACTTGTGCTCTGGAGGTGATCCAAGAGGACACTGAGTAGCGTGGTGTAACACGCTCTGCCTCTGGGACAAGGACTCGAGGAAAAGTGGCAGCTCAGCACACAGCAGAACACACACTACCTGCCACACGCAAAAGCAACCTCCTATAGGTTGCCATGGTGGTCACAGGAATGTTTCAAAGCTCCAGTCCAGCTCTTTATTCACCCTAGTATCTGGAGGATGACTGCTCTTCCACAGCATTTTCCACAGAAATACAGCCCATGGCAGAAGCAAGGAGCCAGCCTACAGGGGCTGCAGAACACAGAATTGGCAGGACAGCCATAAAAATTTGGCCTTTACAGTGAAAATCAAGCTTTGGCGCAGTAAATGATCCTTGTAATGCCCGTAACTATCTGTTTACAACTCACTATTTTGCATTTCTCAGCCTCTTATTGAAGACTTCCACAGAAACCAGTTCTCTGAAAGGCTCTGTAAGAAATTTCAATTAAAATAGAATACATATGGCTGTGTACATCTCCTGAAAAGGGGTAATAGTGAAGAGATACAAGATACAATGATTCAGTGAACTGCAAATACCTGAATACATGGTCATCAAGTGACAAAAAATATTGAAGTGATACAACTAGATAAAATTCAGATTTTGAGATCCTTAGCAATATTATCCATTTACATTTAATTGTAGGATCTCATACAACAATTTCACTCATTTTTATTGCAAGTAATAATAAAACGTCTCACCTTCCCAATGTTCTAGCCATTTCTAGAAAAGCTCATGAAGAAACACACAAATTATATTTCAAATACATAATTTCACGCTTATAAGCCGCACCTTTTGGACTGAATTTTCGAGCTGACCCCGGCAGTGCGGCTTTTCACACGGTGCGGCTTATATATGGACAATTTCCGGCAAAGTGCCAACCTGGAAGTGTGAGGTGGGGCGGGGCTGGAGCTGCCGCTGCGGGGGGTGGGGCCCGGCCCCTTTTGGAGCCACTGCCGCAGGGGGTGGGGCCAGCTGGAGTTGTGCTGGCCAGAGCTGGATCCTTGCTGGGAAAAAAAAAATAAATAAAAAAAAAAAAGAAAAGGGAAAAAAAAAGAAAAAGGGAAGAAAAAAAAAAAAGGGAAAAAAAAAAGGTGTGGCTTATCACTCGGTGCGGCTTATTTATGGACAAATTCTGTGGTCTTCCCAGCTACCCGGAAGTGTGGCTTATAAGTGTGAAATTACTGTATACTGTATCTCTACTTCTTTCTGGTTTGCTATACTGGAGACTATTTATTTTTTTATTAATTTATTTTTATTGAACTTTAGAGTATTTTAACTGCCATTTTTTTGTATCAATACAAAGAAGAAACAGATTCTATACTCCTGTAGATCATGAATCTAAGAGGTGGGAAGTGTAGGGGAATGGAGAAGAAAATAGACGAGGTTAACCTGAATTGAACCTCTGAGATAACACATAACCTATACAATGTCCACTTAGAGCTGCAAACAGAACAATCTAATGCTTGGCAACTGAGAGACTTATGTTTTGACATAGCACTTTTCCTGCAGTAAACTATCTGCTGGAGGTACTGGCAGTCACACACGATTTACCTCCACAAGAAGTGGAGGTAATAACCTCCTTTTGGAAAGATAATCAAATAGTTGGATGTGGTCTTGGACATTGACTCAGAAAAAACTCAAATGTGCATGCTCATGATAAAGCTTTTCTTGCACAGTGTTTATACTCAGTGGGATAATTAATAGCTTTTGGTAACTACTGTCCTAAAAATAAAGGAGAGGAGGGGAAGGGTTCAACAGCGCACTGTGCCAACCATCTTCTTTTCAGTTACAGAAATGTAAGAAAGTTAAAATTGCACTTGTTAAATTGCTATTTTATGAGAATTTTCTCCCTAGCCCTGCATGTTGATGGAAGAAGCTGCTGTTTTATCAGTCATCCTTAGTGTCCTCTAAGTGACACTTCTGTCCCAGAATATCACCAGTAGGTTAGCTACAATTCAGTCTGGTAATCTTTGCCTCTTGTTAATATCACCTAATGCTTGTTTTTGCAAGACCCTACTCTTTGCTCTTTTTTTGGGGTTTTTTTCAGCCAAACTTTAGCCATCTGGTTTGCTTTATGTCCCCTCTTCTCTCCCTCCTGGGAGGCAAAGACGCAGTCAGGGAAAGATAAGGAAGGAAAAATGGTTCAGTCATGGAAGAAAGAAACTTTACTTTGTTCCTTTTCTGCTCTACCAGAAGCTAAAAAATCTAGTTATCAAAACAGAAAAACTTAGTGGTTTCTGATATATATTCCCTCCAGCACCAGAAGTTAAATTTGAGTTTGTCAATGTCAACATACTTTTGGTGCCTGCAAATAACTGAGAAAACCACTGGCAAAATATGAGTTCCCACAGACAACCTCAACCTCCCCATGCCATCCATTAGGGCAGTTCCAGCTGCACCAAGAAGTCCACAACAGATTCACCTAAGTCTCCCCAGAAACCCTGCATTCAGCCCTGGATGACACACTGCAGAACTTAATAAGGGCCTTTTTGCAAATTGAACACCACTCTAAGACTTCTATGCCATGCCTAATTAAGCATATCACATCTGGGAAATGCACTGCCCACCATCCCTTCTAAGCTGTGATTACAACTGTCTGTACTTCACTCTGCTATTTAATTGCCTGCAGGATGGTGAGAAGTGTGCCATGACCTATTGTGTTTGCTGCATAGGTCCTTTTCACCCAACATCTAATGCACACAGTTGTCTGAAGTAGCAGGAGCTAAACTCCATAAGCAATTATCCCCACTCAGCCTTTTTTTTCTTCTACAGTATGCATGGCCAAAAAAAGATACACAGATAAAAGTTCTGAAATATACCATAATAAAAGCTTTGAAGTCTACTATAATTCCACAGTTCCTAACTTTTCAAAGTTTAACTCTTAACTGTTTTAAGTATTGCCTGGATGGGCAATTAGGTTTTTAAACTACTTATACCATCCTACATTTATGTAGTCAAAAAATGAATGCTTTGAAGTAGAGATTTTCCTTTTCAAGTATTTGGAAAGTACCTTGCATGTAAGCATATAAAATAAATCATAATAGAAATTATGCTTTGTTTCCACTTTTATACTCCTTCCTTTTGGTGTTACAGCCAAAGACCTCCAGGAAGGTTGCTTTTGATTCTAGCCCTAGTCATGTACGTAGTGTCATGCAATACATTTGTCTCCTGCCCTAATTACCTTACTCTGTTTCAATCATTTTCCCAAGAAGTTGCCTGTCTGTTGCAGCAATTTTTTACCTCTGCTCAACTGACCTATCCTCTAGGCTAGGTGTGAGTCCCTAGAGTGAGTCTGTATTCAATTAAGTCAGCTTCATTTCAACCCAGGTATCTGTTGAAAGCAGCACTGAAAGCTTCCCCAGTAACACCATCATTTTTTCCTAAAGCAATGAGAAAATTCAAGTGTTCCATTTCGATATGAAGATGACCAAGACCACAGTAATGTATATATACACCACTTAGACATCCCTCATCCTCAGAAGCTGGCATTCCCTCAGGAAAGGAGGGAAGGTTGAGTTGGTTGGGTTTTAACTCCTTGAGTTAGCTTAGTAGCCTCACAGTATTTCTATATCCTCAAATTTCTTTTTTGGTGCCAAATAACCTACTGTAATCCCAGAGCAAGTCTGCAGTGAATTTAACTGCCTTCACAGTAGCTCCTTTGGAAATTTGCAGGGTATGCAACACAGCAGCATCCAGCACCAATCTGTGTCATAATTTGCTAAAGATAAATTGCTTGGGTTCAGCAATTCAAGACTCATGGACAAACTCATAGTTTCTTTCTTTCCCACCACTCTTGACATTTGTCCAGTGCTGCTAAGTTGTCAATATTCAATGAAAACATGCCTCATAAAACACTCTTTTGATTAAAATCAATGCAATGAAAATATACTCAGCATAAAACTAATTCGACAGAATCCCCAAAGGAGAACTGCTGCTGAACAGAAATGTTCAATCTGAAATTTGAGCATGAGACCTTAATTAATCTTTGACTGCTGATCTGTACCCCAACTGTGTTTATCTTAATTTTATTCCAATCTCAGATTCCACCTTGGAAGCTCCTTGCTGCTTTGAACCCAAAATCTACAGAGGAACAACAAAGGTCAGTATAAGTATTACACATCTCTAACATGACAGAAATGACATACAGGCTGTACCAGCTTCTCAGCTAACTTAGAAAAGAATTAGTTTGCACAGGCTGAAGATCTGATTCAGCACACTCAGCTGTTCCCAAAATTTGGATGCCAAGTCAGATCAGCAGTAATTAAATCTTGGGCTGCAGACCTAGCAGAAATTCAATTTTATCCCAGATCGACAGGGTGAACTTAGAAATTTTTAGATGCAACTGAAAGCAAAAAGTGTGCTTGTTGCAAAGTCCATGTATATTAAGTAGGAATTTTATAGAGGAGATTATGAAACATGGGATAGCAGAGGACTGCTCTCAGAGGATGCCCTTGCCAATCTTAAATCCTTTCATAGAGACTATCAGAAAATAAATACTTGTCTATGTGATTTTTACTAGATGTGATGTAGTAAACCAACTTTAATACAGAACAGTGCAAAATAGCACTGATTTCCCAGAGCACATTCTTTATAGCACACAGTTTAGAAAGCATGCACAAATTTTCAAATTAACAACTATAAACACTCTTGTGCATAAAAACTAAAGCTGCAGAGAATTCTTTCTTTCCTCATGGAAAGCAATGCTAGTACCTCATGAATCTCTTTATATTTCTGATATATGTAGCAGATTTGCAGGGGCATTTTGTGAATAAATTGATCTCCTCTGTACACAGGGTAGGTCAGCTGCCCTCCCTGCTCAGCAGTAACTGCCCTCAGATCCCTCATATTTTGCCACTGTGGGTCAGATTTACAAATGCAAACAAGCTGTGAAGCTTTAGGATTTTCAACTTATAGCTAATGGGAATTCACAATGATTGTACAACCAAGTAATAAAACTGAAGTCACATTTCCTGCTGGTGAACAAGTATCAGTGACTGAAGTGCACAGCTCTAAGACACTGCAAAGCAGAAAGGGGAAAAAAAAATCTTAAAAATACGAGTATTCAACAAATAAAGGGACCAATTTCAAGATAAAATAAGCTCCCATAGCTTCAGTAGAAATTAATGCAACAGTTTCTGGCTTGAAATGGGAAAAATATGTTCAGAGAGTGAAAATAACAGGAGAACAAGGAGATCAGGAGATTTAAAACATGTTAGATATAAAGCAGGACAAGGAACAAGTTTCCTCAATGGAACATTTTTACTGGCATGACATCAGTGGCTCGAACACCACACTGACACTTCTTAAGCCCTAATTATTAGAAATCATCAATAGGCCGAACAAATTGCTGGACCTTTCCAAACAGGAAAACCTCCTCAACAAATGTCTGCAGAAAATTCTTGCATTCAAGCCTTATGAAAATACCATCATGAGGGAGAAGAGAAAACCCCCCTCCAAGTACTGTATTGCTGTCAGTTCAATACGTAGAGGAAAAACTGCTGTGACAGAGGAGCAGTGTTATTTCTGATAAGGTAATGAGCTCATAGACCCAAGACCTGTTTTCCATCAAATCATAGTCATTATTCTAACTAAATAACATTAATTGAAGTTTACCGGTGATATTCAAGTAATTTTACTCAAATGATCTCAGATTTCAGTCAAACACAGCAAATCTTTTTCTTGAGTCTGTTATGGATTCACGAAAAATCAGTGATGAGCAAGCAAAAAGAGGTATTAGTTACATTTTGATTGGAATGAAAAACAGATGTGTGGTGATTAATCACATTCAAGTTAAAACAAGCCCATCCTGGAACAATGAACACAAGGGTTAGTTCTGGCCCTCCAATACACCTAAACATGCAGCAGGGTACACCTTCATCTTCACATCAGAAGAGATGTATTAGGGCAAGATTTTCATTAGCTTCTCAGAAAGCCCAGAGCTGAAATTATATCCAATTTATACTTACAAAATTTTAACACAGGGTCTAGCAAACCAATCTGATGAATAGGCCCTGTGCCGGCCCCACAATCATAAAGAATGTGAACAAAAACTACATAGAAAGGGAGAAATATTTGAGTAGACTGAACAAAGGAGGTAAGAGTTTTAGCTGTGCAGAAATGACAAAGAAACACCCAATACTTACTGGGTAATAGAAGAGACAGATGAAATTCAATGCAGAGTTACATATTTGGTGTGGGCTTTTCTGGTTTTGGGTTGTTTGGTTGGGGGTTTTGTGGGTATTTTGGTGAGGTTTTAAACCCCTCCATATAGTGATGGCCTTGAAAATTGAATTTTATCACTCAGAAGCTGCTCTACAGTTCTGTAGCACTGCTCCAGAGCAAAATGATCTTCGGGATTATTTAAAAGGAATAAAAAGAAGAAAGAATCATTAAAGTACTGTTTAAAGAAATTGTGTACCCACATTCTCAATAACAATACAAGTGAGACCCAGAACCTCAAACATTATACATAATGGTCTAGCTCTTCCAGCTTTGCCATTAGTCAACTTTTTCACAGCTGGTAACTGTTGAAATATTTTAAGGAAGCATAACACAGCAAAAAACAGTCCAGTTTGCACTGGACCCTACTGCACTGGACACCCAGGCCATTCCTAAATACTTTACAAGCATTTCCCATCCTTTATGGGGATTTCCACTCCTTAAAGAGATGATCTGGTGAGAGTGTAGGAGAGTAACAAAGAGATAGCTACTAAGATTTCAGCAGAAGGCTGAAAGTGAACAGCAAACTCCTTTTCCAAAACAGCTACAGGGAATAAAATTACAGTTTCAATTACAAAATTACAAAATAAAACACAATTAAAAAAAAAAAACAAAACTAAAAAAAATAACACTCTCCCTCACCCAGATGCAGTTGAATTGTTTGAACTCCTGCTTTTGATATTTTCTATACACTAAAAGTTTGAAGGGTGTCTCACATGTAGCTGGGCAGATTCCCAGAAGGAAAATCTGCAGAGGACAACAAACCACAAAGACGCCACCTTGAAGACACCAGCTTTGAGTCCCTGAAACACAAAATTGCCAGAGGACAGAGAATACTCAGGTGAAACACTGTCACTCTTCTTTATATTCTTCACTTCAACAACTCAAACTAGCTGTTGCAAAGAGAAACAGAAGGACTGGGGGAGCTAGCCTGGATGAACCTTTGATCTGATCCAGCAAAGGCCAGTTTCTTACACGGCCCGTTTGTGAATCTCTTCATGCTTGCCCACTCTTTCTAAGAGGGAAGATGAAAAATCAGTCAGAAGTTATCCATTGGGAATAACTTAATAATGCCTGTAAAATACTCATGTACAAAATAAAACAATCACCTTCATAGTTTCTATCATTCAGTATAACCTAAGTCAGTTCTGCACTTATTTGCACTATACCTGTACACTGCATGTGCTTGCAAGCCCCTTTTATTTCATCAAAGCACAACAGCAAGACCATGTATTCACAACTTTCCTCCCAATAACTGAGGATGCTGAAATTATTTACTACTACATTATCACCTGCTTAGTTTTCCAAATATGCAAATCCATGTTGCAAGGTGGATATAGTACTATTCTTTCTGCTTGGTTCCTAGGGATTATACAGTGGTTTCCCTTTAGAAAACAGAATAAGTTTTATGCTTTTACCTCACTTGCTAGCAAGGAATGCTCCCACAGAATCTGCCTGTAGACTATCTGTTTTCTACCTACACAATTGTTCCCGGGCAATAGACGCTAAAATTTTTCCTACTGCACATGTGATTCAGCTGCAAAAGCAAGCACTATTCAGGTTTCAGGAGATGATCAGAGAGAAAGCACACTTAAAGAAAGGTGGCACCTGAAAAAAAAAAAAAAAAAAAATCCAGGCTGGAATTTTCCAGAGCTGAAAGCAGAGAACCAAGAGTCTCTAACTAGCATTTGTTTTGCAGCTGTCCAGAGGTGTTCATTCATTTTCTGGGAACATAAGCGGCACAATATGGCCTTCCTACTCATGCAGTTCAGAGCAGCCAAAGTACCAGGCAGCTACAAAAATCAAGAGAACATGGAACAATAAACATAAGATTGAGAAAACTGGGCTATTCGCTAACACATCTTTAATGAAAGTCTTACCAATCAAAATGGGAAAGAAATACTCATTCTCAGGAAAATCCATTTGTCCAAGAAATTTAATCTCCTTATATTTAACCAAGACTGTCAAAGAAGTGAGCCTGAGAAACATAATCCTAATTACCTCATAAGGGAAAAACTAATCCACAGTCACTCGGGGCTCATGTGAGAAATCCACAGAAAATGAACATCATCTTGTTCCCCAGTGTGTCCCCAGTGATTAAAATCCCTGAAAGGCACAAGCAAACTGCCTTCTTTGTCAGGCATGAGGCAGCACTTCGGGAGCCTCAGGCTCAGGGGAAGATGCCAAGTTCTCGGTTGCACACACACTGCCCCATGAGAACCATGGGATTACTGAAAAAGCACTAGACCAACAGAAGGAGATGGTCCTGGGTGCTCAGGCCACTGCTTTGGACAGACAAAGGCAGGGGTGAATGCTGAAGGTGGGGATCCACACCAATCTACACTGGCCAACAAACTTCCTTGTAACACTAAAACACTCAACTTCCAAATCAGATATGGTGCTCAAAATGACAAACATGCATCTGCAAGCAAATGCTCCATCCACAACAGCCACTTTTATTCCGAAACTGAGGTTGAAGAAAGTAAATATAAGAGGTTCCCTGCATAATTCTGATGATATTTAACCCCAAAGTATTCATGAAAAGAAAGGGTGGGCAGATTGGAATTCGGGTTCTTTGTCCAAACTGTGCTACTGTTTTTCTTCCTGAAGAAAACAAGCTAACCCTGATAAGTGTACTGTGGTTGTGTAATACATTTCATGTACTATCAATGAGGTAAGAAAAAAAAGAAAAATTAAAAGCAATGTTGTCATGTATGTGAAAGCATGTAAACAGTAGCAGTACAGACAGATCTGAAGAGGTCACTGGGTCAGAGTTGGGTCGCTGTGATGCTGTCATGTCAAGAAGGCAGAATTGACAGGTGTAAGTCACAATTTCATTATCTACCAACAAGACAGGGTAAAAGGGGTGAATGCTGACATGTGCTACAGCCACCTCTGATAAGGTATCTTAACTAGGTGCCCAAGACCTTCAACTGTCCTGAAAACAGACCCCTTGTGGGGTTTTTTTGTGGAGAGAAGGCAGGTAGAGCTGCAGCCCACAAAGTGACTCTCCTCCTTTTCCTAATTATTCTTTGGAAACACAGAATAGATCTTTGCAGCTGGGTACTGAATGCCAAAGTACAGCTGAGCTGACCCACAAAGGCAGGATGCCGGGGCTGCCTAACCGCCTGACACCGACCCATCTGTCAGCAGGAGGCACAGGCAGGCAGCAGCCGCCTGCGGAAGCTGCCAGCTGCAGGGCATCAGGCTCAGAAGAGGAGCAGACAGTGCCAGAAAGTCACACTCTGGCAGCAAAAGGAGAGACACAAAATGAAAAGAAACCCTCTTTTTAAGCACATACAGCTTGGCACATAACATGGCAGGTTCTGCAACACGGGAAGCTCCTTGCTTCCTCTGAGGGCAGTCATGCCAGAAAGACCAGAGTAAAACTCTTTAACTTTCCTCTTCTCCTGGGAAGGCATGTACCTGCACATCTGATCCCTGGGAAACTGGCTGGTACAAGTTATCAAAAAGCACCATCTCACTTGAGTGCAAGACTGGTTTTTCATAAGGGTAGAATGGACCAACTCTCACAGCAAACCACCTTTTGGGTCAAGCTATTGCCCAGAAAGCCTTGTACTCCAATATTAATAATTTCTGTCTCAGTGTTAGCAGTGTCAGTCTCAGTGTCAGTACACATGCAGAGCAGACTCCACCTCCATTTGATTCCATGTGATGAGCCTTAGAGCCAATGGAGGCAACTCACAGCCTGAATCCCTGAATCTTACTCACCTCTTAAACATTTTTCCAGCAAAACTTCAGAGGAGTTATTCCAGAAAGTAAATTTACATACAAAAATTATGTACTAAATCCTGACAGGAACTAGAAAAAAGAAATCTCTGCAACTGTATTCAGAGCTTGGCAAGGAACCAAACTTCAATAAAAAGCTGCCGTCATTTGAGAATGACTATCAGGACTCTGAAGACAGAAACCAGAAACGGGCAATGGACTGTACACATACCTCTCAACCAGGCAATTCCTCTCCCAAATCTGTTCCCTTTATGGTCAATGGAGCAAGAGCAATTCAGGGAAGGACCATAACGGAGATGCTCCAATGTGCTCTCTGGGCTGGCTCTGCTCCCCATGACAGAAGAGGCAAGTGGCTGATACAGCAGCCGAGCAGCGCGCCTGGCGTAACTGGGAGGCTGACAACAACATAAACCCTGGCAGCAGTACAGCAGTAAACCTTCACCTAGAAACAGGTTTTTCATACATAGTTAAAAGTTATTTCAACAATATAAGAATAAGTAACTCTGATGACCTGAAGCAACCTGGCAGCTAAAAAAAAGGCTTGCAAGGGTCTTACTGCTTTCCTGCCTCAAAGAAATGAGGGAAGAACTAAATCCATGCTGTTTCCTTGTTGTGTTTGGAGGTTTTTCGGCATTGGAGGGTTCTCTTAAGTTTTGGGTGATCTTTTGGTGGGGGGATTTTTGGGGGTTTTTTTTAAGAGTAAGACTTAAGTCTTCACAAAACAGATACAAATGCAAAAATGCTTTTTCTGCATAGCACCTGCAGTTTTCCTGTTTAGCTTTTTGTTTTGTCTTATCCTACTGAGAGATTTAGAAACTGGGATTTTTTTGTGTTCGAATTGCTCCCACTTCCTGCCTTCCAGACAGACCAGCATTCCCAGTGGTCAGTACCCAGCACCCCAAGGTAAAAGGCAGCTAGTCCAAACAGGTACTGTCAACTCACAGGTGGTCCTTTAGGTCCAGCTAGTTGGTACCAGATTATATGCATTTTTAAAGAAAAAGATTCATTCTCACAGCTCTTGGGTTAGAAAAACTCCTCCCAAAGTCCTAGTAAAGGTCTGCAAATGACTGAATGTCAGCCTGAAACATGCAGTGTACAGAAGGGATGACCACACACAACAGTTGCAGTACACAATATAAAACAGGAAGACTATGGTGACAGCAATATGCAAACTACTAACCTCAGAGTGAAAATCTGGGAGACTCAGTCAGTGCGCTACCAGAGTGCCCCAGAGTGTGTTGTCTGGGGTAGCTCTAGGTGCTTGTTATTCACCATTTGTACTCACCTTGTGTCAAAAGCACTGCATGCGCTCACACCCAGGGCTTTAAAGAGCTGTTCAGAGTATCCTTGTAGTATCTTTTTCCCCACTTACAGCACCCCTGAGAATACTGCAGTAGTAGCTGTTTATTCCAGCAAATATACAGGGGTGGATTTTACTTGCTTACTCACTCTTTCTGGTTCCAAAGTATTTTTAATGTATTGTAAATTTTAACAGAGGGGCATTGATAAAAACTAGTAAGTTATAATATACTGTTGTTGAAGAGAATATGGCAGAACTCCCTTGTGAGGGATTCGATAAAAGATTTCTGGTTAGTTACTCATGGTGCTAGACCTTTCATGCAAACATACCCACATTTTTGACAGCAAGCTTTTCCTAAGCGCAACACCAAGCATTTCAGCATAACAGCATGGAGGGGGAAAAAAAGTAAGGAAGCCTCCTGATGTATTTCTGATGCAGCTAGAAGGAACCCCTCATGCATGCTCTGAGCAGCAAGAAGCAGAAAGGCAGTCACCAGCATCATCACCATCCTCCCTGCCCAGAACAACTCATGCAGCCCCTCACACACCACAGAATAAGCTCTACCGTTGAAAGGGCTGGGAGAAGCACCAGCCCTTGGGCACAGGTGAGATCAGTCCCAGGCCTCATCCTGTGCACAGCCTGACAAGAACCTTTCCACATTCTCAGCTTTCTGTATGTCACACAAAGTCAAGGAGAAAGCAAATGTCTCCACAGGGTTTTAAGTATCTGTTGAACCTGAATTTAGGATTATGGGAAAAAGTAAGGAAGACATCCAACATTTATATTTTACTCTACAGTACAGAAACAAGTTAACTGGATATGCTAGTTTTTAGACATTCTGGCCCTTGAAGCTGATGTGCAAACCTTGTGGACTGCCACAGGGAGAAATAAGCCTGCAGAAACATGGCCTTTTTAAACAAAGAGTTTACCAACATACTCCTCTTCATGTTTTAATAGGAAGACAAGAGCTAAACATTTAATGTCTGAAAGGTCAAAAGAAACCTGATATATAACTTCATACATACCAGACTTATCTCAAACTACTAAATATGAACTGATACTGCTTATGACATTCTACATCTTACAATAGCATGCTGCTCAGCCACAGTAACTGCTGAGGTTCTAAATAAAGAGGTTGTAACTTTACCTCTTCGTAGTCTAAATTTTTATGTGCCTTGTTGAGTCATAAGCAGGGAAAGAAAGCCTTAAAGAAGCTGTTATCATTGTTAAAATACAGATGCTGCACATAAAAAACACAAGAAAACCAATCAACCAGCCAACCAAAAATAACACCAAAACCAAACAAACTTTTACCCTCCTCTCCAAACAAAACACTCACACCCACAAAAGGACAGCTCACACTTAAAACCACTTGAAAACATGAAAAGTTGTGAAATAAAGCAAATTTTCCACATTATATAATATTCCCAATTAAATATTGCCATCTCTTTCTTCTCCTTTTCCAGACAGAGACACCATGATTTCCTCAATTTCATCAAGTTCATGGAAGCACAAAACCATAATGAAAACGAATGGTGCTTCTTCCACCACTCATGACCACATCTGATCATGGAATGTTCTGAGCCCAAGATGAGAATTTCATCTAAATGCTTCCAGAGGTACTGTCATAATATTTTTCATGTTAGTAAACACGTTATTCTTGAAACTGAATCAATTTGGCACATCTCACTTGACAGTCTAAGAGAAAACAACATATATTACATCAGGGTGCTCTGCCACCTATTTAAACAAAGCTCTTCAGTCTTTGAAGTATTTCTTTCATGAAAGAAATAAATTGAGAAGCACACAATTAACAAATTAAATCATCTTAATTTCTACAGAAATAAAAGCAGCTGCACATAAAAAAGATGAAAAGAATGTAAATGGAAGAGGAATAGAATAGCTGAAAGCAAGGAAAGAAGAGTACACACTACTTGAACACCATAATGATAATCAGCAACAGAGAGCAACTATTTCTTGACTGCTGAATTATGAGATAATGCATTTATCATTATATATCATTGTGGGGAAAAAAGTTATTAAACCATATGAAAAATAGTTGAACAGCATTATGAAACCACATGTACTTTACAAAATCTTCCACAGTGAGATCTTCATATGGTTACAAAACTTAACCTTCCTTTCACTAAGCACAAGGACTGAAACAACATAGCCCTGGTCTGAAATACCATACTCATATACCCAGACTTGCAGCAAGTTCACAAAAAGTCGGCAAACGGCATTTACTTGAACCATCATTGACCATGAGTTTGCACATTTTGCTTACGCCATTTTTAAAGACAGTCAGTCTGACAAGGTGCAAACATGTATCTCCTGACTTTACATTTCAATGACACACATACATTTTTTTAAAGTAATATGAAACAAAAACATCATAAGGCATCCAAAGCTTACATGTAAAGCTTAATTTTGAAGAGAAGAGAAGCTTCCTTTCCATAGTAGCATGATTTCTTGTTTTATGAACTAACACCCCTTCTTCCTTTTATTACACTACAGGTATAGATCATGCATCTCAGAATACGTCAGAGAGGATGGAACCATATTTAGCCTAATTCCACTTCAGCAAAATCGGCAACCCTCCACCTTCCTTACAACCAATGCTAAATCAGAAGTTGGGGTGAAAAAACATATCACATGGAAATACCAACAATTCCTATTCCAAACCCAGAGCTTTTAAGTAACAGCTTCTAATTTCTCTCCCATAGTTTATGTCCTTAATTTTGTTTTACTGTTCTGCAAGGTAAAGCTTACAACATGAGAGCGTGCTGGACTGTTTCAAGAGAACTAATCTGAATCCAATTCACTTGTTTGGTTTATACCTTATGTATAGAGCAGGTTTACATGGAGGCAGGAAACAAGTAATTCTGTTCTTTTCCAAGTGTAATGCTAGTGTAATTTATTTGAAGATATTTAATATGAATTTTTTCCCTCTAATTAAGGGCTTGAACATGCTGTACTTCAGCCTACAGCAAAATGAGTTCAACAGTCTGAACACTGACCATAAGAGGAAGAACTGCTTTGTCTGTCAATACAAATATCTATGAAGTATGTGGAAAGTGCAAATAGCTAAAAATGGAAACTATATGAAAAGTATCAACAGCTATTGGTGTGCTATCCACAGCCCTGACCTGATTGGCATAGATACAACTGTTATCAGTCATTTTCAGAGGAGTCCATTATAAGTAACTATCAAACAGTTTAATTTTTTATACAGATATTTACTAATATTCAAAAAGACGTGTTCAGATGGCGGGGGGGGGGAAGTCCCCTTACAGAAATTCCACGTATCAATAATATGATACTTTATAGTTACTTTAGAAAAAAAATCTGAAACAAGTCTAAATGGACTTCTGATGGGGAGTGGGAAGCAAAGTATCATACTAATTTACCTTCCTGGCTTCAAAAGAAGATTGTTCCTTTACAGTACCATTGAAGATGATTGAGTAATTTTTGTTGTTGTTTTCATTTTGTTTAGAAATAAGTCTTGTTTTAAATCTCACTATGTATTCACTGTCAAAAGTAGATTCCATCTTCCTTGCAGACTTAGGGCCAGAAAGAGGATATCCGAATTCAAGTAAATTTCACTCAATTTCTGCAGCACTTCCCACTCTAAGTTGAATCAGCCAAGCTTTCACATTTTAAAACAATACTTCCCAAGACAAGAAAAGCATCTCACTAACATGCCCCACAGATGTCCTTTCAAAACTGGAACAAGCCCATCTAAGGCAAGAACCCACCACTTTCAATATGAAAATGCCACTGCTAATGGAGGCATTACCTACTCTACAGCCTCTTGGTTCTTCTTGCTGCAAAGTCTATTTTAAGTATTACAGATTAAAAATGCAGGGACACACCTTGGAAATCTACCTTTGTCTGAAACAGCTTCTGAGATCCTTCAAGACTGGCCCAGAGCTTTCTCAGTGAGGTAACAGAAGGAAAATCATAGGTTATGGGGAAGTACCGTGGTTCATGCCCACAAAGGAGGCTGACTAAACACGTCCATAAAGAGTACAACAGAAATCTAACATTTCAATTTAAAGAGGTGTACATTTTTTAAGCAAAACCACAAGTTATTTATATGGATAGATTTTTCACAAAGTAATATGATCTGGGAACCAGGGGACTTTACTTAGAGCATCTGTGTTCCACATTCTCAGGAAAGAAAATTTAAATAATCCTAAAAGCTGAAAAAGGTATTTTTATCACAGCCTTTGCAGCTATTTCACATTTCACTCAAAGAGAGTTGAACCAGATATCTCAAATCACATCTGGATTCAGGCCCCAGTAAGTACTGTGTGCACTGCCTTAACTAGAACTCAAATTATTCTATTAAAAAAAGCCTAACCCTTAAAAAACTCCCCCCAAATTCAGGCATTTCTTTTCAGGTTTTTTCAATTTGTGTGATGTCAGTTTACATCTAATAAGTATGTTGTTTATTATCTTCATTTAAGTCAGGACTTTTACCAAGTTACAGCAAGAGTCATAGGAAGCATATCACAATTACAAATCCATAATGCATGCAAGATCCCTGTGTAGCACCGTTAAATCCATTAATCACAGTCTTTTTGGTCCCAATTATACTAAGAAGATATTTGATAAAGCAATTTCAACTCACCTCTCTCTCTCTCCTGTTACCATCAGTGCAAAGAAGGCAAAACCACAGCGCTTCCGACAAATTCTCAAGGCACCTCTTTTGTTCCCTTTAAATTAAATCCGAATTGGTTGCACGTTTTACTGAACTGCTAATGCTCTCCACATGTTCCTCTCTCAAACTGAAAATGTTTTCTATTAGGAATGCCTAGCACTGAACATAAAACTGTAAAATGTCCTTCAAACAGCCTGAAGTTCCTCTTTCTTTGGAATGTATCACTACTTGCCCAAATGAAGAGCTCACAGTTCCACAATTAAGCTTCCTTTAGGAATGCTTTTTAATAAGACTCCTTTTCAGAGTGGTTCAGAAACTCCCTTATAAAAAAAAAAAAGCTGTTTATATTAAAATCCGTAAGTTATTTCCTTTAAAAAAACAAAACAGAGAAACAAGGTTTTAAAACGTGAGCTAGAGGAACTTCACATTGTCCATGGCCACGAAAAGCCTACTCCAGCACTCAGCGAACGGACAAATTCCAGAAAGTTGAAATGGGGTAATGATATTAGCAGGGAGAAGCATCTCATGTGAAACAGTACCAAGAACATGGTTGTAGGAACAAGCTAAACTTTGCTCTTAGAGAATGACATGCAACATGGTTTCACATTTCCTTAACTGTAACAGCACTGACTTTTCAACACTTTAATGCTATACTCTTAAGAGGAAAAAAACAGGGTTTTTTCTCCTCTTCAGTCCATGTATCTCAACTTCTCTGCAACAAAGGGCCAGGTAAAGTTACAGACTCAAGACAAGATTTTGTCTTTATGCAAGCAGTGTGGTTCCACTTGGGAGGAACTTGTCCCTCCACATGGCTTGAGATGCAAGTCCTACCAGAAGGTTCAACAGATGCAGAAATAGTTGTAGAATCTAATCATATCTGCTCTAACACATGCAACAAGTCCACATAATGGATAACGGAAGGGAAAACTGTACATGGAAAAAAGGACTATCTGCATAGTTCAGCTATTACAGGACAAATAAAAACAGCTGGCTTCTACTAGCCCCTTGGTTACAACCAGCTTACAGCTTCCCTCAGGTATCCCAGAACAATGGAGGCTCAAGAAGATATTTATGGCTACATTTCTTAACTGATAGTAAGAGCAAAGGGATATTAAAAAGATAATCCCAAGAGCTCTGTGGAAAGGCTGGGTTATTGGTGCTAACACTGCTGGTTAACACAGATGCCCTGACAGTAGGGGCTAGAAAGCTGGCAGCACTAGCGTCCCAGAGTTGGGAATAATCACTGTGGAGGTAACTCTGCAACTACTCATGCGCAAAAGCCAATAGAAAGGGACTATAAAATGGTTATAACAAATACTGAAGCTCTATTATACATTTTGCAAGACTCTTGCAATAATACACTTGCACTCTTTTGAGGGCCCTCACTGGATCAAGCTATGAAATGCATTCTACACAAATATGTATGCAAATTATTTTTAATATATTGTCAGCTAAAAGAAAACTCTGCACAAATAGAGGAGAGAGATAGAACCATACAAAAACTGTAATTTTGTAGTGCAAAAGCATTTAAATAACTGACTGGGGGTCTTGGGTGTGTTTTGGTTGGTTTTGTTTGTTTATTCGGCTTGGGGTTTTGGGTGGTTTTTTTTAACAATAAACTGACAAAAAGGTAGTAAAATTTAAAATACTCCTTGCAACATTTGCTGACCTTCCAAGCCACAGTACTCTAAGTAATCCCAGGTCAATACATTTACTAAGAATCACATCAATTTTTGTTATTTGCATTCTTCTTGTATTACATTGTATTAAAAACTGAAGCTTATATCAAACTTCTTTTGGCAGAATCCTTCTAAGTCATTGTCATGGATCCTTGTGCAAACATCATTCTCAGCATTGATTGCAGCACTTCTGATTTAACATCACAGGAATAAGCATTTTAGAAGAGAACATGGGCTCTCTTGGGCTAAATACAGAGTCCAGATATATAAGAGCAAATGGTGCCTTTTCTCTCAGAGGTCACACCAGATTTTGAAAAAAAACCCTATGAAGCAGGAGCCAAAAACAGCTGGCCAACCAAGGACCTAATGGTTAAACTGAGTCCTTCTGCAAGAAAAGTGGAGCTGGTAAAAATGTTTAAAACTTCACTATCACAATGTTTCTCTGACTAAAACCTTCCATTTAGTTTCAGGGGCTAAAATTTTTGACATTGTTGGTGTTCACTCACTATAGTTACACTCTCATTTACATTAGACTTTATCAAGGCTTCAGCTGAGCCCTGTAATTGTTAAATACATACAAATTAAAATAATGTTAAGACAACTAAATACAAAGTCATTCCAAAAATACTAAAAAGACTTTTCCCAAAAGGGCAGAAACTCATAATAAATGTGATTTGAATAAAAGGTCAAATTTGAAAGCTTGTTGGGAAAAACCCATATGGTTGACACTATCTGATTGAAGGAGCACTCAGAGCCCAGAAAGACAACCATGTTCTGGGCTGCATCAAAAGTGTGGCCAGCAGGGTGAGTAAAGGGATTTGGCCCCTCTCCTCTGCCCTTGTGAGACCCCACCTGGAGCACTGCATCCAGCTCTGGGGTCCCAGCACAGGAAGGACATGGACCTAGTAGAACAGCTCTGAAGGGCACAAAGATGCTCCAGCCCTTTGGTCACCTCTCCTGTGAAGGCTGAGAGAACCGGGACTCCTCAGCCTGGAGAAGACAAGGCTTCAAGGAGACCTTATAGCAGCCTTGCAGTAACCAAAGGGCTCTTTTAAAAAAGAAGAGCAGCAACTTTTAATATGGGTGGCTAGTGATAGGAGAAAAGGCAATATTTTTTAACAGAGACAGCAGATTCATATTAGAAGCCAGGGAGAAATTCTTCACTGTGAGAGTGGTGAGACACTGGAACAGGATGCCCAAAAAGCTGTAGATTCCCCATCGCTAGAAGTGTTTAAGGCCAGTTGTTGAAGGTCCCTGGGGCAAGGGGTTAGGACTAAGTGACTTTAAGATTCCTTCCAACCCTCTCTATTCTATGATTCTGTGATTCCTCCACCAAGGTCTTTGGGCATCAACACGTACAAAAATGCACCCATAATTTTCAATTAGTTATGTCCTCTGAACAGAACTAGTTTCAGCAATGCTCTTTTGATATAAAGAAACATTCTAAGTATTGAAGTCTGTATTAAAACAACTTAGAAATATTAGCTATTAATTAATCCAGATAATTTAATCAGGATTAAGCCAAAATTTGAGAATAGAATAATATTTAAAAGAAAATTTGTTCCTTCATGCTGAAAGTCCTTAGTATGCACATAGGAAAAGAACTCAAATTGAAAATTGAAAAAAAAAAAAAAAAAAGAGAAAATGGTAATGCATTAAATTAAGGTATTTAAGAGGGACTCTTATTTAACAGGTAGAAAATACCACACTGCACTTATTCCCTTCCTGCTCTGCTTAAAACTAAAAAACCTTACCCCACTTGACATGGGATTTGCTAAGCCTTCCCAGGTCTCAAAAAATACTAGCCTGTAGTCAATACATCTTCTGACACTTAAACCCACTGAATTCTCCAGAGATCTGAAGTCATTAACGATGGAAAACTTTATCTGGACATCTGAACATAAACTCTTCTGTTATTTCCCACAATTTAAAAATACAATGAGTTAGGAAGAAGGAAAAAATTATCGCTCCAACTTTGAAATGGGAGAGTTTATGGTGGGAGAGCTATTTCTTTACACCTATCAGCTCTTAAGAGCAAAGTAAAACACTGAATAAAAAGATGACAGGAGGCTCTGCAGAAAGGTCACTACATAAACAAACCACACCTTCTCAGAAAGCAGCCCTGGCTACCTGCTGGGGACTTAGCAGAGTCTGTAACGCTGCTGAACACAATGATGTCCATGGAGACTCTGAAGACTGAAGGAAAACACCCAAAGCATGGCAGCTCTACTCCACATAACATCATATTGGATTCCTCTAACTCCTGGCTTCTACTCCAAATATGCAACATATCTTTTAACAGCTAAACCTAATGCTTGCATTTCAAAAGAGACATTAACAGGCAGCTGATGTGCACACAAACACAAGCAGTACCCACCGTGTCAGTCAAATAACCCTATTTTTCTGTGACAGGTTTGACTGCCAGGCACAGCTCCGCAAACAGTGCCAGTAGTAAGAAAGACAGAATATTCTCTATCAGGCAATTTAAACTATCCCATACAAAAAAATAAGAGAAGCTTGATATGCAAAAATGAAAAATAAAATAAGAGAAAATAAACTACATTACATCAAGCTAGGGGCTGAAACAAAAACTTACCCCAAAAAATCTAAACTTCAGCAGGGGGATGGAAATTAGAAACAGAACTTGCATTTGGCTCTTTTGACTATAATGAACCAAGCCAATAGCCCATATCCAAACACACCTCTTTTCTAGGAGTCTAAAATCTGGACTCAAGTTTTGCAGTCTGGCTTCCTCTGCACTCATTGCTGAAAGCATCATTGCTGCCAGAGAGCAACACCACCTGACAAGGGACTACACTTTCATACAGGAACAATTAAGATACATGCATAGTAATATGGCTAATTGCCCACAGTAAGCTTGAATGAAAACAGATAACAACAATGTAACCACACATCAAATCTCAGAACCTTATGTGCTCCAATTCCTCGATGGCTGCACTCTGGAGAAAAAAAAAATACATGAAAATTCTTTTTATAAAACCTCAATCCGGGAAACTTATCAAATCTTGTCTTGCTGCACTGGTCTGTTTTGCCAAATATACTTCAGACCTAACAAGAACAATCTTCTCCAAGCTGTTCTTAATTTCACTCACATTTATAAAATCAGTTTAGACTTTGCATCATCTCTGTTCCTTCTCTAACACTTAACACGTATGCTTGCTCAACTGTTCTTCCTCAAGTCAATGGTAGTAGAGGAGAAACTGATTCTGCACAAGGCAGCCTAGAGATCATTCTCAGTGAGAGGTATTTGTGGAATTCTGTAGGTTGCTTATACTCAGTTCAAATTCCCAGAAATGCCATTTCATAACATATCCTGGGGGCAGGGAAAATGTTTAGCTGTATTTAAAGCCTGAATCCTCTAAAAGTCACTGCAGAAACGACACAAAGCTTTGACTTTCTCCTCCTCCTTTTAGGAAGATACCTATATTTCAAGGCTTCAGCTATAATCTCTTGAGGTAAGACCTAAAATAAGCTAAATATAAATAGACTGTTGAATCTGCTACAGAGAAGTTGAAAACAACTATAGCACAAGATTTATTTTATTTGTTTTTAAACCAGCCTCCCATGGAATCTGTGATGCTGCCACCAGGACATGAGCATTAGCTTTGCCACTGACACACAGTGAAACATTCTGCTGTGTAGAAAGCTGGAAAACATAATAACACTGTTCCAGACCATCAAACTCCACCCATGCAACCTTAAAGCTCTTTGACGTGCACATTATGACTTTCATTAGACTCTTCCTTGTGACAGCATTGTTTTCAACAGGGTTTTTAAGACACTGACACTGTGATAATGACAAATATGCGGCCAAGATCTGCAAGATGTGAAGTAATAAACTTTACATGCTATTAAAATAC
This sequence comes from Sialia sialis, assembly GCA_009812075.1. Classification (NCBI taxonomy): domain Eukaryota; kingdom Metazoa; phylum Chordata; class Aves; order Passeriformes; family Turdidae; genus Sialia; species Sialia sialis. The sequence continues at coordinate 66,620,753 of VRYO01001463.1, forward strand.
AGCAGTTAGCTGTCAGCCAACAATTCTTCAGATCCCATTCCCAATCCAGAACACAGTCTCTCTCGGGTGCACACAAAGGTTGTGACAAGACAGATAACTGAACATTCTTCAAACCACCACCCAACCATCTGACTTCACTGTCATGCGCTATACTTCCCTGTGATGTTTAACACACTTTAAGGGTAGTGTAGCTAATACAACCTAATTTCAGCCTGCAACAAACAAAATAATAAAATCAATTTATTGGCCATTACCATCAATTTGGAATACAGTCAAGTGATTCATACTCCCTCAATTTTCTTCTTGGAAATTGATTCTGATTATTTGTTTTCTTCAAGACACATGGAACTTAACTTACCAATGCAGGCATGGACTCTCACTGACAGCTGGGTTCTCAGTATTATGCTGTGCTTCTTACCCCTCCTAAAAACAGAACAAAAGTATGTATAGTGAGGAAGAAGAGGAGCTGGAAATAAACAAGTCAAGTTGAGCCTAGGAGAAAAAGTGTGGGAGGGAAGGGAAGACATGACACGTTTTGACTTTGTTTCTAATAATCCACTTCAATTTTAATTTGCAATAAGCTAATTTTCCTCATCAAGACTCTTTTACCTATGATAGCAATGGTTAAGTGATCTCTCTATCTCAAACAACAAGGTTTTTTTTACCTCATTTCCCCTGCCTTCTGCTGAGGAGAGGGAGCAAGAGAGCATCTATGTGGGAATCGGGACACTCACCAAGGACAGCCCACCACAGTGAAAACTGTATTAGAGAATTATCTAGTGATGACTGCACATTTCAGTTTTCATAGAAATACTTTAATGCTAGGCATAACTAAATATTAAAAGAGAGTCCAAGGTTAAACAAGAGATTGTTGACACTTTCACAGATCTGCCTGCATATATAGCATAGTGGGTTATAAAGCACAAAAGCAGCTGTATTTTTCATGCAAAGAGGCGAAAGAGAGGTCTTGCTTCACTCTGACACTCAGTTCCATATTGGGCTTAAATGGAATTACTATTTTATACCTCATTTGGTTTTCAGTCAAATTACCATTAGTTGCATTTCTTCCATCTGGAAAGAGCACAGTACTTGATACCTAGGTGCTATACCTGCATCCTGGCACGAGGGCACTGACAACACCTCGTCTCTGCGCCCAGACCTGCTCATCTGATGGAAGGTGGGAGGATAAGAAAAGCCAAATGTCTTTTATGCTTGTTCAGCAGTGTATTCTCCCTCTTTTCTCCGAAACTAAAAATGCAATTCATGGACAAGTGGCTCTAGATGGCCCAGATGACCTCCAGAGGTCCCTTCCTACCTCAGCCATTCTGTGAGTCAGTGAATTTGTGAGAAAACACTCATGAAGGAGCATTCTTTTTAAAATACCATCAGATGCAGATTTATTTGTCTATGCAGACCCACTTCTACATACAAGTAAGAGCACAAACCAGCACAACTTTTCTCAGGTACATGCATTACAACTCTGCTGAGAGGCTTCAGGGCCAAACCCTTTACACAGACACCCAGCAGAATATTCTACTGGCTGCAACTCAAAAATTTTTCAGTAAAAACAAAAGTTTTTCCCCACCTTATTGTTATCCTGCCCACAGTTATTTTGCAGAACAAAAACATTTTTAAGACTTTCATTAAAAAATTTAAAAAAATTTTAAAAGTCAAAAGTTCTGCATTATTTCTCTGAAGGATCTGTAGGGGAAGAAAGGTAAGGGAAGTAGTGACAAGTATTTTCAGAAAAATATTGGGAAAAAGTAAGGACCTGCAAAAAAGTGGTTAATGCGGACCTGTGTACCTGCTAACAGGGGACTTAGTTCTAGTTTCAGTACGGCAACATTTCTCCATAGATTAAAACAACAAAAAAGAAAAGATAACAAAAAAACAAACAGATTTTTTTTTTTAAAAAAAGCAAAACAAAAAATCTTTAATTGAAATTACTCTTTAATGGGTCTGCTTGGATATCATTAGGATAAAGTTGGTAAAGTGTGACCCTTCTCTTAAAAACTTTAGAAGCACCAAGCAGCAAATGCTATTCCCCCCACAAAAACACGCTGCAGTTTGGACTGTGGAATTTCCTGGAGCAATTCCAGGTTTAAGACTGACTCTCTGTCGACCTAAACTTCTCCTGTTGTTCTGGTTGGAGACAGTCTTTGCCTGTGTTCATAACCTGCAGATTTTTAACAGCTGCCCCTACCCACAGGAGTGCCAGGACTCCTCTGGAATATTTAATTTGTCAAGTTAGTGAAGAATTTTTCACCAAACTTCTTGCACTTCACAACATCTGATATCTGTACAGAAACTGCTTCTCTTGATCTCCCATCCTTAATAGACTTGTCGCTACACCTGACATACACAAATCCTCCAAGATAAATATCAGAAAATGAAAGAATTGAGTAAAGATTTTTTTATTTCATAATTGTAAAAGGATAGCCCAGAGCTAGCAAAGAAAAATGAAGTCTCTATCATCAGACATATTATTCTTCCCATCTTAAAAAACTCATCAACTAAAAGAAACTGTTAATTTAACAAATAATGGATACTGGTATCATGGCACTCTCTAGTGTTTTAGCAATCTGTAGAGTACAATGACTTCACCAGCTCTCTGCTGATATCTACAGGTCTGTGGTGATTTGCTGAAAGAACAGACAGCAGGTAGTACCCAGCCATCAGAGAGTGAATAAACACAAGGACCTGAGAAATCAGCACCATTTTCAGGCCTGCAGAGATTCAGGACCATTACAATTTAACACACTTTTTCCCTCTTTTCTAAAAATCTTTTCTAAAAATTCTAAAAATGATGTTTCTCAATATAAACAAAGGCTTTTTTTGGGTAGTTCTCCAAACTTCAGCAGTGGTGCTACTTACTCCTCTACATCACTTCCTTACAAACACTACTTAAAACTTAGAGCAAGCTCTCTTCTACAGGCTCTGTTCTATACTACTGTTGCAATTGCAATACGTCCCAGGACAGAAAATTTTCTCACGTGCACAAACATTAATTTTTATCTCCCACTGGTTTCATCAGCGGTTTCTCCAGCCTACCAAAATCAATATGATTCAAGCCCCAGAAATTACAAAGATGAAGACTCACTTATGATGGTGCATTCCCCCCCTCCCCCCCAGGGCACACCATGATCATCACTAGAGAGGCATTTCCTGGGGTTTAGGCATATTAGATTTACCATACAGCAGCTAATTATAATAAGACCAGTCGCATATAAAGCATTGGAAATTATGTAATTTCCTGATGAATACTTTGACTATCATGCAATATGAATAACACTTTCGCAAAATGAAGATCACCTCTGAAAATTACTGCATCCATGATTCTACACCAATTTCCTGAAAAGCATATTACAATAATAAATGCCAAAAAAATTTAAAAAGGATAACTTGAAATCCATACATGATTTCACATACTCATGAACTACTGGTCAAATAATATTAAAAAGCATGCCTGTGGGCAAGCTTGTCTTGATAGCAGGTCAGGAAGGGGAGGTGCCATGGTACAGACAGGCCATCTACTTTAAAAGCAAAGTAAGTTCAAAAAAATACAGCAGAAAAGACTATTTCCAACAAACAAGATCCCGTTACTAAAAGCAAATCTAGGCATGTATCAAAGTTTGTCATCAACTCTTAAAGGCTTATGCTTTTATTGACATGACCTTTTAAAAAAAATATAAGTTTCAGTGAGTGCAACTGGCTACTATTTATTTTTTAAAAATAAAAGAAGTATGTAACCGAGTTAATTTAACAGCTGCGATTTAGCAGCAGAAGATTAGGTGAATTTCACCTATTGTGCTGACATGGCATTCTGTTCATCTGTGTTGAGATCAGAATCATTACTGCTTTAAGATTAACTTCTAGTCTTTGGAGTTACCAAGACACAAATCTTTTTCTGCATTCAATTTATCTAATAAATTAAAGTAAATAAGTACATGCCAACAGCTCACTGAGTGCCTGTCTTCTGGAATATAAATGCTTAATTTTGTCATTGTTTATGTACCACAATATAAATAGTTTTACTCAATTATACATTTTCAAGTCTTGATTTAAATCACATTTTGAAAATAGTACCTCAATTGACTTTCTTAAACAGTTACTTGTTTTGAAGTAAAGCCTTTTTATGAACCAAGCAATGCCTTGACCAGAAAGAAAATACCAAGAATGTTGTTAGTGGTACAGAGGGGAAAAAGTATTAATAAACAAAATAATAATAATTACAAAATAATAAACAAAATAAAACAAAATAATAATTTTATGCCAAAACCACACACATAAATTAACCCCAAAACCAACACACCAGTTTCCTCTTAATACTTCAAGGAAACTTTGAAAGGAAATTTTAAGAGAGTCTATTATTAGGACATGATATCCTTCTTCTCAGGCCTACACTTAAGACCTGCTGGTATCAAAAACTGGATTTTTTATGTAAATATCCAGTTAAGATTCACTGGCATTATTAGCAAGACAGACTACAATCATTTCCTTGACAAAGCTCATCTTTGTAAAATAGGAGAATGCATCAATTAACATATATTTTCTATTTTAATGTTCTCTTTCTTTCAGGACAGCAGCTATTCAGACTTCCTAATATTCTTCCAAAGGCCTAGATATTTCAATTCAATAAATGTAGCCTCCTTTACAACAATCTCCTTCTGAAAACACATTATTTTATAATTTAAAACAAAAGTAGAAAATCACTTTTTTAACTTTCATAGTGATTGCTTAACTCAATAAATAAAATTCATTAGATTAAAGGTGTTAATTCTACAAAATGCCATTCTATATCCTTCTGGGGGTCCCCCTATTCTGCTTTCTACACAATATATGACAACCATGGAAAAAAACTACAGTTTTATAAAGCAGCAGAAAAATTACAGTGGTTTTAATAGCAAGCTATAGTTGCACAGACAAACAAACTTACTCTTCTTCATCGTATTTGCTCAAAAAATAAAACTTATTGCAGACATCTGAATCATCAAAAGGCCATCATAAGCAGAAGCTAACTCCAATGCTGTTAGAAGCCCTGACTTCAGCTCACAAACAATTTGGATCTTTTCAGTTAATGTAGACAAGACAGCGTCTAAGCTCTGCTCTTAGCTAGGGTCTGTACACTCTTCCAGTTCTGAAATAATTAAAGCACACAAAAAAACATTACCGCATAAGGGCAAATTTGGATTTGAATCTTTCGTGCAGTGCTATACACATTCATATGGCAACACAAAAACTAAGAGTGATGCATCTTTTTAGGGTGACTGGTTTTTTTGGCTTTTGTTAAATAAATAGACTATAATAGGCAATCATATCCTACCCTCAGAGCAGTTTTTAAGTAGCATATTCCCATTACTCTCATTTTACTCTGTTCCAAGCAGGGATTTCAGTCACTGTTATCAGTCAGTTGTAGACAGGGATAATTCTTGAAGATAACTCTGAGAGAGAAAAACCATTTGCTGTACTAGAAAGGACAATTATGCAAAACAACTACAAATTAGTTTGTTTGTGCAACAGAAGTTAGGGTATTTAAACTAACGAGTTTTCCTTTCACTCAGGTCCCAGACAAAATTCTGGAAAGATAGCCTAGATGTGGTGGAAAATGATTACTAGAAGTTTCAATTCAAACTGGCAATAGCAGTCAAGGGATTGTAAGAACGAGGGTCCAGAGAATGGAGCTTATGTTACCCCCTGCACTGGGCTAAGAGCACAGCTGATGGCGTTCCTCATCCTGCTTTAGAGGAGCACCGTAAAGAGCAAGAACTTCCCAGCTGCAGCCTGCTTTTAACTTGCAAAACTACATAAAAACCTACAGGTTACGTAAGGTTTGCCTTTTTAAGTTTCACCAAATTAAGGAAAAGAAAGGAAAACACAATTGTATACTGGCAAACAGTATAGGTGCCTTGTATTTTCATAATTTGGTTGTTATTAGATGGGAAGGTTTGCTGCTCCCCCAGGCTCTAGTTCCACCCCATATTCACTTTTTCACACTGTGATGAAGTGCACTATCAGTTCAATCACTCACAGCAAGGCCAGCCCTGAACCAGTGGGAATCAGATGAGCCAGGCATATATTTACCTGACACCAAGTGTCTCTCGAAATAATGATTTTTTCATAATCCTTCAGAACTGCTACCAAAGCAAAAAATGGGTTACTGAATCCAGCTAAGCTAACATCATAAGCTGTTGCCTGTTTATCACAGGACAGAAGTTAGATGAAAACTAACCTCAACCTGGTAACACAATTTCCAGACTTGAACAACATTTAACATCAGCCCAACCTGACAACTTACCCTATAATAATTCTGTAGCTGATTCTGCCTGCTGTAACTATCTAGCTATTATGAAAACCTATCTACCACAGATGCTGCTTTCAAAATACACATGCACAACACATGCTTCACATTTTGTTACAGCTTCTCATAGCACTTGGGTTCTTCGTGGCCCATTAACCATCTCCAATAATCACATCCATGTTTTCCAACAGAAGTTGCTTAATGAGAACAGCGTCCAGCAACTTCCAAGCTCAAGAAAGAATCATGGCCTCCCACAAAAGAAACCCAGATTATAGTATGCCACCAGAAGCAAAGACATGGCAACAGACCTGCTCTGAAGTGCAATACTTTTGCAAACAGCTTTCGCTTTTTCGTTTCAGAACCCATCCATTTCAATCTTCGTTTGCACACATCTTTTAGGGAGTGGAAAATACTTCTGCAGTGGGATATTGCCTCACAGTTGCTTCATAGTTTAAATCACTCCACATGAAAAACAAACTCTTCCTTATTGAATGTGTAAAGGATGAAATTTTTGCCAGAGTTCAAGCACTTGAGTCTATCAGGTTTTCCCTGAAAAAAAAATCTGCAAACCAGCATATACACAATAAGCAAAGTGGTTTTTAACCTGCTGTTACACAGACAGCATAAATCCTAGGCTTTGATTTCAAAGCTGTTAAGATACTGTTTGACTGCCATTTCACTATGATATGCTTCTCCATTCAACTGCAGATTCAAGAGATTGAAAAAAAATTCTGACACTTCTAAAAAAATGTTGTATGAAAGCCAAGTCTTTTGAAATTGAGAGAGTGTACTAGTGCATGGAGAGTGGAATTAACAATCTGCCTGAAACTCATCTGAAAATCTTATCCAAACAAGTACAAAGTAACATTCTTGAATTTCTTATGTGATTATTATCCAAAGATCCAGTGTCATGTCAAAGATCCAAGCTCATGTTATTGCCATTGAAAAACGGAAGCAGAAGAGCTCAGGAAATAACATCAATAATTGAAAATAAGTCTTTTGCATGCTAATACTCTTCAAATGAATGACAGCACTAGCAACCTATTCTGGTACATGACAGGCTGTTCAAGAAAAACACACTCATCCTCATTGAAAGTCAGTGAGCTTTTCTTTCTTACCTCATTTTTTTCCATCTAAAAAATTAGTGCGAAGTCACAATGTGCCTGCATCCTGTTTTTGCACTAAACCTGTAAATCATCTAATTACTAGAACTGGTTCTATTCAGAGCATTCCTAGATCATGACACATTTACTAGAGTAAAAATCATATTAGACAAAACAGCAGACAAAAATAAGTAAACAGATAGCAACTATTCACATTTGTTTATTCTGCATTAAAAGAAAACATAAAAATAATTAAAACTTTACTAATCCAAGTAGAAATAATCCCAGCATATTCCCTAAGTAAAAACTGGGCAGGCAAAATCTTGCCAATTATTAGAGCAAGCAACAGCATACAAAAGAACAAAGTATGCTTAGATTTTTACGCTTTTTTCTCTGTAGATTATTCCAATATTGTGTTGTGTTTGTTAACATGATATTAACAAATGACTGTGTCATTTCTACTAAAAACCTATAAACTACCCAGAAAAATTACATCTGAATGCCAGTCAGTAAAAGAGAATCTTGGCTGATGCACCATTGTCTGTACAACTGTTGAAATAAGGACTACTACAGACTGTCACTACCGAGGTGCTGGGATTTTACATCCCCCTAACTCTTCACCAGTACATTTGCTAGACAGGCTTATCATTTTTTCTTTGGTTTTTTTTTTCCCTTTCTTTCTCTCCTCTTTTAAAATGGAAACGAAATGGGATAGGAGGAGGAAGAAAATGAGAAACTCGAAAGTGTCAAGTGAAACAATCAAGGGATTCACTAAGTATGCATTATAAGCCACATGAATAGCACCAAATTATTTACTACTAACATATTCGGAGTCTAGATTGGTAAAAGGTGCAGTGTTCTGCATATCTCACCTCAAGGCAATGAATTCTGCCAAAAGACAATCACTTTTACACTCTCCAAAATTAAATGGGGGAAACATTTGTTCCATTTGTCCTTTTTAGTAGTTTATGTGCAAGCAAACTTTAGAAGTTGGAAAGTGAGAATCCCCTCCCCACTTCCTCCCTGTACTTTCTGAATCATCATGCTGGCCCTTTCTCAGTTGTTAATGGCTCAATTTCCACACATTAAAACAAAAACTTTCCAACGGCCCCTCAAATATTTGAAGCTTGACTGCTGCCTTCACAGTCAGAAAATGGCCACTTTTCAAGGGCTGTCCTTCATGAAGCAAACTATGTCCCTTCCCAACCCAAAAGCTCAACCCATACATAATTGTTTTTTTAGAAAGATGTTTATCTGTCATTCTCTGAAACATTGATAGCATGATCAATTAAATCTCCATAATATATTTTTGCATTACAAAAACACAAACTTTATGAGTTGGAAAATGGTGAAGAGAATTTCATTAGAAGAGCTATTTTACAATAATATTGTTTCTGGGTAAAAAGTGTTGTCTCCACACTTCTTGTCAACCTCGCCTCATGTTCCTCTTCAGAGATGACATATCACTCGACCAATGCTTTCCAGTTTTTAAGTTACATATTCCCCAGTGCTGTCAGTAACTGTCAAGCTCTGCACATTCCTCCCAGGAATCATTACACCAGGTAATTTCTGGTCATATGGTTTTTCTATCACTTGTACTTTGAAGTTCACATAAGATGAAGATTTTAATTTA
>VRYO01001463.1:66629886-66652704 GCA_009812075.1 Sialia sialis
TAAAATTAATTAACCTCCAACAGCTGAGTCACTTGATGTTTCCCCATCTTAAGGCAAAGGGTCCCTCCAGTACTCCCAGCCACACTGTGGGACCCCCAGTTTTGATTCCAGTCCACTGTGGGTCATCTGGATGCATTAGGAAGAGCATTGCCTTCACGTTGAAGGAGGTGATCTTGCCCCTCTACCCATGCCTGGTGAGGCACATCTGGAGTGCTCTGTCCAGTTCTGGGCTCCTCAGCACAAGAGAGACACAAGAGCACAAGAGCTCCTGGACCATGTAGAACAGAAGGCTACAAAGTTCCTTAAGGGACCAGAGCATCTATCTTATGGGAAAAGGCTGAGGGTGTTCAGCCTCCAGAGGAGACAAACAAGAGAGGAGCTCATCACTGTCTGGAAGTAGCTGAAGAAAAGGTGTCAAGAGGGTGCATCCAGGCTCTGCTCAACGGTGCCCAGCAACAGAACAAGAGGCAATGGGCAGAACCTGCTGCACAGGAAACTCCACCTGGAAATAAGAACTTCCTTACTGTGCAGGTGACAAATTATGAGAAGAGGTTGCCCAGAGAGCTTGTGGAGTCTCCTTCCTTGAAGATATTCAAGAACCATCTAGACACAACCCTGAGATGACCCTGTTTGAGCAGGGAGTTTGGACCATAAGTCCCACTGTGGTCCCTTCCAACCGGACCCATTTGGTGATTTTCTGACCAGCTTCATTAGAAGTTCCACAACTCCAGAGCAGAAACAAACAACACCTGAGTAATAATATTCTTTCTCACAAAGGCCCCTAATACCTGACCTTAATCTGACTTACAGTTCCAAAAGAGGCATTTAATTTTTTTTATCATTAAAAAACAGAAAAATTGACTCATTTCGTAAAAAAATAGTTTTAAGAACTTTTCATAAACATTTCCCTTTTACTAGAATTCATCCTCTACTGCCTTTAAGGAAAAATCCCTAAGCTTTTAGGGTTTTCCAATTTAACTGATGATACTAAAAAGATAAAGTGAGGAAGATATTATCTAAAGCAGCACAACACATTTCAAAGCAATGCCCTACTCACTTAACTGGTCATTTACGCTTTATTAGAATGTGACCATTTTAACCAGACTCAGCAAGAACTATTTTAAAGCTGCCCTGCCTTGCAGTAGAACACGCATATGTGTATGCAATTACATAAAAATAAAGTCTACTTTGCACGGATCAACATACTACTTTGTGTCTCTTTTTGCTTTTGGAAGTTTTCCATTAACATCATATTTGTCAGAGGCTTCTTCCTAACCTGACATACAAAATCTTAAATATAAAACACTGTTCTCAGGCCACTTATTTCTCCATATTAATTCCACTTCAGAAATGGGCTTTATATTTATTGCCGAGCCATTAATGCTTTTGCTAGGGAGCACAATTACTGAGCAGTAAACGTGAAATAAACTACTGTTTTGCTGTACTGCTGTGGTCTTAATCCTGGCAGTATATTCACTAATTTTCATGGCTTCATTACCAGAGATCTTGGCTAGTCACAGATTTGCAGCGGTTTAAGCTGTTAGCTCACAACTGGAGGTTAAATTGCAGACATTTATTTTTATCAGAAGCAGATTACCACCTTAGTTTAGTCAAGGGTAAACCAAACAAACACACACCAAGCACACACAGACAAATGGATTCCCATGGGATAAAAGCAAGTGTGAGCTTGCTTACACAAACTTCTGGGTTTACCACCGGGTAGGAGCACACACAGGAACTGTTGCCATGGAATAGGAAGTGTAGCTAATTCACAGCTTTTATTACAGTAATTTCACGATTATAAGCCACACCTCTTTCCTTAAAGAATCCAGCCTGCCCCAGTAGTGTGGCTTATATTCAGGTGAGGCTTATCTATGGACAAATCCCAGTGAAATGCCAACCCGGAAGTGAGAGCCAGCCGGGGAGGGCACCTGGGGCTGCATTTAAAGGCTTCTCTGGTCTATGAAAACTGTTGCAACTTGAGCACCTGACATTAAACCCAGCTGGCAGTGATTCTGTTACTAATTTGTTACTTTGTTACACATGGATCCTCGCTTTTAAAAAAAAAAAGTGCAGCTTATATATTGACAAATCCCTTGGTCTACCTGGCTACCGGGAGGTGCGGCTTATAATCGCGAAATTACTGTAATTACCCAGCACAAACTCCCTCAGCTGCCCACATGCACTGGGCAATACTAACTGGTTTGCCCCAGCAGACGGTGATTGCCCACAGTGCTGGTGCTGTTCCAGGTCTGGATTTCCAAATCAGTGGTTCTACTCACACACAACATGAGTTGAGTTCAGAGCAGCCCTGCAGCACTTTCTGGCAGCCCTACCTGAAGCCCTGTAGATGATCTGTTTATGGAGAGAAGAAGGGATTTCCTCCTCACAAATTGAAGGGAAACACATTTCCAAGCCTCGAGAGCCACTCACTTAGCTTACAGCCTCGTCACCGAGGAGGAGGGCAGAGTGCAAACACAGCTATTAAGCAGCTTCACTGTTAATAAAATTAAATGGTTTTAAATAGAACATCTGGCATCAGCTGTTTCCATAAGCTGTTTTTATTTAAGTTTCCACCATAAAATACTGGACTTCTCAGCTATTTTCACATGTAAACCCAAATGCCAAATTAGGCTATCTTTAACAAAAGTCATGCTAGCAAAAACTGTAAGAATTATTCACACGCTTTTCGGTTTGGCACTTTATTCAGTATGCAGCAGGCTGGGACAGAGCTAAGCACAACAGTATTTTTGCAAAACATTTTGCAATGGAAATTATTTTTGAATAAAGAGTATAAAAATTACTCTTACTGCATTCGTTTGCCAGCAGTAATCACTAAACTCAAAAAATAGCAAAATCTTCAAATGTTTCCACGGGTCCCTTGGTAGAGATGTAGATTTTTTTCCTTTACAACTGAGTAAACTCGGGGCAAAATGGGAGAGAGAGACACAGCTGTTGCAGTATTGACAAACAAACTGTAAAATCATGGGTCAAGCTCTTAAAAAAACCCAACATTTAAACCCCCTCACCAAAAAAAACACCCACAAAAAAAGCTCCATAGAGCAAAACCAGACCACAGAACACTTCAGAACGTGGTATTTGCAGTGCCATCTTGCACCCCAAAAGCCACCAGGAGCTTTTAACATTACTCTTAGGTACATGGATTAAGAGTACTGTGCCCCTTCACATTTTGTAAGTGTCAACTCCGAGAGCTGCTGATGACCTGCCCCAGTCATGTATACCAATCCCAGGCTCCTGTGCACTCCAAACCTGTCTCCAAAACTCACATAGAGGGTAAAGAGCTCATGAAGCCTCCTTGTCCAAGCCAGGGAAGCCACCGCTATGGATGCTGGCTCTTTCTCAATTGGAAGAAGTGTGGTACATTTTGCAAGACTAGAGCACTTGGAGAAGAGCAAAACCAACTCTGCTTCCCTTCAAAGGACATGTTAAGCACATCTGTGAAACGCAGTATCGCAACTTTTTTTTTTTTGTAGGCTATTTGCCTGAAGGTTCTTCATCTAGACTGGAATGAAGCTGAGAGGTACACAGACTGCAACCCCATCTGACATATCTAGACTTCTACTACACACAGTAACTTGTGATCCCTGTAATTTCTATGCTTACTGTCACACTCCAGACCCCTCCTAGACAGCACACACTGAGACAGGGCACCACAGGTGCTCTTCAAAAGCTCACATAGACCTTGCATTTTGTGTCTTTTGGTGTGAGCAAAGTGGCTAGCAGTCTCTGACCTCAATATATGCATTTTATACTACTACTACACTTTATATTCACAAATCAGGATTCATTTTTAACTACAAGAGTAGTAGCATTTTACTATTAGTAGGAACCGTGATTTGTCAATCATTTCTTAAGATACTGTGTCAAGGAGATCCACTGACAAGAAATCCTTATCCCATAACTGGTGAATGCTTTTCGTGGTGGAACTTTCAACTGTTAATTGCCTCCATCCTGCTTCCAGAGCACATCCCTCAAAGTCACATGTCTTATTTGTCAGGCCTAAAAAACATATGCACATTTGTGTAATTATTTTGATTACATGCTCTGGAAGCAGGAATGCTCAAAGATGCCTTGCCAATTGGTCTGTACAGGGAAACCATATGGACCAGAAATTTTATTTCATGTTGCCATCAATAGTTATTGCAAGATAACTACGAAAAATAATTACTGCAGTTCCACCTAAAAATATTTTACCTAATTATTTTTTATATAAACAATGAAATTCAGGATTAAGAAGCTAAAAGGCTGCATAAAGTTTTGAAAATATAGGTAGTAATAATTATTGCCATCAATATTTGTGAAGTAATTAAGAACAGTAACTTACTTATCCATAAAAAGCAATGCATTTCTTTAGGAATGTGAAACTTTAATCTGTATCACCCGTTATTCTTCAACAGTAAAATTTTAGCTAAACATTCACTTCAAAAAGTGGCCCAACATCTCAGTCTGACACATTTTACACTGGAATACTGTTATCCTGTAGAAGTTCTTACACCTTCCAAAAATTACCATAACATCTCAGCCCAGATTTACTTTGATGTTTCTAGGGAGCTGTTTATCTTCTGTTTTTGTTGGGGTTTTTTCTTGCTTTGTTGCATGCTTTTTATTGTGACCATCCACTGCATTTTTTTGAGATACAGCATTTCATCAAATGTAATAGCTAAATATCACAGAAATAAAAATATTTGGGTGGACTAATATATTCTTCACAACATGAGTAAAAAATGTCAATAAGTAGCCACAGTCTCCTGTTTGTAGCAACATAATGGCAATCTTTCCCTGGTACCTCCCTTATTTTTCTTCTTAATGGCATTAAGAAACATAGGCATGACATCAAGACAAAACACGGAGAGAAAACTATCAGAAGCTGAGAGCATTTTCCACCCATGAATAAACACAAATACATTCTGTTTAAACTAATACGAAATCAGCATAGAATCTGCTAGATTTCAGTAGTGCTTCAAGAAATAAGCTATACCATTTTTATAAGACAAAAAAACCTAAATTAACTTCCAAATGCATCCCCAACTTCCTTATGTAAACAAGTGACAAAAAGTTTTCATTCTCACAATTGTGTTATTTGCAAAGTGTAAGTGAGGAAAAAATACAGTACATAAGCAAGAAAAGAATGTTAGAGATCCTTGCCAGACTCCATTGTGTCCAACAGATTCTGAATCAAGCCAGAATGAATAGCACCATCAAGAGGGAAAAGGTCTGTCATGGGGATCATGCAGCCAAAATGGCTCGAGATAGGGTGTCTAGAAGGAATGCAAAAACCTTAGCGCTTAAGCCATTTATCAGAAGTACTTTAAAAGAATCCCTGCTGAACAGAAATCTTGAAAACATATTTCCTGAATAAGCTTTCACTTCTCATTGCACACTTCCTGGAGAAACTCATGTTCTGCATTTTAGGACTGTGTTACCTTGTGGACTGCTATGAGGGCCTGTTAAGACATATCCACAAAGACAGCTTGAACAATTGTATGGTAATTTAAACACATCAGCTTCTTGATGATTCTTGCTTTCTCTGTAAAATCTCAAGGAAGCCAAGGAAAGGAGTTTTACCTGTCACCAACGCCTTCAAGCAGCCAGCCCACCTAAACCTCCATTATGTACTACCCTACACAATTAACATCCACAAAGTAACTTGTGCTGGAAACAAGCCAAACAGCTAAGCAACCCAACAAGCAAGTGAGCCATGAACACAATCCAGACTTGAATACATGGTCCTACTGACCCTTTTGCTGGTTGCAACACCTCTGCAGGGCCAGCCACCTTATGCGGCCAGATGTTCATCCTGGCTCTTCCAAAACTAGCCCCCACATAAAAATAATGTGATTCTCCTGAATCCCATAGCTATTCTCAAGGTTTCAAATGGCAGCAGGTGAAGTTGTGGAGACCGAAAAGAAGTCCAATCTCCATCCATGTTTTAGTTAGCCTCCAGGGCACATGGGCACATTTATTGGCTCTTCCCCTTCAATAGATAGAATTTTCATTGTGCTGGAGTGGACAGCAACTACCAAAAGCCTCTTTTCATTATATTCAGTAATAGAACAGCATTCATTTGAAATGGCATGAGTGCATATGTTCCTTATACAGGTTATTTACAGATACTCATTAGAAATCTCCAGCAACTGCCACAATTCTTTTCTTTCCTTCTGGAGAAAAATCCATGCTTTCCCCTATGCTCATCCAATCCCTCCCAAAGAAAACAAATATCTACAGTCTCTTAAACCAATCAAAAATTTTAAGACTTGGCTTCTGCTTGTTTTGTTTTATTTACAAGTCTCCTTGCAACAGTATTTAAAAACAAAACAAAACAAAACAAAAAAACTTCATTTTTCCCTGGATGAACAGGAACTTTTGGCAAAAAGATGCTGAAAACAGCCAGATTACAGGACATTCTGGTCACTTTGAGTAGGAGTTCACACAGCTAAAGTTCTAAAATTTTAAAGATGCCATGAATATCCACTAAAGCCTTCATTCAGAGTTCAGCAAGCTTCAGTGACCCTGATGAGCACATCAGCTATGGCATGGCAGAAAGCAGGTCCTGAGGTAGCCTAATCTTAGAAAATTAAAAGCTTTGAGGATTAAGAGCAGGACCTTGAAATGACCCAGACAGAAAAAGAGAGAGACTAAATGGTTTCTGCAGCCTGTCCCTCCCAGACAGCAGGCTGCTGTTAAGTGCCCAAGGTCTGCAGTCAGAAGCATGAGCTCAGTGTTTTGGTCTTTTAACTGCAAGGCCCAAAAATGGAGCTTAATTTGCTAGAAATACAAGACAGAGGAAGACATTGATGACTGCATTTGCTTCCTTATGTCTAGAATATTCAATTTTTCTGAATAATGTCACCTAAGCTGCATTTACCATGAAGTAACAATATTAAGTCCTAAGAGAAGCTTATCCCACATACTTCCAAAGCTCTGGTAGTTTTTAGCTTTTCTTGTCTCACAAAACATGGACAAAAATGAAATGCAGAAATCCATCTGAAGCCTCACCAGTACAAAACTTCAAGCAGCAGTTCCATGTTTTTTGTTTCATAGCCACCACAGAGAATATCAGAATTGTGTTTCAGGAACAATTCATATAGTTGATCTTACATGCCCAAAAGAAGCATAAAAATAAAACACAGTGGAAAGTAGCTTGCCATTTAAAGAGGAAAGTCTGGCAGCAAAAGGATCAAATCTTTTGCCAGATTGCTTGGCAGTGCCAAATTGCTACTGCAGGGTGTTAAAATTAGTGAAGCTACCAAAATTATTACAGACACACCAATGGAAGAGAAAAAAGGTGACAAATTCAAAATTTATTGCGACAAAAAAAAAAAAAAAAAAACCAAAACAAAAAAAAACCAAAAAAACAACCCCAAAACCAAACCTTTATATTACTTGCTTTCAACTCATTATAAATTTAGCTGGAAATATGAACTTGCTGTTCTTTGCAGTGATTTTTATCACCTATACACAAAACTGAACACTATATCAACTTCTACACTCAAGACTCCTATTTCATAGGAGAGGAGGTTTAGTTCAGCTTGTACTGGCTACACTATCCACTAACTCTATTCTAACTGGTTTCTAACAGGACAGTTTATCTTGTAATGGTTATAAAACATGCCCCAAACTGGTGTGTATGAATAAGATGCACACAAATACACACATGTGAATATCTAGAAAATATTATTTAAAATTCTTCATCACATAAAATCTTCAGAGGCACAGTTCAAATTTATAAGGCACATTCATCTGACAGCAAGACAGCTATCAGAAGTGGAGGAGTATAAGCATTAGGGCTGCATCTCCGACTGTTAAACTCTGACCAATTCAAAATTCAGTTAAACCCATAAAATAATCACAACTATCCAGAATATATATATAGTAACCAGAAGGACAAGATTAGATCTGGACTTTCTGTTCATTTTACATCTTCAGATGTAATCACCTGAATGGTCCAGAAGAGGAA
The DNA here is from genome assembly GCA_009812075.1 of Sialia sialis. Taxonomy (NCBI): domain Eukaryota; kingdom Metazoa; phylum Chordata; class Aves; order Passeriformes; family Turdidae; genus Sialia; species Sialia sialis. The sequence continues at coordinate 66,637,865 of VRYO01001463.1, forward strand.
AATTCTTCAAAAAAAATCAAATCTCCTATTTGTATTTACACAAGCACACACTGATGCTAACTTTTGCTTTCACTTTCAGTTCTCAGAGAGATGATTATGGAAAGCTGTGTCACAGCAATCCATGTGTGCCAGCAATAACTAAATAAGAAAAAAAAAAAAGCAAGAGATGAGAACATAAAAAAGCAGCGTGCACCCCCATCTCTTGGACTTTCTCAATCACTTCCAGAAGTAAAATAAGAAAACAATCTCAGAACTTTTTTTCAAAAATACCAAGGCAAGATAAATTGAGCTTATAACTTCAGGAACACCACATCGATATAATTCTCTACATGACTAAAATTATAAGAAAGATCTCAGAGGTCTCTAAACAAACCATACTCATTTATCAAGTTTCAAAGAACCATACAATCTCATCAAGATATTCATGGATTTCTTTACCGTATATGTCATTTTTGAGAAACTGTAAGAATGAACATAGAAAAATCAAAATTCTTAATCATACAAAGGGACAGATACACAGGCATACAAGAGAAAGACTTATCTTTTCTGTTCCTATGCTAATCTGAACATATAAAGTTTACCACATGCTTATTTACAAAAATTTTGTGCATCTTTACTTACCCAGCATCCTCCTGGAAGCCTTCTAATTCATCTTTTTGCTCTGCTAGTGTGGATTCTAGATCCAGATAGGTACCATTATGAGACAATTGTAGGGTGCAGTCATCAAGCTGTAGGACAAAATTCAGACCATTAGATTAAAGCAGTCTTTCTAACATACCTCGTATTGCCTTCCCATTTTTCAGGTCCCCAGACAAGATCTTTCTAAAACAAACTATGTTGGGAGCAGGTAGGAAACAATTTTTGGCAATTTATGCAGTCCTAAACCTATGTTCCCTAGACCATGCTTGCTCATAACAATATCAACACAACTAACAAGCACAGTGAAATTTATTAGAACATACAGAAGAAGATTAGAGGGTTTAGCACATTGCCTTTAAAATATAATACAGAAAGAGAAGTTAATTTCAAAGTGTATCTAGGATGTAAATTACTGTACTCTGTTCTTAAAGTACAGTTTTAAGTTGAGTTTCTGAGCCTCTGGATAAAGACAGAGGGAACAAAGAGCTGTTTTTTGAGCTACTGAATGGCCCCTAAGAGGACAGATACAGCCAAGGGTCAGTGGAAAACGTGGCAGCCAAGAGTTGGGGTCCTGCACTGAGAGCAAGTACAGTCAACCAAGTCACAGATTTTTCTGGCATTCTGCTTTTAGGGCCAGGCACTAATCAGTCTCAGAGGGTGCAGGAGCAACAACTCAGGATCTGGGTGGAGGGAGGACTGAAAACCTGTGCCAGCTTCCTACAAAGGTACTGAGGTAATCAAGGATCAGACCTGAAAGCAGAAATCTACAGCAGTGCTTTAAGATGGAGATATTGGTTTTATTTCTTTTCTGTCTTCCCTCATTTTCAAGTTTTCTATTAATTGTTCCAGCTGTGGTTAAAAAGAGCCAGATTTGACAAAAGTTAGAAAAGAAATTCTCTGGGGTTTTATTTTCAGGGTGCTCATCACAATAGAAGACCAAGGATAAATCATCTCAAAACTCTGGCTAACTCATTGACCAGGAATACCAAGTAATTGCTGATCAAGAGGGAAAACTAAAGAAGCTGGGAGGAGAGCTAGAAAAGAACATGAGCTCCTCTCTCACCATGACAGAACCATTAAGGTTGGAGAAAGCCTCTAAGAGAGAGTCTCACAGCAGCACCATGTTAAACACCAAAGCATGCTCCTCCATATCATATCCACATCTTTTGAGCACTGCAGAGATGGCAATTCCACTGTTCCAACTCCTGGCCACTCTTTCAGTAAAGAAATTTTTTCTAATATCTAATCTACACCTCTGCAGATGTAACTTGAGGCCATTTCCTCTCGTCACAAAATCACAGAATGGTTTGGGTCAGAAGGGACCTTAAACATCACTTCTTCCAATCCCTATGTCATAGTTCTGCTGCACCATGGGTTCCAGGTCCTTTTGTTTGCTGCCCACACTGCATGCATATGTGCAGATGAACTTCATTTGGTGATCAATCCCACTGTCTTTTCAGGGGAAGAAGCTCAAATTTCTGCATGAGCATTCCCAGGTGCTTCTGCAGTTTCTAGCACATCAATAACCCTTGCTGCTGCATGGATATCCACCCCCTACCACTAACGAGACAGCAGAGGCCCTCATTAGCACACTGTCTCTCAAACGGTGGCATGCTGCCTCCAGGTCTGTCTTCAGTGATCGCAATTTTATCCCCTCACCTCTCCAAATCTTGTTTAAAGCTCCCACTGAATGAGACCTGCTAACTCCTGTGCAAAGACCCTTTCCCCCTTTGAGACACATGTACCCTGTCTCCTGCCAGCAGGCCCAGTGTCATGATCAAAGAAACCAAAATGAAGATGTTTCATTCCTCTGGATTTAGCAAAAACAAACTGACAGATTCTTTGCATGCCTACATCTACCAAAAGGCAACCATGGCAATGGTGGTGCAACCCTACATTCCTACTGCAAAGGCCACTTTAAAAAGAATCAAATATTTAACACCATGCTTCAAGCCCATCTTCTGCCACAGGTGGAAGCCAATGACTCTCTGAACGGATAAGCAGGGGTCTGAAAGAGCCAGTGACTCAAGGAAAGGAAATTTATCACCCTTCATCACTTCCGTGGCTTTTTCTTTCTGCTCTTTTTAGTACTTAGAAAGAAAATCAATTAAAATCTATGCTTGATTAATTACCTCTTTTAATTTCCCATCCAAGTTTTGATTCTCAGTACCTGCTCAGGAAAAGCATAATAAGCAGCCACTCATCTTATCTGGCAGTAGATACCTACACTTAGTCAATCAATTTCCTGCCACTGATTTATATAGAAGAAAGGAAGGCAAATAGTGTATTAAGGATTAGCTGTGTTGGAAATACTGTAGAAAAGAACACTTACATTTAGTGATAGAGTGCAACTTTTGCAATTTGAAAGAAAAGTTCAACCTCTGGAGAAAGGGTAGAGAGAGGAGGCTAAATTGCATTTCAAACTTGTTCCTTTTTTTTTTTGCTTTTGTTTTTTGGATTCTTCTGTGGTGAAAGAATAAGCCATTAAATAAGGCAACATAAGATTTTAGTCTGATTCCTAGGGATTAAAGAAAGCAAAGAACCTACAAGTGCAACCCTCTTGATATTAAAAATTTGACAGTATTGCTACTCTCTCTCCGGTTACAAAGGGTATTATTAACCTATGCTAATTCAAAATACACTCTTCAAAGAAGAAAGACTACTCTGGGAAACTTTTTTCAAGTAATTCAGGGTATGTAATGAAATGCTAATTTATTGAAAGTAATGCCAAAAGGCAAACTACTAATTAGATAAATGTTGTGCTGTCTCTATGGAGATTAGGAGATTTGCCCACAATTTCCATTTATACTGCATAATTAGAGAAAAGAAGTTGTGCTTTACTAATATCTTGTGACTTTAGCATACAAAAAGCACTATGGGATCAGGAAGTCCTTCATGGACAAAATAAGTAAGAATAGTACATTGTACCTATGTTCATCTCACTGTACACTGCATGCTGAATTTGTTAATGGGAGTTATGGTAATGGGAGAAATGGCAATACCTTTTATTTCAATTACTTAATGCTGAGTCTTGCCAAAAAGTTGGGTGAGTTTTTTTATACTCTTTTATGTGTACACAAAAAGATGGAAGTGATCAAACTAACACTTGAAAAGTTAAACTAAGTATTAAGGCAATGAACTCTTAAAATCTTCCTTATATGTATGATCACTTTGCTACTCTGCCTCCAGCTTCACTCGTACACACATATTACAGGCAGAACACAAAAAGAGAAGCCACTTCATGAATTATGGTTAATTAGTAAATTGCCTGCATTTTTCAACACAAAGGATGGCTGATGTTCTCTCATTAGTGCTTATTAGTAACAAAACAGGATGTCGGTACCTGCCCTCTGCTCAACGTTAATCCCAAGTTTATCTGTTATACATCATTTCTCCTGTCTCAAGACTGTCACAAATAGCCCCATCTAGTTCATTCATTATATGCTTCTCCCACTGATCATAATTCACACTGAAATCCTTATTAAAAAGCATCTTAGGAAAATAAAAAAGGCAGAATTCATACAAACAAATTTTAAAAGAATATTTCACTGAGGTGTTTTACATTGAGACTTCTATTCAGCTTTTTACAGGTTTTATTTAACTTTTTTCTTCATAATTTTCTTTAACCATTCAGTATTCCTTACTAGTACCAAAATTCTGATCTGCATGTTATTAAACTGCATAATTCATTTACACTACTGCCAAAAGGTGAGATTCTCCAAGATCTTTTCAAAATCTTACAAAACTGTTCTAAAAATATCTAATCCATCCCTTCAAATGGTTTATCACTTTTTGCATCACACTTTACTGTATTGCCAAGGAGACCCAAAAGATTGATAGAAGTCATTTAAACAGAACTCATCCTGTAGGCTTTTTGATACTTTCCTATAATCACATTAAAAGAATACTATCAGTATTGTGGAACTATAAATAGAAATAAGCACCATCAAATGGAACAAAAGTAATGCTACTTCTCTAAGTCAAACACAAGGCTACTCCATCAGTCTTCTGCAAGAATTCAATGTTTTTGATTTTAGTATAAATGTTAAATGATATCAAAACTATAAAAAAACTATGCATTTGTTTCAATTACATTCTCATCTTTGCAAAAGAACAGTTTCTTTGGAAAACATCCATGGTATATTTTTGAATTCCAATGGAAATTTTTGAAATCTCTTGTCTCTATAAAGAGTGGAACTACCTGGAAGTAGTCTCACTCACAAAAGTGAAGAAACAAAACCACATGCAACAGTCAACAAAAGTGCTTTAGTCAGAATCACCAGCTGTGGATAGTCAAACCTGTCCACTGGGTTTGCAGAAAGGAAGCAAAGAAATTAAGACTGTCTTTATGCAGGTCTTCCTCATTAAAAACATAACCGATGTGCTAATCATCATCTTCAGTTTCATAATGAAACGGTAAGCTCTGTACTCTGTCATGACAAGATCAGCACCAAGAAATAGTAGTTGCTTATGTGCTTCTTCACCAATTTAAAGCTGTCTTTTTGGACAAGAGAATCTGGAAAAGGCTTCTTAAGCAGCACTGACCTCACTAGCTACTCACTGATTTTTCATAACTGACCAGAAACATAGAAACAATGAGACAACCAGATGCTTGTGTACAACAACCTGAAATGCAATGCAAGTAGAGCTACTAAATTAAACCATATTTCTGTCATAAAAGTTCTAGAAGAAAAGATATGTTTGAACTTTTTCAGACTGTACCTGGTGTCCACACAGTGGTAACTGATCCACAGCACCCACACACTACAGTACCTATGGTGCAACCAAAACTGGCACAAATGGAAAAGCATGAAAGCACCAAACCTAAACATCAACCATCCAAACAATTCCACACATGGATATCTATTTATATGGATATAAATTATGCACGCATTTTAGATATTTTTCCCCTGCAGTTTTTATAAAAGGCGACAATTGCTGAAATTTGACAGACACATGCAGACAGATCCAAAACAGCTGAAGAGCTAGTACATAAAAAAATCATAAATTACAAACAATATTTTGATTGTTATACATTTATACCTACACTGGTTAAAGTTTCACTTAGAGAAGATGAGCACAATGCATTATGCAAAAGCAAACAAACATTTGATTAAAAAGTTAATATATTAAGAATATTTTAAAGCAGAGCTTCCTACTCCATCTTTTTCCGTCTCCCCTACTACAGAGTAAAATTGTACCACACAAAAGGATGGGGGTATCTGAGCTTAAATTATTACCAGGAACAAGCATAATAAGGTCAGAGCTAAAGAGCTTGATCCTGGCTCTGACTGAAGGGTCACCCCTACCTCACCAGCACATGGAGAGCCCTCAGCAGCAACATACATTTGCAAAGTGAACGCAAATGGGTTGGAGAAAGCTAAGCAACCCACTCATGCAAGTGTTCCTTGCAGGTTACCAGTAAGCCAGAAACATAGGATAGAAGCTGAGTTTGTCATCTTCTGTCTCAGGTAACCATATCTAGCTAGTAGTGGCTAATCCCTCCACCTGTGGGGCCAAAATAGCTCATATTACAAGACTAACAAGCTTAAAAAGACTCAAAATAGATCAATAGCAGTGCACCAATTATGATTTTTTCTCATTTCAAGCACTGACCTACAGAAAGAGGTAACACCCATTTTTCTTTGTAAGGAAATCCTCATTGGCATGCATAAGGAAAGTTCATCTTTTCTTTGAATTTCACAGTTGAATTACATTTTCAAAAGAAGCAAAGAAGTGCAGGAGAAAAAAGAGCAGCAAAAAAAAGTCAGATCAGCCAGTTAACCGGTGTTGCTAAATGACTGCTGCCACTTCCAGAAATTAGATGAAGTAATAGAAATAAAAGTACAGTAATTTCACAATTATAAGCCACACCTGATTATAAGCCGCTACTTAAAAGCGAGGATCCATGTGTAACAAAGTAACAAATTAGTAACAGACACAAATTGGTGTCAGGTGCTCAAGTTGCAAAAGTTTTCATAGACCAGTGAAGCCTTTAAAGGCAGCCCCAGGCACCCTCCCCAGCTGGCTCTCACTTCCCGGATGGCATTTCAGTGGGATTTGTCCATAGATAAGCCACACCTGAATATAAGCCGCACTACTGGGGTAGGCTGGATTCTTCAATGAAAAAGGTGCAGCTTATAATCGTGAAATTACTGTAAATAAAAATATGCATTCATTGTTTTCATCGACTGCTTTATCTTCTCACAACCCAAGAGAAATACCAAGAAACCAAGCACAAGAGTTGTGAGGAGAGAAGAACAGAGCAATTCCTACGTCACATGCAGACTGAGGACTGCCGCACACTCCTCTTCACGCACCCCTGCGAGGCTCCATGCACACACCAGTCTTCTCACTCAAGAAGCCCACTGGGCACATAATTGAATGCAAAGTCAACACATTTTACTGTGCCAAAAGAAAATCCCACAAAGCTGTTTTCTCTTCCTCCAGAAGGCTATGATGCACGAGTATGCATCCAAAGTGGACATTTAATGTCTCTGTCCCATGGCAGCAGTGGGTTGGCAGAGATTAAGGTGAGGAAATGGCAGATGCATCCTTCTATCTTTTCAAAATGGCACAGCAGACCCACAAGCCATTCTCCTCTTCCCTGTTTATTGAAAGGCCATAGAGCTGTACTTCTTCAACAATCATGAGAAAGGCTCTTTTCTCACCTCCAACTCCCTGCCCTGAGAACCCATTCAGAAGGATGTATTTTGAACAAATCTCTCTAAATGGCATGACAGTAGATGGAATGAAGTGATTCTCCAGTTGTGTCTGAGACCCCACCTGGAGTACTGCATCCAGTTCTGTGGCACTCTTCCCAAGATGTGGACCTATTGGAGGGTTTCAGAGGAAGGCCATGAAGATGGTCAGAGGGCCAGAGTACCTCTCCTGTGAAGACAGGCTGAGACAGCTGGAGTTGTTTAGCCTGGAGAAGGCCTCATGGAGACCTCATTGAGGCCTCCCGGTACTTAAAGAGTGCTTATAAATAAAAGGGAGAGCAGCTTTTTTAATGATAGTAAAAAGACAAGGGGGAACAGATTTAAACATTAATAAAGATTTAAATTAGATATTAGAAAGAAATTCTTTACTCAGCATCATATGGTACTCTAACAAGTTTCCCAGAGAAGCTGTAGATGTGCCATCAATCAAAATGTTCAAGGTCAGGTTGGATGACCTTAAGCAACCTAATCTAGTGGGTGGCATTGCTGCCTATGGCAAGGGGTTGGAACTAAATTAAGATCCCTTCTAACCCAAATAAATTTATTGTAAATGCAGACAAAATGTTACCAAGTTAGCAGTCAAGTGTGTGCCAAAATATAGCCAAGTATCCTCTTTATATTACCTTCTATTTAAATAAAAAAAGGTATCAAAAATGCAGTTCAGTCAGTGATCAAGGATTCTGTTCATAGGACAAAGGGCCCTTGAGATGAGAGGAAGTTACCCTTTTTTACTGTTGTTAGTGCAAATCACCAAAAGCACTCAACTTCACAGTCACTTGCTAGAACCACAGCCAGCTCCCACTAGATTTGAACTAAACCCACTGGACAGATTACTTTGTTCATTTGATTGTTTCCAAAATTACAGAGAAAGGGAGAGATTAGAGCAATCCAGTATCAAACTGCGGAAATAAAAATCCCTCTTCAATTCTAGCCTTTGGCACAGCCTCTGAAAATCCTTATCTTACTCAAATGTCTTAGCTCATCTTTCATTTAAACATGATTGGGTTACAATTGTTCTTATTAGTGGTGGTGCACTCCTTATTCACCTACAATGCTCTGCAGAGTAGGGTTCATGAAAAGCAAAGTTTCTTTACGCTCAGTTTTCCCTTTCTAAATCCAAAGCCTTGTTTGGCTTTACACATCACGAGTCTGACACATTCACACACTCGAGCTATGCAGTTCTTAAGCACTCTCCCTTCTGGTTCAGCTGTTTCCAGCACAATGGAAATCCTGTTACCAGGGCCAACAAGTCTCAGTTTTCCCTTAGCATTCCCATACCCTCCCTTCTTTATTAAAACCAATTATTCCTCAGGAAAAAGCAGAAAAAGTAGTTCCTCTTACTCACCAGGCAAAAAGTATTCCACATTTCTAAGCAAGTAGTGCAAACTGATTGGCAGAAATGAATACTTAATACCGTGTCATCCAATGCCAAGCTTCACATGAGTACGATCATGCTGTTTTCAGAATGCACCATATTTTAATACTTTTCAAGTTTTATTGCAGATCAGCAGATTCAGGTTTTCTGTACCTTCACACAGCCTTTGGTGGCACTTTAAAATGTAACACAGTTGCTGTCACTGTCAGTTGTCACAGACTAATAAAGAAAACAGGAATGGTCTAGTTGCATCCCACAGATCACAGCAAATCCAACAATCTGGCTTCAGTTACAACCAACTGCTCTCGTCTCTCCTTTCTCATGTGAGTAGCTGCTACCTGGTTTGTTTCAGGCCATCACCACTTTGGGCAATATGATGGAGAAAGAAAAAAGCACCCGGGCCAGGACTGATGCCACACAACCCATATTGGGTAAAAAGTTTGATATTTATCAGAGAAAAGGAAAGCAAATCTATACATAAACCACATGTTAGTGCCCAAAATTAACAGTGGACACCAAAAACTACTCTCCTTTTCAAGTATGACAGCAACCCACACACCATCACCGAGTAGCTCCACTGCCATTAACTGAAATTAATGCTCCTTCCCCCATACCTTTCTCCTTTTTAAATTTTGTAACTCGAAGTATTTCCTAAAAAAACCCCAAAAATCTACCCTTTAAAATTCCCACTAAACCAATACTTCTGTGAGTGAGAGTTTCAAAAGTAATGTCAGGCACAGGGGCTATATGGAAGGTTATTTTTGGTGATGGCAACTGTGCCATGCTCCCAAGTCAGTAGGTTGCCAAACTCTAGCAAACTCACTCTTCCATACTCAATTAGCAGTAGTAATCCAACATGCACAACAGTATTCCTGAATTTTTCAGCCCTTTAGGAGTGATTAGCACATCTTGCAGGAGTAGTTATTAATACTGATGGACATGTGATTTATTTTTAGCACAGTAATTGCCATTGTCAAAATACTTCATAAACTACACTCACTTTGCAGAGCTTATGCGCAGTCACATTGACCGAGCCATGCCTCCACACAAAGGATAATCCAAAGGTTTGGGTGTAGGGACACAGGAGCACAATCACTTTAAAAGGAACTGCTACTCTGATATGGAAATGGTGGTATTTTGAACATAGCCTGCACTCCTAGTCTGAAACAGCAGCTTTTATCTCTGGTCTGGTAGACGCCACAAAATACTCCTGGGGGCAGGTAATACAAGGCATGAAGTGAAACATAAATGCCACATTAGATCCTCAAGAGCCACTGGAAAAATACATTGCCAATAAAAATATTCTGCTGAAATAACAAAGACATTGAAAACAAACACAGAAAGCTGTTATATTAATATTATGGGTTTGACTTAAGAATAACAAAAGGAAGTTCAGAGTTCAAAATTCTGAAACTGCTATTTCAGGGGTCTCAAATGCAGACAACGCCACAGCAAACACATAATGAGTGGATGCCTACCTGTTGCTATTCTTGGGGAGTTTTTCACCGACTCTCAAACCTTTGGCTTTGAGATTCCCTTTAACACAATGCTCCCCAGGGAGCAATTAAGAATTTATTACAGTATCTGTATCTGCAGCTTCCAACAGCAGCATAGGCATTGTTAGAAAGCATATGATTGCTCAAAATGTCAATAGCCATGGAACAAGATAGCCAAACTCATTTAGTGTTACTGCAATGTTTAATATTAACTTTAAAAAAATAACTGAAAAAACCAATAATAATTGCATTTCCACATAAAAAACCTGAAAATAGCATGTGGGATGGGGAACTAACACATCTAATTCTACCAGTTTGAGTTACTTAAATTTGAGATGACACACAAACCAAGCAGGTAAAGTCAAGTTTCAACCAAAAAGCTCCATCTCTTTAACTCAAAAAACCCACATTTTTCTCACAGTAAATATAACAAACTTATAGCATGAGAATAACCTAACGTCTGCATCCATTCAGACTTTTTGGCATCTAAATTTTTCAAATCCCTTTCCCCATCTGTGTTCAGCTTTTCCTAATTAAGAACACAAAGAGCTAGCTCTCCTCACCTTCACGATAAAAGGACATCTTCAGCCGAACAAAGGAGAGAGGCCATAAAAACAGGATTCTTTATTCGAATGTATATACAACTTTTTGGCTGATACACAGGGGATGCCTACAGTTGACAAGCCCTCATTAACATTTGGCTGGAATTACTGTGAAGGTATCCAAGAAAATGGAAATAATCTCAAAGAAGGAGATAGGTCAAGAAAGCTGAGAGGAGGAGGAGGAGAGAAAGGATTAGGTTAAATGAAGTTTATCATCTGAGGAATCTTTTGTTCAGAGTGTGTGTATCTGTGTGCAGGAGAAGCACAGAGTTAAAATCTCAGAAATCATTCTTTTAAAATAAGTAGTAGTCCAGGAAGGCAAAAATAACTACCTCTTGACAATTCCATCTGTCTTTTTTCGCATCTCTTATTAAACTGAAAACTAAAGTATTTCATATTTGAAAAAGGATTCTTGAAGTCATGTAGGAGAATCAACATCAAAATTGCATCCTTTTATTTTTAAACACATAACCCTGAGAAAAAGCTTTCTATTGATATCATCCACCTTGCACACAGGATTATATGATTGCTATTCTAACTGCATTTGGGACACTGCAGGTTGCTCACTATTCTATCACAAAACTAAAATACTGGACTACTTCAGAACCACCCATGCAATTTACAGATATGCAGGAACGCACACAGTAAGCAATTACCTATCTTTGGCTGTGGTGGTTTCACTAGGAGACAATACAACACAAAAAAAAAAACCAACCAATAACACAGTGTGCAGATGACATTTTATCTATATGGCCCACATCAGCTCTTTTAAAAATGGTGCAGCTGAAATGTCAGTTTTGCAATGAGATATACTAAAAATCACTATTTGATAAAAGATGTTATTTCCATTCATGAGCACTTCGCTATAAAAAAAATCAAAACTAAGGAAAAATGAGAAAGTAGGGACAAGATACCATGACATTTGAAAATCTGGAGCAGGAAGGTCCTGGGGGAAAGAAGACAGCTTCAGAGAAAGAGAAGTAGGGAACAGTTCTAGGACAACAGCAGTTCTAGTAAAATTCACAAATCTTTGAGGGCCAGAAGAGATGGGGAGTTAATGAGAGTCAAAGACTGAGCCTGTAAAAGGTATAAGAAGCCCAGGATAAAGTGTCTTGTTATAATAAAACTCTGACTCAGAAACTTCTGATCAGGTGTCCAAATGCTAAAAACCCTAACAATAACAAAAACTAAAAAACTAGCACAAACCTGTAGGTTTAGATAGAAGAAAATACACTAAACATATTCACACAAAGGGTTTGCGTGAAATACAAAAGAAAAAGTATGGCAGCACTACCAAAGAGAACGTCATACATTTGTCAACAGAATAATTTTTCAGACATAACCTGAACCTTGGAGGTTTAAATGAAAGATCTGCTCTACTAACAATACTATAATGAGAACCGTCATCAACTCTTCCCAATACTTTAACTGCCTCTTAAAGGCTTTGTGGTTTCTAAACCAAACATCAACTGGGATGTCATTAAAAGAGCAAGATTAAAGTTTATGAGAATGAAACTCAATATAAGAACACTGAAAAAAGGGGAAAATACATGTACCCTGCAGACTCTCTTCTTAACTTCAAGATTTTATAAAAGCACAAAGGATATCAAGTCACATTTTCTACCCCTAAGCAGAATTTATTTGGCACTTGTGCTGCTATTTTTTTCTTTTTTTTTTTTTAATCAGTCATTTCTTTCTTGTTTGATTAGTTGCCAAGAAGTTTCAATCCTCAGCTTTAAAATAGTTGTCTGGACTAGAACAGGCAAACAAAAAAAACTCCTCTGAATTCATTAGGATAACATCTGAATAACACTAAAACAGAAAACCACACTCTTCAATGCAGTTGCAAGTAAAATAGTAAGTTTGTGGGGAAAGAATGAATGCAGCACTACCAGCCATATCTCAATGCTCATTCCTTGCTTACACTCTAATTGCCCTGTTTCAAATGTCATCAAGAAAATAAATAGAAAGAAATGTCTTTAATAATAAATTCCTGATCTATTTTCCTTTATAGTGGAGAGACTGAAAGATACAATTGAGGACTAGCAGATGCCCAAAGAGCAAAAAAAAGACTGGAACAGTTTGGGGAAATAGCAAGTGAGGATCATGGTATCCAAGAACATCAACAAAAAGAAAGCTAATTATGCTTTTACCCTTGAAGAAATGGAAAACTGTTTAAAAGTGAACATTTAAAACAGCACATAATGGGCAAAGCTCCTATTTAGAGCAAAGCTTAGAGATCAAACCTAGTTAAATACTTTTAGGAATAGGAAGATTAATTTTCTGTACTTAAAAGCAAAAAAACCATGCATGTTTCAAGACATCAGCCATCCAATACCTATTATTTAAATTTGTTCATTAGAATGGTACTCAGTATAGGTTATAGACTCATAGGATGGTTTGCACTGAAAAGGACTTCAAACATCATCTAGTTCCACCCCTCGCCATAGGCAGGAACACCTTCCACTACACAAACTGCCCAAATCCCCATCCAACCTGGCCTTAAACAGTTCCAGGAATAGCATATTCACAACTTCTCTGGGCAAACTATCTGATTTCCTTGCTAATTTCACTGTAAAGAATTTCTTCCTAATAGCCAACCTAAACTTACTCTTTCAGTTTAAATCCATTCTCCCTTGTCCTATCACTACAGGACCTTGGAGAAAGTCCCTGTCCAGGTCTCTTGTACCCCATATGGGTACTTGAACATGCTATAAGGTCTCCCTGCAGGCCTCTCTTCCCCAGCCTGAATAACCCCAACTCTCATAGCCTGTTTACTAAGGAGAGGTCTTCCAGCCCTCTAAGCATCTCTGTGGCTCTCCTTTGGACTCTGTCTGACACATGCATGTCTTTCCTATGCATGAGGGCCCAGAGTGGATTCAGTAGTCCAGGAAGGGTCCCACAGGAGAAGGGTCCCTCTAGATGGCACCCCCTCCCTCCACATAGCACAGCCGGGTGTCATCCTTGAGCTTGCTGTGGGTGCGCTTAATCACACTGTCCATGCCACCAACAAAGATGTTGAACAGTGATGGTGCCATTACTGACATTGGAGGAACACCACTCATCACTGGTCAGCAGTTGGGCACAGAACCATTGACTGCAACTCTTCGAGCAAGACCACCATACCAATTTCTTATCCACTAAGTAGCCTGTCCATCAAATCCATGTCTCTCCAGTTTAGAGACTAGGACTTGGTATGAATGCTCTGCACAAGTATGGGTAGATGACACCAACTGCTCTTCCCTCACCCACCAGCACTAGAACCCCATCACAGAAGGCTACCATATTTGTCAGGCACAATTTGCCCTTGGTGAAGGCATATCAGCTGTCATCAATGCCCTCATGATTTTCCATATGCCTCTGCCTAATTTCCAGGAGGATGTGCTCCATCATCTTGCTGGGCACCAAGCTAAGACTGACATATGTAGTTCCCTGGGTTGTTCCCCCTTTTTCAAACTGTGAACCTCCATCAGAACGCCACAGCTTCTCAGATACAATGGATAGTTGTTTAGCAACATCATCGCCAGTTCCATCAGGACTCATGAATGTATCTCATCTCCCATGGATTTGTGCACCTTCTGGTTCTTTAGATGGTCTCAAACCTGATCTCCTACAATAGGCAGCTCTTTATTCTCTCATACCTGCCTTTGCCTTCACTACCCTGGGTGGCATGACTGGAGCACTTGGCATTTAAGACCAAGGTAAAAAAGTCATTGAGTACCCCAGTCTTTTTCCTATCTTGGTTCTCCAGGTCTCCTGTTTCCTTCTGTAGAAGGCCAACATTTCCCCAATCTTCCTTTCATCACTGATGTGCCTGCTGAAGCTCTGGTTGTCCTTGACATTCCTGGCCAAATTTAATTCTGTCACAGTTTTAGTTTTTCTAACCCAATTCCTGGCTGCTCAGATGATTTGCTTTTATTCCTCCCACCTTCTGTATGCTTCTTTCCTGAGCTTGAATTTGTCCAGATGCTTCTTGTTCACCCATGAAGATTTCCGTGTGTTTTGG
>VRYO01001463.1:66652726-66675993 GCA_009812075.1 Sialia sialis
GGGGGAATGCATCACTCCTGAGCTTGAAGAAGGTGAACCTTTGATATTAACCAGCTTCTCTGGGCTCCTCGTTCCTCCAAGGCTTCATTCCATGGTAGTCTACTAAGCAGCTCATTGAAGAGGCCAGACTTTGCTCTTCTGAAATCTAGGGCAGAGAGCTTGCTGTGCAATGCCCCTGGCTGCCCCAAGGATCCTGAACTCCACCAGTTCCTACCCACTGCAGCTGAGTCTACCCTTAAGCTTCACATTCCCCACCAGCCCCTCCTTGTTGGTGAGAACCAAGTGTATTACAGCACTTGTCAATGGCTCCTCCATCACTTGGAGAAACAAATTATCATCAACACATTCCATGAACCTTCTGGAGTGCTTCTGCCCCACTGTGTTGCCCCTCCAACAGATAATGGGATGACAGAATTCCCCTTTGAAGACCAGGGATTGTGAACATGAGCCTCTCCTATCTGTCTATAGAGGGTGTCACCTATTTGGTCTTCCCACTCAGGTAGCCTGTAGCAGATCCCCACTACAGTGTCCCCCTTTAATCCTGACCCATGAACTCTGTGTTGTGTCCTCACCCACCCCTAGCCAAGACTCCATGCACTCCAGCTGGTCGTTGACTAGAGGGTAACACTCCCTCCTTGCCTCCCCTGCCTGTCCCTCATACGGAGCCTATATCCATCCATTCTAGTCATAGGATCCATCCCACTATGTCTCGTGCAAGAGGCTAGTTCGTGGCTGGTCTTGGAACTTCCTTGGAACATCCCAGGAAATCCCTCCATATGCTGTGATCTCCCACTCTGATGTGGAATGTACCTGCATCATCTCAGTAATCCCTCTAAAGCACCTGACATTAGCTACTGTAGATCAATGACATCAGTTATTTTATTCTATGCACAAAAGTACCAAGTATCTGTATTTTGCTATAAACATAAAAGTTCCTACAAACCAACCCACACGGGACACTTGTTTTCAGTGCTTGTTGCCAACATTAAAAAAAAACCAAAAAAACCCCACCGAATCTGAATGACTGAAATAAACAATAAAGAGCAGCCCTGATAGGCAAAAATGGGTCAAACCCACTGACTGTATATGGCTTGCTGTAGTACTCAATTACTTACAGAAGTCTGACTGATTTGAAGTGTATTTGCCCACAAAAAAAGATACTTGAAATGGTCACAGACACCTACAAGACCTACATACGTACACCACACTTTTAGGCAACTATGTGTTATCATCAGGCAAGCTGGAACTTTGTCAGCTTCAGGGCAAACAATCTCATGTGTGTACTCCAGCCCCTGCCTAGCAGCTGCAACTAGTAACATGGATCATTTTGACAATCTACCTCACAACAAATGGTTGAGTTTCCTTGCAATGCAACTCAGCATCAAGCTGTCAAAATAGCCCAGGATCAGCTGCTTGGAAGTGTCGGATGCAGATTTGCAACTGAACCCATGTATCATGGAAGAGCTAGCTGAGAAGAAGCAAGAAAGGGGAAGACAGTATTTTGAAGATTACAATAATTTCCCACCTAAAAGGCTCACAGGAGTACAAGGCGCACTTCCAGGTTGTCTGCAATTACCCATACTTTATCCATATATAAGGCACACTGGCCTTTTTTTTTGCAGTGAGGATCCACACGCAACAAAGTAAAGAATTAGTAACGAAATCGCGTGATCACAGGGTTTACTGGCAGGTGCTCAAAGGCACCCCTCCCCGTGCCGCAGGCTCCGGCATTCGCTCCGCACATTGCGGGTTCCCATGCAGAGCCTGATCTGCAAACTGCACGGGGAGGTGGCTGAGTGGCGCCGGGGGTGGCTCAGCGCAGGAGAGCGGTGCTGCGGGGGCAGCCCCAAACCAGGGGAAAGCAGTGCTGAGGGTCAGCCCCAAACCGGGGCAGATGGCCATGGAGAGCCATGCTGAGGGCAGCCCCTCCAGCTTTGGGTGAAGAAGAGTCACGGCTATCCTCTCTGCGGCTCACACTTCCGGGTTGGCAAATTTTCAAACTTAGTCCATATTTAAGGCATACTGGAGTATAAGGCGCACTTCCAGGTTGCTATCAAAATTTTAGTTAAAGGGGGTGCACCTTATAGGCGTGAAATTACTGTAAGCTGTCAAAATTATTTCACAGACATCCAGGGCTGTTGAACAGATCTGATCTTTAGGGGTGTGCTCACAGGAGTTGGATTAGACCACACACAGTTCTCCATTCTCAAATAAATGGATGTAATATTTTGTACCACAGATAAGCCTTCATACCCATGTGTTTGAGTTCAGATGGTCCCTGCTGCTGCCTGTAACAAAGTAACTTGGAATACTCTGTTGCATATAGAAAATGTCCTCAGGCTCTATGAATTATCAGGTCTAATATTTCCCTGAAGGTGCAGAAACACCATACTTGCCCCTTTCAAAACTAGGGACTTCCCAACTTAGCAGGGCAGGACTTCTCTTTAAGAGGAAAAATGGGAGAAAGGAGAAAAAAAAAGAAAAAGAAATTTTTTAAAAATCCTCAATAAGCACTGATTACACTGATGAATGATTTTGAGTTAAATGGGAATGTGGATGTAGTTTATGAAGGGAACACAGCTGCATGTAGACACCTTTAATACTAAAAGTTGAAAAGAGTTTTAATGTTTTCACATGGAAAACATGCTCAATAATTGCAGTTTGGAACAAAGCTAGGACCAAATTTAAAACAGTGGGAAGAATCACACTTCCCACAGCAGAGGCAACCCTAAGATGGTTAACCCACAGTCACACAGCAAGTTTCTGGCACATTCAGAAAGAGCAAATGTTTTCCCAAGCCTTAGATCAAGGCATTCATCACAAGCTCATCCCTTCTTTCCAAACATGGCCTTTTGGTACTTGTTTTGAGACCCAAAAGTCTCAGAACAAAAGTGTATGCTTCCTTCTGACACAATATTATATACTACCTTATACTAAAAAAGCATCATGTTAACTAGTAATGATGACTAAAATAGGTTTCCCTTCCATAAAGCTGTTTTAACCTCATTACAAAGTATCCAGCTCAAGTAAAAATGGCAAACTCTCACCTCTGATAAAAACAGCATTTATTTTGAGCAACTAGTATGAAGACATACCCGTCTCTCACTTTATATAGTCCCCCTATAATCACCATACCCTTAACTGATTTAAAAGAGCCAGTAGCACAAAAAGCACATAAGACACAAAACCAAGTAAACAACACATTCAACAAAAAAAACCAAACCAAAACAAACAAACAAACAAACAACAAAAAACAAACAAAATAAAAACTACCAGCCATTAGTCTCTCTCTTCAGAATTGATTTTATTACAAATTACAACAAGAACTAATTTATGTTTAGAGCGAGCTTAACCACTATTATACCATAATAACAGAACTTTACCTTGGAGCTGTTGCTATTCATCCTTGCAGTTTAATTCACTACAGGCAAATGTCTCACATAGCTCACACTCTCTAGTGGGAGCTGGCTACAATCAAAGACTCTGAAATACGAAACACAAAGGTCTGTTTTATTCATGGTGCTTTTGTTTGCCAATTAATTTGAAAGCAATTTTTACAGTGGGAAGAGCAGCATGGCTTAGTTAAGCTGCCCTCAGACTACACAGTAAAAGGACAGAGGCATAACCCCTATACAATTTTAAAAATTAACATATAAACAGCTGCAGTTTGCAAAGCGTCAAAGTTTTTGGTGCCATTCTACACTCATGATGTATACACCAGTGTAACTTAATCAGCTCTCCAGGGATGATGTCATCTTCTCCAAGAGCTTGTAAGTGAAATAAGAAACTGGTTCTTTCAACAAGCAAGAAGGCCCAATCCTTTTGTTTGGCTTTCAGAGAATCATAAAATCATTTAGGTTGGAAAAGACCTTTAAGATAAACAAGCCTACCCATTAACTGCAGCACTGCCAAGTGAACCCCTAAATCACACCCCCAAGTGCCACATTTACACATCTTTTATATATCTCCAGGAATCATGACTCTACCACTTACCTGGGCAGCCTATTCCAGTGTCTGACAGCCTTTCCAGAAAGAATTTTTTCCTAATATCCAATCAAAACCTCCCTGATGTAACTTGTGGCCATTTCCTCCTGTCCTCGGAGAAGAGACTGACCCCCACCCGGCTACAGCCTCCTTTCAGGCAGTTATAGAGAGTAATTAGATCTCCCCCGAGCCTCCTTTTCTCCAGGCTCCCTCAGCTGCTCCTCCCCCTTCACCAGACTCATTGCTCTTCTCTGGACTCACTCCAGCTCCTGAAGGTCTTTTCTGCAGTGAGGGACCCAGAACTGGACACAGAAGGTCAGTGTGGCTTCACCAGAGCCTAGTACAGAGGGACAATCACTGCCCTGGTCCTGCTGGCCACACTTACTGTTACAAGCCAGGTGCCATTGGCACTCTTTGCCACCTGGCTCATGTTCAGATGCTGTCAACCAGTATCCACAGGTCCTTTTCCACTGGACAATTTTCCAGCCACTCTGTCTCCAGCCCATAGTGCTGCCTGGATTGCTGTGACTCAAGGGCAAGACCCAGCACCTGGCCTTGATGAACCTCATGCAGTTGGCCTTGGCCCCTTGATTCAGCAGGTCCAGACCCCTCTACAGAGCCGTCCTACCCTCCATCAGATCAACAATCCTGCCCAACTTGGTGTTGTCTTCAAACTTAGGGTACATGCGACCACTCATCCAGATCATCAACAAAGATATTAAGCAGGACTATCTCAAATAACGACCCCTGGGCATCTCCACTTGTAACTGGCCGCTGACTGGTTTGTAGCTCCATTTGCCACCACTCTCTGGACTCGACCACCCACACAGCTTACCCATTATTTTTTCAGTGCACACAGTCTCCTCATGAAACTCTAGTCCTCTATTTATAAGGAGCAAAACAAGGACTGAATACTGGGGATGCATTCAAAAGGCAGTCCATGAAAGAGGAGATAGTTTTGCAATTCTCCACAGGTGCTTTGCTGCTGTAGTTAGCTGGTACACAGCCACGGAAACCCTGGGCACCCAGGAGCATTCCTGTGGCCATGGATACTCACTCTTCTCCTGCCTGCAGACCCTCTGGATTATTTTTTAGTTCCAGGGCAAAACATAAATTAAAAAAGGAAAAGAAAAAAGGCAAGAGGCAACATTCAAGCCCATTCTGGCAGTGGTCCAAAGAAAAAAACCCAAACAAAACACAAGCCAACAAACAAAGATCCACAGATTGGAAAAATGCTGACAACCTAAGTAGCAGGAAGTTTTTGATGATCCAAAAGCGAATGTGAAGTCCAATTAAAAAGAAAACAACAGCTACAGTTGCTCAGCTTGACCAGGCAAGGAATAGCTGATTCAATCATCCTACAACAGGAGAGGAATGAACCCTTTTGTCATGAATGAAGAAGGTTCAAAGCAAGAAATTTAAAATACAGTTTTTTCCCTTAATAAAAAAATAACAGCCAACTGCCCCACCACCTCCAAAAAAGCAGAAAATGCTTTTAGTGTGTCCACTCAGTGCAGAAAGCAACTGTGAGTGTAAGACCTTCCTACTCTTCCTTTACTTGGAAAATGGAACTTTAATTTCTTCAGCAGAAGCATTTCAGGTTGGGCTTTTCGCATTCTTTTTTCTGAAGCATTTCATTGCTCTTCACTGGTAGAGCAAACATCCTGCTAGTTATTATGTTTAAATACATGCTTCAAACAGTTTTCAGGTTATTTGGTTTTAGACAGAGAAATAAGCCCCAGATGTTTCACCAAGAAGATTTTCCACCAGGAAATTCATGGCCCCTCCAGATGTCTCATATCTAAAAGTCAAAACTTATTTTTTCTTTGTGACAGGCATGAATATGTTTTTTCCAACAGTTGCTTATGAGATTATTATAAACGTATCCATAGGCTATAGGTGCAGTCTGCAGCAGATGGATTTGGGATTATTTAAAAGAGTAAGCAGCAATGAAATCTTCCCAGTCCTTGCCTCTTAGAAGTGTTCTGCATATCTGTATCCTTGTTTGGCACACTATAGCAAACAAAATTTGACAGAAAGAGTCTAGTTAAAAAATACATCATATATATTTATAATTACAATAAGTAGGTTGAAATGAGGGCCCATTTCATTTCTGTAAACGTTGGACAGTCTTGTAGCTTTAATGATGTGCAGACCTATCCTTTAGGTAGTAAGATGCAGAAATTTTCATGAGAATAGCCAAAATTCATGTCTCTCTGCTTTCCTCATTGATGGGTAACTTTTGGACCCCTTGCAGGTAGCAACTGCTGCCACTTCTCCCCACCTTTGCTAACGTTGTCTCTTTATCCCAGTTATCAGCCATCTTCCCTCTCAAACTGTTTGTCAGGTTAACATGATCCAGTTAAGCTGTCACAGGGTGCTGCTCTGACATTCAGGCCTCAGAGTTTCTACTATTGCAGACCTCAGGAAAGGCTCACCACCTAAGAAAAGAGCCGTACTTCTCTGTGCAGATTTGTCTGTTTTTCCTGAGAAAGTGGCACAAGAATTCTAAACAAGCAACGCTGGGAAGAAAAATTAATACTGCATGCTTTTTTTTTTTTTTTTTTAAACAGGAAATATCCCAGCTGTCATATTGGGAAGCACTATACAAGTCCAGGTTTGCAGGTTTATTTAATGTACTCTTGATGGATTTTTCTGGCAGCAGCACCTCCTACTCCTCATAGATATACAGGCACAATTCCCAAAGAAGATGCTGGGACTCTACATGGCCACCTGTAGGAACAGACAGATTTTGCATACATATTTCTTAGATGGCCACAAAAATAAATAGAGAAATGTCAAGCAGAAAGAGATGGAAGTACTGTTTTTTTGGGAGTAAACAAAAAAACCTGCTCTCCCCAGTGGAACAGGAATGGGATCTCTATCATACTCATGGTTAAACACCAACTTCTCATTCAATCCATAAGAGCAGCTCTTCCATAAATCTCCACAGAATCAGCTTCAATACCTCCTGACTCTCAGAACAGAGCAGAAAGCTCTGGCAACACAGTTTACAAGGATTTGCTTAGAGCTCTGAAGGCAGTCTTTTCTTGTCTGAATTAGCTGTTTTTCCTGGACACACAGATCATATTTAACCGATTTGTATTTTTTCTAAGACCAATCATACAAAGTTGTATCTTGAGCTGCACTAGCAAAAATTTTAAAATCTTCATTTTACATTCATTGGGGCACAAAACACTTCTAGTGAGAGAACTGAATCTATGAGACTTCCCTTTTTCTCTCTCCTTTTCCTTTAGACATAGTGTATGATATGAAATTGTGCTACGTTTATAACAAGAAATTGCACTGATAAGTAACTGCAAGCCCTGTGAACCAACAGAAGAGTTAATAGACAATTCATTTGTCCTGATTGCCCTTCCAGAACCATATCAAAATATTGATTACTAGTGAATAAATAGCCCTTCTTTAGAAACCACTTATTTAATAATCAAGGTGGGAGGTTGTTAACAGCGTAGGGTATAGATCTGCAGTCAATTTCTACTATACTTTGCAATTATTATGTAAGTAGCAACTTTGTCCTTATGCTGGAGGGGAACTACAACTCAAAGTCCATAATTGAAAACAAAAGCCAAGAATGCTGCAAATACAGACAGAAATCCTGCAAGTGAAGCTGCAGTTTAAGCCTATGTGGGATCTCTCAATCCCATTAGCTTTAACAAAGAATGGATTAAAGATTCAGTCTGTTGGACATATGCAGTAACTTTTGCAACAGTAATTTTTCAGTACTGAGACAGTCTAAATTGCAAATATACTTGTATACATTCATGGCCCTGTGAGCTGTGGGGGTAGTAGGGTTCCCTGATAAGCAAAGGCAACCATTCAAGCACAGGTGACAGAAATAGCTCTTAGTCACACAGTTTCATGAGATACCAAACCAGAAAACTAATTCTATAAAACAACAAGGCTTTCACAGCACAGAGGGTTCCACTGCAGAAATGCATGTAAGAGAACCTATAAATACATAACATGCTAAAGGCTGACCCAGGTATCCATACTTCCCTCCCACAACAGCCTTGGCTGGAATTCAGCTTCAGGTGACACAAGTCAACTTGAGAACTGTGGTACATTTAGCATAAAACATTCAAGAGATTCTTTTGCCTGGTCATCAAGTCATTCAACAATTTCTACTCCAGAAAGATGTGATTGCTAAATAGTGGTGCCATGATGACAAGCTGACCCCTGCTTTGGCCTGAATAGTCATAGTGGTTGCTGAAATCTCAACAGGATGTGAAGAGAAAGGAATCCATACTCATTATTAGCTATGATTGATTTTCTGCTGGGAGGGTTTTTGGTTGACAAACCACTCTTCTGAGCTACCCTTAAACATGTCCAGCTTCACGTACCTCTGTATTCTCTGATAACATGTCATTTGTTTGCAAACCTCAAAATATAAAAAATGCAACAAATTTCACATAAAGCCTATAGCAGTTGCTGGATGACTTATTACAAACCCAAATGATGGCTTGTGACAAAACAATAATTGCCATACCAAATAAGAGTATTTACTTTTTCCAGGAAAAAGAAGAACTATCAGGTTCAATAGACAAGTACAAACCAGAAGCTGCTTATTTTTGTATTATGAATACTGAATAATTTGACAGCATGATGAAAAACCACTAACAAAGGGGTAACAGACAATGGAAGTACACAATCACAAGAAAAAGCAGAATAAAGCATGCATACAGTCTCTAAATGCTTATTCAGTAGCCAAATGACATCTACAATATATCTAAAAAAAGTACCTTGGCTTTGGATAGTAAAACAATTACTATAATTTACACAAGGATAGTGCACAGAAACTTACTGTTTAAGCCATTATTTCACTGTAAAGAGCTCTTGGAAAAATAACATTTGAGAATCCAGCTAAGCTGCATATTACTCATAGCCCACTGCTCCACCACATCCACTTCACGATGATTCAAACTTGCAAGAAAAATGTCTCATCTGGCCCATATCTAGAAAACCTCAGTGGAGATAGCTAAGCAAGTAGGAAAATGGCTTTCAAGTACCAGTCATCCACCACTCTGCTATGGAGACACACAGTACTATTGCAAGACCTGGAGTCAAAGTTCTAGCCACCACTGTGTCATCAAGAGCATGGAGAAAATGTCCCCACCTTTAATAACTATCCTGCTACAGCTTCTTAAATAAGATTAAAAAGAAATAACATATTTGTGCAGAGAGCACCTTACACATCTAGAGTCTTTCACTACATATGCCAACATGGTGTGTTCCTTCAAAAGCAAGTATTTTGCTAAAAACTATCTTCCCATCATTCAGTATGTGACTCCCAAAAGTGAAGGTAGCTCAAAAAATCTTGTTCTCAATTAAATCAAAAGTTTAATTTAATATGGCATTTTTATTTAGGTTCCCATTCATGTTCCTTTAATACAAGTCATTTAAACCGAAGAAAGCGAATAGCAAAAATATATTTTACTTTTTAAACAGTTCTTCCTCATTAATCTAATTTAAAATATCAATAACATTCTCACAGGAAACATGGCAGTTAGAAGACAATCTTAAGTCCATTAAAAGAAATGCATCCAAAAGGGAAGTCTCATTAACACCTGATAGGATTCAACATGTCAAAACTAGGGTGATTGCAGATTGCAGCATGTGTCATATTGTCAAATATCATCATTGTCTTGTATGATGGATTTCTATTTTTAATACAACTGTGGAATGGTCCACATTTAACAGTGACAGCCTTCTCCTTAGAGGTGATAAATGGATATAGATCCCTCCAGGCAAAGGAAACTGAATGTTGGTAAGAGCCCTGTTCAAAAATAAACTGTTTAAGCAGGTACTGTCATGATATCCTGACAAATTCTGTAAAACTTCTCATCCAAAAAACTTTTTCCAACAAATGCGCAACTAACTACTTTTAAACACAAGGTTTACACTAGAGACAAAGTAGCCCATCTAGATACAGTTTTATTGCACTAACTGGGCATTTTTAGTACATTGACCTAGCATATTAAAAACCATGGCTTAAACATGTTTCACCCAATATACAGTAAAAAGACAGTTTTCCTAACAGTAGCTCTAGACTTGCTGCTCAGACACTGATGAGACCATGATGTAAAGGTAATTTTACCTCTGGACAAATAAAACAGCTGGATACCAACTCATAACTGAAATGAGTTGTGAAAGTTTTCTCAGGGGCTAGCTGAAGTATAACAGCTCAGGGAAGTTGGTTAGACTTCTTATCTTTTTCCCTGGCAACAGACATATTTCTTAAGCTTATTTTCACTTTTAAAAGTTTGAAGCATTTAAAGACAACAAAATAATTCCCCGCCTCCAAATCATAAAATAGATTATGTACAAACTCTTTTTCTCCCAAATCAGAACAAAAGAAGGTGCCAATAAAAGACTGCTCATCAGCTTAGTACTTTGTTTTGTACTTTAGGAGACTATGTTAATGTCATAATATAGCACTCAAAGGAAAACTGCATAAACAAACCACTAATTCTACAATATGCAGCAGCAATGTTGCTGTTTAAACATCATGCCAATTTTGCCATTAGGAGACATTCAGCTGAAATGCTTCTCCTGGAATCCCAGGCACTGCTCTCCTCTACCAACCCACTCACTCTGCATGCAGAGAGACAACGCTCCATGCTTTGAAACCTTTTGTATCCCTGGGAAGATGAAATGGCTATCTTCCAAGACTTGGTACTTGGAAAGAATTTGTTTTGCATTCTTCACCATACCACAAACATACATGTGCATCCAGGGGAGAGGTGGACTTTCTCTGTATTACAAGGCTTTTGTTTAGTTCTTCCTTTTGGTCTAGCATAGCACCTCTACCAATTCTGCCCTTCTATACTGATGTGCTTCAAAGCTTCAACTATTCTCTACTTCAAACTCTTCACTCAGTGGCCTCAAAAAATTAATAAACCATTTTTATATGACCCACTGCAAGCTATCTGCAACTAACAGTAAGTATTTCCCAAATGTAAATGTATATGGGCAGAAGTACAACAAGGCTTTCAATATTAGGTTGTCCTGCACTGGAGTTCAAACGCAATTTCCTTACTTGCTTATGCTTTTGTTAGCACTGGAGGTTACAGCCACACCTCCTTCATAGATGGCCCTCCAGAAATTACTTCTGAGAATCAAGCAATTAAAACGCTCATTCTGGCTTTTAAATAACCCTTTTCTTAAAAAACAACAGACTTTCCTTCCTCTGTTACCTGTAGTGCAACAAAGGAGCAAGCCCTGGTTACACAAGACAGTTGTCCCACGCACCCTGGTGTCACTCATGAGGAGGAAAAGGTAGTTACCATCAACTGCCAAAATCTGTCTCCTGGAGGAGGCTGACTCACAGCGACCCATAAACCCATGTAAGCTTCAAGCCGAGCTTGCGCCTTCTGACACAGCACAGGCTGCAATACTGAAAAGCAGAAAGGGGATGGGTAGGAAGAATGAGACATGGCACAAACCACATAGCCCACTTTGCTACACAAGCCTTTGTAATTGCCCAAACACCTCTACGTGTTTGTATAAACATTCTGTGGTTGGGGATTTGCACTCACCTCCCGTCCCCACAAGACAAACAAACTAAACACAGTAATTAGCTTCAACAGCATCTGATGAAGCAAATAGTTTTCCGTTTCCATTAGTAGCTCCTAAAGGCAGACACTGCTATGAGCACCACTCAGGTCATTGCCCAACAGTGACAGCTTCACAGTCAAGCCAAAACAGGTTCCACTGCAACAGCAAACATGAATCAAATTCCCTGGTAGGACAGGCACAAGTTCACACAACTATGCTGTTACACGCTATGGCAAGAACATTCATACCAAATCACTCAGACTTGCCGAATTAGCTAATTAGAACTTCTCACAACAAATCCCATCAATATTTGAGAGATACCAAAAACAACCCCAAGGTGTTTGGTTTGCTAGAATAGATTCTCCTACAAAATTCTTGCCATAACACCTAT
This sequence comes from Sialia sialis, assembly GCA_009812075.1. Classification (NCBI taxonomy): domain Eukaryota; kingdom Metazoa; phylum Chordata; class Aves; order Passeriformes; family Turdidae; genus Sialia; species Sialia sialis. The sequence continues at coordinate 66,664,680 of VRYO01001463.1, forward strand.
TGGAGTTACAAGTGACAAAGTGCAGTCTACAAGAGATACTAAATTTGGCTAGTATTCTTGTTTCTAGTCCAGGAAAGCTTTATAGACTTTCATTCTTACCATGTACCCTCACCATACTCCATTAGTCTTTGGTTGTCTTAAAAAATCTGCCTTCAGAAATAACTTGAAACATACAACTTATTAGTAGCCACATGAACATACAGCATGAGATCAGTCACTTTATTTAAACTGTCAAACATTCAGCTCGTTAAAAAGTATCACAGGGACATGGCTTCAATAATAATCTGCTATGACTCACCTACAGAACATACTTCAGCCTTGACTTATTTTGAAGAAATGGATAAATAATCAACTTGAGAAAACAAAGGTAGGATTAATACTACTTTGATTGCATCTACATATACACAGGAATGTCCAAGAAAGTAATCTTTTTACAGTAATTATTTATAAGCTTACTTTCCCTTCCCTGACTGTAACAGCTAAACACAGACACTGAATACCTGTCAGCTTTCATCCCATGGTAGCTCCTTCAGAGGAATTCACTGAGGAAAAGGATTTTTTCCTTTTGAATATTTATTCAAACCATGTTTTATGAATTGGTGCTTAATTATCTCAGACATTTAGATTACTGTTTTTATTTCAAGAAATCCAATTTGGTGGATGAAGAACATGAAAGCACAATTTTAATCAATCTCCTTGAAACTTCTTAAAATAACACTAGCTGAGGACTACTCACAAGATAGTAAGCTATTTCCCTCTTCTCAGCTGCATATATCTTTCTGAAATATTTGTTGGAATATCATGACAAACTGTAATAACATGAAGGAAGTAAATATAGCTCAACTTACACTGCACTGAAAAATATTTCTAATCTCCTTTTTGTCACTCAAATCACACCTAGCTGTAATGATTTCCAAATGCTATGGTCTATTACCAGTGGCTTTCCCACAGAAGCAACATCAATCTAAAGAATAGGTTTAAGGCAAGGACATTCTTTCAACAGCCCACCAGAACTATCGAAGAATAGTACAGTAGGTCATTTATTTGAGCTGTAACCATGAGAGCCAAATTCATCAAGTTAAGAAATTACCCTCTTCGAGCATTAAATCCTAGAAACCGTGCGACAGCATTCTGCTTATGGCCAACTTTTAATTATGTCATGTTACCAACAGACTGCCAAAGCAGAGTGCAACTGATAGCACATGGAATGTCTGAGTACAGCCTATTTTTAGCCTGCAATTCAATCAGCACTCCTACAATGGCAAGGATTAAAGTCCAAAACAGCCACATTGCTGTATATAGGCCAATGCAATTACATGTTGAAACATGTTGAGAGAATGTAGTGGCAAACTGGAGTCAGTGTCGGGAGGAGCAGCACCAGACAGGCACCTGCTCCACGGTAGCCGATGTCTTTACTGGCAGAGCACACACTCACATCTCACCAATCTTTGTTAACAGACCACAAAGGAAAACTTTAAAATAAATGACAATTTTACCCCAATTCCTTTCAATACAATTTACCGCTTATGAAAGACAGACAACATTTTGGCAATCTTGAAAATCACTATCCTTCCACCTTCACTGGCGGGTGTTCAGATGCCATTAGCTTTGCCAACTCTGAGCAGTCCCCTGCCTGAGAATGCTGCCAATGAAGAGACAGCTCTGTCCTCAATCTGGCTCTCCTGAACTCTTGTGCTGAGGTAGCAGTTACAATATTTGCAAGGATGCTTTTAAATAACTGTCTTTTCTAACACCAAAAAAAAAAAAAAAATTAAGAGTTTCAAGCCAATATATTTTTACACATTGAAGAGCTAACTCTTAATTAAAAACGTTACGCTGTTGCGTTTTTAATCTTCAGAAGTCGCATTTTTGGGCTTTTCCTATCCAACTATACAGACATTTCTTAGAAAATTTTTTAAAAAAGAACCTTGCTGTGTAACAGACAGGATCAGACTTGGGACCTATAGGACTTAGTGCTTTGAAACTATTAGAACAAGAACAGATGACACCACAATGCAATTCCTTATTCTCTAGAATTTAGTAAATGATTCATCAAACACTAAAGACTTTCATACACTAAAAACTATGGCTGAATATTAATCACTGATGTAGGGAAGCTTACGGCTGCATTCCAGCTTCCGAGGACCATTAATCTTTTTTGATATAGCTTCTGAAAAGTAGCCTAAACAGTATCCTCTTCCTCTTTATACAAATGACCATTAGGAAACATTTCCTTCAAACCTCTTGATGAGAAAGAGAAAAAGAACAAAAGGTATACATATTCAGACTACATATTCTGAGGACTTTCAAGCTAAACACATATATATAAATTATGGGCACATCTAATTAGCAAAGAAAGAATTCTATATCCTGAGATAATTCACTCCATTATAACAAGCTCCCCGATTTCAAACTTAATACAGATGGTCATTTCTCCAAAGGACACATTTTTGAGTGCTGATCACTTCTCTTCAGCTACATGAAATGAAGGCATCAATAAAAACAGATTCAGAGTCTCTAAATAATAAGTTCGGAAACTAAAAAATATGGGCACACCCTAGGTTTAACATAAATTCATACTGATAGCTGGCAGCGTTTTCATCCACATTTCAAAACTAAGCAAAAAAAATTTAAGAAGATAGAAAACGTAAAAGCAGAATTCAGCAGCATGCAAACTGAGACACTCATCTTAATTCTCGGAAACGATATGTCTTTAACTTCTAAAACATGAGAATTTTCTTCCACCACTTCCCCCCACAACTCTGTTTTGTGAGAAAAAATACTCCTTTTTCTTCTGAGATAAAGCTCAGTCTAGAAGAAGCGTAACTTCAGCAATGCACACATAAGGCAGAAGAACATCCAATAACGCCACCAACAGTTTCAACAGTAGTTGAAATAATACTGCAGACAAATTTTTAATTAGGCAAAAAAAGCTACAATTGAAATCAGCATCTAAACAAGAACACATTACTGTCTACAAGGCAAGTATACCAAATCTAAGCACATTACTTGGAGTTATTCAAGCTCACTTCTGTCTAAAAAGAAAGGGTACACAACCAAGTAAAATAACAAGCAATACTAGAGTATAAAGTGAAGGCTGTATATAAAACACTACAAGAATGCTCAGATCACAGGCAAACAGCTGTGGATACTAAACCCAGAAGAGCTGCATTTCTTTCTGCCTTGTGTAATCACAGACAAAAACACCTCATGTATTATAATCAAACCAGAAAAAGAAAAAATCACAGTAAGATGAGTGTCCTAGGTTACAGTGTGAAGATGTGCCCAAAGGTATGTATTCAATCATCATCTCCATGAACTGTTAAAAACAGGAGGGGCAGTGTTTTCCTTGCCTCCTCCCCTGGACTATCTCCTGTTAATGGGCCATCAATACCCTGCCCCATGAATCATAGATAATTCCCTCCGGGAGACATTCCTGTTTAATGGGCCATCAAGGACCCATCTCATGACTGATAAAATAACATCATCCTATTGTGAGATGCTCTGCCCAGGGGGAGGAGCCAAGCATTCCCACCTGGATATAATGTGGAGCCTGGGAGACAGCAGGCAGCTCTTACCCACTGGTTTCCTGAAGACAGGAGCTACCGGATTTTTCTACAGGATCGCCACTTCAGCAAGACCAATTCATCTGGACTGCTGCCACCACCCTAACTAGCAGGGTGTCAGGTTGTATTCTGACTCTGTCAGTGCTTTCTTTTTGGCACGACTGCATGTATTTTACTTTTATTTTTTTTTTTTTTTCTATTAAAATCTATTTCTGATTTGGAGTCTCATTGGTTTTGCTTTCAAACTAGTACAGATGAGGGTCCTTCAGCTATGACCAGCAATGATCATTGCAATACATTAATCATTTAGAATGCTCACACAGGATAAATCAGTCATGTCTGTCTGAAATAAAATACTCTGCTTTTCCACTTGTGAATGAAGCCTGCCTGCCTTACTCAGTCACTGGGGTTACAGGTCGCTAGCATTTATAACCAAAGCTCAAATGAACTAGTAGCATAGTAGAGTACTTGAAAAAGAACTATGAAGATACTAAAACAACACATGTACAGACTGAAAAACACAAACAGTATAATTTAGCAGCACCTTTTCTCCCTCAGTGACAGGTGGTTTTTTTTAAGAAAAAATTTTCATATCACATTACAATTTCCTATAAAGGTACCTAAAGGAAAGAGTAATGAAATGTGCCTCATGAGGGGGACATCTGAAATTCAGAAAGCCTTAAGACCAGCACAGTTACATAATGAGATGTGAATCTGCATCTCCTTGGCACTCACCACTATAAAGCTTCCCAGTCCCTGTACCCTTTTGAAGGTAACCAGCTTTAAAAAAAATAAATAAACCCAAACCAAAATATGAAGAAAACCCTGCAAAATTCACTTTTTATAGACAATAGTCAGACAATGAGGTCTTTCCTGGGAGGCAGGGCAGCACAGAAAAATCTTACACTTTCAGGAATCTGAACCAGGTATCCTTAATTCTCTGTCTGGCAAACCTGGAAGGGTCTTCCATAACAGAGACAATAAGACCTCCTATAAAGAGGGCAGAGGACTTCAGACTTTCACAAGCCAAGTCCCTCACAATGCTAGAGCTGAAGGGGAAAATAACAACCCTTTGTGTGTGGAGTCAAAGGTCATGCTCCAGGGCCAGCTGCAGCAGTATGGTAATAAACAAAACATAGATATGTGGCTTTTCTCAATTTCTTCACAACCCGTAAAATGCCCAGTCTCTCCAAGTACTAGAAGTCTTTTAAAGTCTACCCCATAGCTAGAATGGGTTCATGACTGGCACTTGGAAAAAACTCAGAACTTTTATTCCACACTGAGAAAAAGCAGGGACAAGTCCCCATTTGGCATTTCACTAGCACAGATAAGATTCCTGCTGGTTTCCTGATTCCACACTCCACTATTACACCCCTTCCTTGCAAGCCTTGCAGTAATGAAGTGAGAAAGCAGACACAATGTGCTTTTTCAACTAGCTTTACCTGGCATATGACTCTCCGATAAGCAACCTGGCTGGCATAGCTATGAGAGCTACAAGTGCCTTCTTTGCCAGCCCCCAAATCATGCCAAATGGCTCACACTTAACATGCAGAGAAACCCCACCAGACAGAGCCCAGGGACTTCATCTTCTCCTTGTCAATAACAAAGCCATAAAAAAAATAAATCTACAGGCATCTCACCAGCAACTGGAGCAGCTACTTTACCCTCTGATGCTGCTACTTGTAGCTACAATAGTATATATGCAATCCTAAAGAAAATACTTATACTCTCCATTTCACTTACAAAGGCTGAAGGGCTCATTAGTAAATCTGAAGTAATAGCTTCAAGGAACAGCACTGAAATGTCCCTCATTTTTATTTTTTAATCAATATCAAACTTTCTTCAGTTCCAAAATTATCTTTTAAACTGGCATAGTCTGCAGCTTCTAGAAGAGAAGACAACACAGAAACAAAGATGAAAATAAGCTTACTTTCTTTCCCAAATAGGGAAATACAAGCAATCTGTAAGTGCATTTTATTCCAATATAATCATGCATGCTGTGTACAAGAAGAAAAGCGTATTGCTTTATCTGTATCACTGTCCCTGCTAAGTTGAGACAGATAGGGCTGGTATCACCACCAGCCCTTCAACTAGCATTCCCACCAGTCCTTTATTCACAAACTCTACCTGCCTTCTTTTACAGACTTGGCAATTTTCCAGGATTTTGTGGAATAAAATAAATATCCTCCTCACAAAATAGATAAAGGGTCGGTTGAGAAGTATAACTAATAAATAAATACCCTCCTCACAAAATAGAGGGTCAGTTGAGAAGTATGACTACTAAGGTCAAGTAACATTACTGAAAGTAAAGGAAAAGGTCTAAGCTATTTTTTTCTTTTCTTTTTTTTTCTTTAAGCATCCTTAAAATGCTGGGAATGACATAATTACTTCTTTTTAACTGTTTAGAATTGGAAACTGCAATGCATTTTTGTGGTATATCTGTATTAAGCTGATGATGTGGACAGTGAAATTCCAAGTCTTCAATAGTTTCATATGCCAGATAGCTGCAGATGTTTCTAGGTAGCTCAGCCTACTGGAGAGCTCGCTGCTACTATTGTCCCAACATGTTGCACTGCTAAAAATATGTAACAACATTCCTTGCTGTCTTATTAATAACTGTAATACAATATAAAGTTAATATTAATATAACGCAATCCAGGTTGTGTGGAAAGTGATGACAGAGGTGTAAGTAGCTGGCTCTCTTTCCTCTGAGCTGGTAATGAAGTGATATTGTAGCACATAGGTACAGACTACTGAAGCAGCATTTACCAAAGGAGCTGTATAGCCCCAGCCCACTTCGGGTCACTCAAAAATACAAAACACCTTTTGAAAGAGTAGAGGTACCAACCTGTCCTGACTGAATTCCACACAGAGAAACGGACTGTAAAATGAAGTAGGGTTGTCATCGGTGATAATGTGATGGATGGGTGAGTTACAACCCAGCTGCATTGCATACATTTGCACAAAGGTTGTAACGCTCATTGTCACAACCCAGCATGTGAGATCCGACAGAAAGAAAATGGATTCTCATTTAGATCCTAATTGCTGGCAAGGTAGGATTGCTGTGGATACACTAGGAAGTGAAAACTCTTGTAAAACATTGAGAGAACTTTTGTTCTTACTTAGAACAACACAGGAAGAAGGAGATTGCAACATGCTAAGTCCCACATCTCTGACTATTCCTTTACCAACACAGATATTAACTGCACTTGTTTTAGTTTCTTGCTCAGTTAATTAACTAGTAATCTTCACACAAGAAGAATTTGGATGAAATTAGGTATCTACAAACTGGTTTTGAGAGAAAGCATCCAAATTTGGAACTGCAAGTACAAGATTTGTGGTAGGGTAACAGCAAGGTCAGACTTCTTCCTATTAATCTCCTGTCTTTGACTAAGAACCACCAGGAAACACAGGGTGATACGAGTTTCCAGAGGCTGCATCTGTCCAATCTGTGATTTAAAAATTCAGTGGAATCCTAAGAACTACCAGTACACTCGCTTCCATCATTCTTGACATGGAGCTCTATGAAGGCTCTTGAGCTATGATCAGCCAAACTCAGTGACTTGCAAGAGAGGTGTCAAAGTCAGGAACTGAATCTCTGGGATAGATCTTTGCCCCTAATTTTACAACACAGCTTTTAAGCCTAGATCAAACAACTGAACTGAACTACAACTTTTCCAAATCATAACTTGTCAGAATAACTTTACAAGAACTTCAAAGTTATCTAACCTTAAACTGCCAGCGGTAAAGACAGGCATTTGACAATTACTTTGTATCTGTTCTAGGCGTATTTCTTCTCCTTTGAAGGCCCACATCCAAAGAAGACAGTAAGCTGGTGGAGACTGAGAAACTTTTCACAGTTGTGCTTTAGGGCGGGTGTTTATACTCCCCCAGAAAAGTGTGCTTCACACAGGACTCTGATGCAGCTTGTGCTGTCAAGTCAAGAGACAGAGCAGCATCCTACCCCACTCTGCCTTCATAATAATTCCCATAAAAAATTCAAGCACATGCAACTGCTACAGGGTCAATCTCTACAAGCACAGGAATTTGTCAGCTCCAGAAATACTTTACTAGATTCAGAATACTTTGGAAACCTTTTGGAAACAACCTTTGTATTAAATCCCCTCTTCTCTCAAAGGATAAAAAAAGGCTGATTGATGTCCACCTGCCTCAGGGAGAATATGAAAGATCTATGTGTCTTGACAGACCACTCATCTAAAATATTTCCCAGTCCTCAGCAGTAACACTCGCAGAAGATATTAGCCAGTTTCCCTTAAGTGTGGATCATTTTCTCTTTGAAAATGACAATATTCCAGTTTCCATCTTCTATTCTTCAGCTCCCATTAACGAGAAAATGACTAACCCAAAATGCTCTCTTCAGAGAACAGCTGCTCTATTTACCAGTACCTCCATCGGGATCAGAATCCAAACCATACTTTCTTCTTTTCTGCCTAGCCTTTATGGACCAACACATTATTACTTAATGCCAAGGAAACCCAAGCAGGAGGAGCTCTCTGGGAAGTTTACTGCTCTCAGAAAACCTGAGGCTGCTGCTAGGATATAGCCTGGCCCAGAGTTCAATGCCAGAGCTGAGCTCCATGCCGGGACACAACCAGTGCAACTACTCCTGCTATCAGTTTACATCACACCATGCCTCAGAGTGAGCCGTGGCTTTCATGTAGGGCTAAATCATAGCAGCTGAAGACGGAAATGTGGATGGCTTCTTTATGAATGAAACTCCCAAATCCCTCTAGTGCTCACTGGATTTATTTGCTTATACCACTGTATTCTGAATGACACTGTTCCTAATTACAAACTCTTGGAAGGAATTTAAACACAGAAGTTGTTTCCAGTTTTCTCAGAGGGAACAGGAGGTCAAAAAAAACATCCTTACAGCACAATAACTCTCCTTTACACCATCACCATATGCATGGAAAGATTTTTTTTTTGTTTGTTTTGTTACACTAAGTATTTCAATTAAGTTTTCTTGATAAATTAGGCAGCACGATGTCTTATATTATTGTAAAAATGTATTTCTTACAGAGCTGCCACAACACTGAACACTACTGTGGCATGTGAAAGCAGACTACAGCAACATATTCAGCATGCTGTAATTTGTAATTATGTGAAAAAGTTATAATGAAGATCTCTAAAAAAAGCACACCGCTTGACATTGGCCATGTATATATAGCTACTCTCCTGAGCGACCCTATGTCAGCTAGTTGTAAGTATCAAGTAACTCAAAGCAATTCAAAACCAACAAACCCAATGTACCAAATTAGATTCAAAGAGCATTATTGGCACAGGGCCTGAGCCACAAATTTAGACCCAGTTCTGAATTTTCCCAAGGTTCACAGAAATGGGCAAAAGGGACATCTGAAGTCAGAGTCCAAACTAGATCCAGTTCTACTTCATACAACAGACAGTAAGTGACCTAAAATCTTCATAAACAATAAAAGCCAAATTCAAAATGGCACCTTAGGCAACCAAATCAATATAGGCAAACCACAAAAACTCTGCAACGTGGCGTAGTTACTCAAGAATTTGTAGATGTGGCTAAAAATACTGTAACAGAATTTGTGGTACTTCATTGCATCGTCAGCTAGGATGGTATGTTATCATCAAGGACCAAATCACTCATAACCATGGGGGATAGCTGAAACAAGCATTCCTGATAGCAGCGCCCGGTCCCATGAGTGCGGACAGAATTGAGCACAACCCAATGAACAGCAAGCTGCTGTGTGCAGAGAAAAATGTGTGCATAGAGAGAAGCAAGGGAAAAAAAGAGGGAAGAGGATATAATTAGCCACCCAATGCCAAGTGAAAGAAAGATCGAAGAGACTCTTCTTATCAGTTTTCCCTATCAACCAGCTTAGGTGCTCTACATTATTCAGGGTAGTAAAGACCATCCCAGACATTATTCTCAGAACTCAGTTTCTTATTTCCCAGTGAACCTGCATCTAAAAACACTGCTGCTCAGAAGACAGTGTGTAGATCTAGACTTGCATCCAAACTCAAGTAAAATTGTAAGTTTAAAGAAAAGAACCAGTGAAAACAACACGTGAAACTGACCTGTACTTTCAAAGAACTAGAGTGAAGAAATCCTGCCCTTTGGAGTCAAGCTAGAACATCTGTTGGTTACAAAAAAGCTACTAATCATATACTATGACAGGTCCGAATGTCACTGCATTTTTCGTTTACTTTTTAAATTTTTTTTAAATAATTGTTTATAACGTTTAACTTAAAATGACTTGCAATATACAAGTTGTTTTACTAACTAAAAAAACCACTACCGTCACTTCTATACTGTCGTCATTACTAATTTCAAGACAGCAATGGCGAAATCTGACCCCATTGAAGTCAGCTGGATTCCTCCTACTGACTTCATCTTATCTAGTACATCCTACAGCAGTATGTCATCTACAAGATGCACAAATCATCCAGTGGTGTGAAGGCAACAAGTTGGCAGCTCTGTTCAGAAAGTAAGTGAATGCTCACCTAAGTCAAGAGATGGCAACTTAAAACTCGCTGGAAAAAAGCCATTCAGACTTGCTGCCAAAAAGGCCACCAGTTTATAAAACTTCAGGAATTATTTAGACACTGCTGTTCCTATGCACTTAATCATCATCACAGAAAGGCTTGAGTTTAAAGTTCCAACTCTCCTGCCGTGAGCAGGGACACCATTTGAGCTAGAAATTCCTAGGTGATGATACTAAATGGCCCATCAACTCATTAGCTCACTAATTTCCCAAGTAATTAATCAATCAAACCTCAGATGTGTCAATGTGAACCGACACCTGAATTTCAACCTATGCTCTGCTTTGACAACTGCATTCCTCTGGGATCAGAATTTGCCCTGATCTCTGGTTGAAATGGAGCAAAATTCTTCTTAGTCAAATAACGTGGCGATCTTCTGTTGACCAGTGAATATGGTCTTGAGGGAAAGCCACAGAAAGAATATGCCCACCTCCCAAACAGAAAACAGCAGAAAGCAACACAAATCAGTTTATTCTATAGAATTACAGGCACAAAGATGTAATGCCAAACACAGAAATGCTACCCTAACTGCAAGTGCAAACACGGAACTATGCTTTTATTATAATGACCAAAGGTAAACAAGTCTAATCAACCAACACCTTTTTTTTTTCACTTTGTAGATGCCAAGTGATAGCCAAGAGACATAATTAAGGCACTCTAGAAACAAGCAGCGGCTCTGCAAACACAAAGGTAAATGTAACCATGTAAGCAGATTTCAATGAGCCTGCCTACACCCTCACAACAGAAACTAAGTATTTGGAAGAGCCAGAACCTCAGATTAACAAATCACTGGGCCAGGACTTGCAGCTAGCAGAGCAGCTATCTTTCAATACTTTGAGGTTTACAGCACCTCTGGGGACATAGGCCCAAAGTCTGCAAATCCACTTTCCAAACATTAATTAAACTCGAGAAATGCTGCACACAGAAAGACTGGGCAGGAGTTAAGCATAAGGAGTTAAGCGGCCATGGATTGTGGCTGGCTCCTAAGACACTAAACCAAGGTGGTGTTCGTATAAAAAGTTACAAAAAACCGCCAGGAAAGTATTCAAACCAAAGCAAAACATAACACGGTAAACTACCCCTGAAATAGAGGTTGAACTAACTCTAAATCCAGATTTTAAACTATCACTTTATTTACTTCATTAGGGGTCAGAATCCATCCTGCCTTTCTTTTAATTAGCTCTAACTCCAAAAAAAAAAAAAAAAAAAAA
>VRYO01001463.1:66676993-66701194 GCA_009812075.1 Sialia sialis
GGCCCAACACGCCACCTTATCCCGCAGTATCCCTGATACCCAGGCAACGCTAGCGAAGGACAGGCACCGAATACCTGATGCCCAACTTGGGCTTTGCTTTGAAGAGGTTTTCCTTCTCCTGGGGAAAGCGCGAGGCAGCTACAGCTAAAGCAGAGGCGGTAGCTGCCCCGGAGTGCGTTTGGGAAGGCGGCAGAGCAGCAGAGGGAAGCCCTCCGCCGTCCCCCGGGGCCTCTGCCCAGGACGCACGGAGATGCCGACACCGCCAGAGCCGGGGCTGCCGCCCCGCAGGGGCCGGGGGCCGCCGGCCGGGCTCTGTGCCCCGCCGCAGGGCTCTGGAGGAGACGCCGCTGCCCTCTGCCCAGTGCCCCCCACTCACATCCCCGTGCCCTTCCCCGGTACCTTCTGCGGGGCGCGCAGGAGGCGGTGCACCCCGGCCAGCTGGGTGGCGAGCGGGATGTCCTCCCGGAAGGTGTACAGCGGCGGCCGGGTGGGCTCGGGGAAGTTGGTGCTGTTGAAGGGGTCGGTGTCATCCAGCAGCTGCACCCGGCACACCAGCGTGGCCATGGCGCATCCATGCACCGCCGCGGCCAGGCGCGGGCGGGGAGCGGCACCCTCAAATCACCGGCACCGAGGCGCTGCGAGCGGCGCTCCCCTCCGCGGCGCAGCCCGGCCGGCAGCCGGCCGCCTCTCTCCCCGGCTCCCCGAGCGAGCGCCGGCCGCCTCACAGCCGCCGCGCCTCGGAGAGGCGGCCCATGGCCCCTTCCCCGCCGGGATCCGCGAGTACGAGCGCGCTTCAGGCCCAGCAAGGAGGAGGCGGCGCCGGAGCCGCGGGGCGCGGGCAGAGCGGCAGCGGCGGCGGCACCGGCAGCAGCTCCCCCATTCCCGGCCGCTGCGCGCCGAGCGGGCAGCGGGAATGCCGCGGCCGGCACGGGCAGCCCCCAACCGCGCGCAGGGCCCGCAGCGCCCCCGCGCGGCCGCGCCGCCGCCCCGCCTCCGCCGACCCGAGGAGACCTCCCCGAGCCCGGGCGGGAAGAGAGAGCGCCCGGGATATCCCCGCCTCCCGGGCCGGGACACCGAGAGGGAGATGTACGGAAAGAGGGAGAGGGGCGAGCGGGCCTGCCAGCCGCGCCCGCTGCATCACCCTTAGCTCCTGGCAAACCGTGCACTGAGCTCGGTCTTGCTGTCACAAACAGCCCAGATGTCCTAAATCTTCGGTGTACTATTCACCCCGTTCCAAATAGAAGCTTTAAAAAATAGCCACTTCAAAAAAAAAAAAAAAAAAAAAAAAAAAAATTAAAAGTTTGGTAAACTGACCTGAAACGTGGGTAGTTACCACAAGGTCGTTTTTTTCTGTACTTGTGCAAAGCCAGTTCTGCCATTAGGATTGTGCATACTCGAGGTTCGTTTGGCTTCCCAGAGCATAGGGCTCGGGCAGACTTCTCATCGTGGACAGGAGACTGCCTGTCTTTGCATCTTGGCTCTCTTGTCTCAGGCCTGCTCTTTCTTTTCTTTCTTTTCTTTCTTTTCTTTCTTTTCTTTCTTTTCTTTCTTTTCTTTCTTTTCTTTCTTTTCTTTCTTTTCTTTCTTTTCTTTCTTTTCTTTCTTGGGACAAAGTGCCAAGCCCCTGGGTGCGCACAGGGCAGAGCACTGCGCTCTGTTACCCTGTCTGCAACCTCATTGCTAGGGATTCAGGATGCACACCCTGGTCTTCACTCTTGGGGTGCAGGAAAAGAGCTATGACATAAGTCACAGGTGAAATACAGAGAAGGAAGGGTCTCACGTGCGGGAGTGGCCGCATTTGCACAAGCTGAGTGTCTGCTCAAGGGATGCATGGTGCTTTAAAGCCATGGTTTACAACCTTTCATCCTTCACAGACAGGGCTGTGGGGCAAGACCTGTAGCACTGTGAGAGCTGGGGGATTTACCACAGAAATGTGTCTTAGGCAAGAACGTATGACCTCGAAATCATAGTGTTTGCATGAAGCAACAGCTCCCTCCCAAAATGATTACTGTCTTGGGAGTATTTGTCAGAACTGAGAAGAAAGGGGATTTCTGTCCTTCTGTTTCTGTTATTCCTGGGACTAAGTTGTCATGGTTCAACTTTGCTAGCAGTTATGCATATTTTCAGAAAAGAGAAGTTATATGTGGTTACGATTTTTGCATCTAATTAATTTTAAATTCCTATTTTGCAATGAAATCTGTTTTCACATCTCCTTTAGTAACAGGAAGTAAGTTTCCAGGGAAAAGAGATATATCTGTCTGCTTATTTATGTTATATATTTTTGTCACCATGTGAAGTGAAAGTTAAACAGGGTATTTTGGTTTTCTAAATAATAATTTCCTAATTTGCTATTCAACTTCCATTTTTGTAAAGCAAATTTCTACATTTGCTGCCAATCAATGGTTAATATGAGGTGGCATAAGATTGTCATCCTTGCTACTCATTGGATTAACCCTGATTCTTTTGTAAATTAATGTATGGTACTTGCCTCATTGCAGAGGCATTAATACTTGGAGGGCAGTTTTAAATAAATCATGGAAGCCAAGATTTTTGAATAGAATCTATGTGACAGCATCAGCTTCTCTTTCATCCAATACTGGAAAATGAAAACAAAGGATAGCTGCAACCCTTGGAACTAACAGAGATAGGAGAACTCTGAGGCTCAATATTTAGCCACAGACTCTAAATCCCATCAGGAAGAACTGGACCTTGTATGTTATGGTTTTCAACCAGGTTTCCAAATACAAGGCAGCCAGTGGAGATACATTTTATGACCTTGGAAGGAAGGAAAATAGAGCATTACAACCATGAAAGCATCCTGAGTTTGCCAAAGCTTTTAAAAATTATTTCTTAATTGTAAACACACCCAAACCACTATAAACCTATGAATTTCAAAATCTGGCTCTTACTTGAATTTTAATTCAATTTATACAGGTAGAAAGAGAAAATAAATCTGCTGGTTAAAATAGAATAACATTGCAAGGTCAGTAAATGTGAGTGTAGAGGGAGAGATCCATACCTAAATTCTACATTTGAATCCAGAATTTTCCCACCTCTCTACATATTCTTCACCCACCTTTCTACATGTTCTTCAGAGGCCTTCTGAATCTGCAGTCTCTTTACATCAGCCTGATCAAGGGTTGTATATAGTTCGCTCCCTCCTCTTCCAGTCGATTGTTTATGCTTGTGCTGCAAAGCTGTGCCTTTGAAAAGTCCTTTCCTCACACACTGCCTGCTTTTGCAGACTGCAAGAAAGTCCCTCTCTCCTCTCTTCTCTCTCCTCTCTCCTCATCTCTCCTCTCTCATCTCTCTCCAGGTTTTATTTATTCAATGCAGCAGCTAAACCAAGGCAAGCAGCCTGACTTTCTTCTCACTGTTCCACTATAGCCTTTCAAAAGACCTTAACACAAAGTCAAGTGCAAAAAACAATCAGATACCACCTGTTAGAAGCACACGGCGTGAAGCACCATGAGGATTGCATCTGGAAATACATAGACTCAACAAGAACAGCCCAAGTGGTTGCCTCAACCCATTCTCCACCACAGAAGGTAAGGCCCTCTCAGAGAGAGAGAGTGCACTTACTTCAGTCAGCTGAAGAAACTCAGCACTCAGGAGCTCCGAGGAATCATCAGCAAAGTTCAGGCTGTGTTCCTTGTGCCTTCAGGGTATCATGGGCTACTCAGTCCCATTCCTGGAAGAGGCAGCCGACATGGGCTGTGTTACTTGCTGACCTTGGAGTCACCAAGGGGTATCTCGCACACCCTTTCCATGAAAACAAAGCTTGCACACCATCAAGGAACGTTCAGTTTCAAGCTCCCAAGATTTTTTTTTGGTTTTTGTTTTTTCCATAAAATCATAAGGGGAAAATCCCTTATGTGCACGTTTCTCAGAAATGAAACATAACTTAGGAGTTTTCATTTAAGGCTGATTTATTCATCTCAACTCATCCCATTATTGGCATTTCTTAGAAATACGTTGTTGAATGAGTTAAGATGGTGTGTCAAGCTTAAATTTGAATTTCATTATTGTTGAAACATCAATGTTAAAATAACATAGGTTTTTTGTGTTTAATTTCCTCTTTTTTATTAAAATAAAAAAACATATATTTGAGGGGAAGTTATTGAAAGCATTTTTTTTTCCAAAGACCACCCAGACACAATATAAATGTGTATTTAAGCAGTTTTTTAAAATGATAGTAGGTATAAGAGCAAGTCAAAGAGCTCCACAGGAGTATTATTTTTTCTGGTGTATCATCACGTCAGTACAAATCTAGATGCATGATGGTGAGATTGAATTCTAAGTATGTGAAGTGGTCAGTCCTTTGACTTCTTTGACTTTATCTCTTTCTTTTGGACAAATTGAATTGCTTTCCAAAGTTCATTGTTTGAACTTCAAGCAAATTTTAGTTATGGGAGAACAAAAGCAATTTTAACTTCCATGAGTTATTCACCTAACATTAATAAAGCTGAAAAATAGTCTATTTGGTAATGGTATTCAAAATGGGCTTGCAAACCACTGGAATTAAAGTACGGTGATGGAAGTGCTGACAGATCCTCTACTGCAGTAATGGGAACAGTATTTCTGCCTTATCCACACTATAAGTTGTAAATAATGCTTCATCCTCTCAGTGAAATTTAGAGAGTGATTTATTGACAATGTTACTATGGACAGGCAAATAACCTAACACGCTATTCAAAATAATGGTGTGTAAGTGAAATCCAGTCTGTCACAAGACCTAAAAAAACACTATAGATTTTGGCATTCATCATCTGAGGATCTCAAAGTACTCGGCTACCATTAAATGGTACCTGCTGTTTGCCACCCTGCAGATGGAGAAACTGGGAAGCAGCTGACAGATCAAGGATACAATACTAATATGATTCACATTTTTTTTTTTTTTTTTTTTTTTTTTAATGATTGCAATGGAATCTGAACTGGGTGTCATATGACTGGATCATTGAAAACATCCACAGAAAATTCCATAGTAACAGAAACTTTTTCTTTGGTAGCTAAGGACTTGTAATAGTCCCAAAGACTATCAGTGGTCTTCATCAAGCTTGAATTGCAGAATTGCACATTCCAATTCTGTTGAGTTGTACTGAAAATTATTTTTCTGTGGTGGCTGGCTAATGCTTTATATGAAGTAATCCTGTATGCTATTAACACTGGCAAATACTGCAGTCTTGTGTTGAAGCTCAAGGTTCACAATTCCAAAGTCACTCAATATTCGAAGATAATGCACAGATCTGTAAAAACCAAGCCCTGGATCCATGGATCATACCACCCCAGGAAATAATCTGTTAGATGTTCTGGTGGTGATCCTCAAGATCACCATCTGTGCAAGGTCTTCACCTAAGGCAGCCAGGTCTTAAAAGATGTAACCACTGCTGAAAGGGCTGAAAAGCGAAGTTTCTGCAATGTACACATTTCTCAGTGCCATTTAATGCAGTCTTTGGTTACACAAGCACATTTGTGGTCTCCTAAAGGACTCCTGCCTTTTTCAGCACAACCAGGGGGCCTAATATATGCATGGAGGTTTTTACTTCACCTTCACTGTTTGATGCTCAAGGCCTCCTGCCATATCCATTGCACGCTACTTAAACCCTGTTCTGATGACAGAACCAATTTCCTCAAGAGATTTGCTCTAGTGCTCAGCACTAAAATAGACCATTGCTTTGCAACTATTTATTAATTTATTTTCGTGGCACTCCTCTGCAGAGAGCAGGTTGTTTTGCCCCCCTTTGATGGCTGGAGTGTTACCAGACAAAATGGAGAGATGAAGTCAAAAGTAACCACTGCTGTTGGTTCTTCAGTTCTGGGCTGCCAGATTACAGAACTTCTAGAAACATTATGCTTTAGAAGTGCAGCTGAGTGTGACTATGCTGCACAGAGGAGGAGGAAACAAATGCACTGAGACTCTAAAAAAGTTACTAGCAGTGATTTCAACTATGCACTGGAATTTTACCATGGCAGCATTTTTGGGCTTGATCATGACATACCCTGAGTCCAAGCCTCTGGATTAATTCACCTTAGGTGCCCCAACAAGTGACGTGGTGAGCAGAAACCAATCTTCTCTGCCACTCAGCCATGATTCTTTCTCAGGAAGAAAAGATCATATGAAGTTGTAAAGTAAAACATTCTGAAAAATACTTTATTCTGCACCTGTGTAAGCCTGTATATCCATGTGCAGAAACTTTTTTCAGATTCCAAAGAAAATGCTCACTACTATTTACTCTTAATAACTATACATCAAACCTCCAGCCATGGATCATCCATGCTTTATCGAATTCCAGATAACTGTAATTGTTCAAGCTCTCAAGCCTCATGGATATCAGTGAGGTCACAAACATGCCTCAGGTATATAAGGACATAAGTGTGAAACAATGGAAAAAACAAGCATCACTTAAGAGATACTTCTGCTTGTGGTGTCTTTTATCCTTTGTAATGTTGCAGAGCTGTAATCACACATGACTTTTGAAATGTGTGACTGGGTCTCCAGAGCTGACCATCAAAATCAGGCGAAAACACAGTCTTCAAATGAAAGCACTCATTTTGTCACCTGGTTATGTCTTTTAGATTTTCTGACCATTTTTCATTATCCTTTGAAAATCAGAGGCTGCGTAGATTCTTCCAGGTGACCTTAATGTTGGTCCTTCTGGGAATTGGCTAATTAGGATTAAGGGGATGAAGTTGCACAGCTTAAAGGGTATGGCAAGGTGGAGTGAGGGTCCCAGGAGAGACCTCAGAGCTGGTAGATCATGCTCAGATGGAGAAATTGCTGAGCTGGGCCACAGAAGAACTGGAAAGAAAACCTGCCAAGGGCAAACTGTGGAGTTTGCTGCTGCTTAGACAGTTAGTGAAATGACTGAAAAGAAAACTGGAAGCCAGCTCTGATTTAATCCTGCCAACACATTGCAAGAGGAATCGGCTACGAGCATTTCCTATTTCTGCCCGGGGTTCCTCACTTTGAGTTTACTGGAAATATACTAGTCTGGCTTTTGTATGGAAAAGCCATTTGGAAAGTTCACTTTGGGGAAGCGGGTAGACAGAGCTTGCCTCACTTCATCTCTCTCCTCATTCTGTGATCCATGCTGTACACTAAAGCAGAGTGCTGACAAGGGTTTCTGACCTTTGCCTTCAGAGAGGATATGAGACAAAGGCTATTTCCAGAAGCCAGGTGAGACTATGATGGACCAGTTGTCCATCCTAGCATGGCAAATTCTGTAAGGATCCCCAAAACTTTCAGTAATTTCCTGCCCAGCAGTTAGTTAAAAACTTTTTTTTTTTTTTTTTGGCTCAGCAATGGATGCTGATTATTTCTTTTTAATGGGACAAAGAATAAATTATAGTCTTCTTTTCTCCATTATAAAAGAGCACCTGAACTGAAAAAATGACTGCATATAGCAGTGAGAATGATTGTTAAGGTGCTTCTTATTCTCTGACATGTGAATTCTAAACTAAGCTGACATTGTTTTTATCAAGTATAATAGTAATATATAATATATAATATATTGTAGTATTATAATATTATTATATAGAAACATAATATAATATTTTATTATAATATAATGTAAGATAATATAATTAATATGGTTATCTTGCTAGTATAAGATCTTGCCATAAAATTCAGTTAATCAGTCTTTCTTGGAAAATGGGAAGACACTTCCATAGATTGTATTAATGAATTATATTTTCACTTGTAATTTGTGTTATCGCTCTTTTAATTTCTTTTTTTCCAAAGCAGAACAGCTCATGTTTCATACACATTTGTGCAGAAAGCCTCTATCATTACAGGACTAGGAGAAGAAGGAGCAGGGATAAAGTAACCTGCTTACAGATACGCTGTAGCTGTGGTGGCCACTTTTGCATTTTTGGCTCAATAGAAACAAGCACCAGACAAAAGCAGTACAGACACTTAACAGACAGCATCCAGGAATGTGGTGGCCATTTGCTGGCACATGACCATAACTGAGCACTACTGAAAAACTGTCAGGACCCAGCTCATTTTTAAAAATATTCTCTAAAATAAGAACAGCATCTGCTTGAGTAAAACAGTACATTTTGGTTTGAAATCTGAGCAGCCAAAATTTGCTTTAATTTGTCTGTTACCATCAGCATTAACCCAGTGATTAATTGTTATGACATTACTTTTATCTTATAAAGTAATGCAATTTGCCTTAGTGACTTGTATAAATTAAACTTCGGACATTTTACATTTTGGGTTTTTACTTTGTATTGTGGATGTTCATTTGATGCAAATTTATCTAGAAACCGGGAAGGCTAAAATAAACAGACTTTACAGGGAAAAGTGTTTAAGGGGGAAAAACCACAAATACTTAGTGTGACAAGTAACTTGACAGTTTACCAGTCCTTTTGTCAACAAGCAGCTTTAAAACCTGTCTTCATAGTCGGACATTTGCAACTTAGGTTAGTTAGCTGCTAATTGAGATGCTACTTAAAATGTATTTCCCCCAGTCAGTGTATACACACATGCAACAGGGGTATTCTAGGATTGGACCAAGAATAAATATTTGTGGTTTGATGAAAACACAGGGGAGTGTTCGTATTAACTTTTATAAACACATGAAGTGACTGTAGATAATCCAGCATTATTTATTTTGATGTAAAGAGTCCTATGCTGATGTAAACATCCTCAATGCAAAAATTACTTGTGACTGATTTTGTAAATATGAGATCATAAACAAATTTCTTGCGACAGTTAAAACAGGAGAATATTCATCTTAGTGACCAATATCACCTCCCCCAGGTTGAAGAGCAGGAGATTTCACATTAAGAAATTGCAAGATTATTTGTACATACTTTTTAGTGATAAACACTGTTTGGCAGATGATTTTGTATGCTCCACAACAGTTTTGGTTTCAAATATTCTTCTTTCATACACTTTTCTAGGTTCATATGTTCCCATAACTATAACCAATCCCTCTTTTCCTGAATGCAGGCATACATTTGACCTTGTGGCAGTTTCACATTAACAAGTTCTGCAGGCTAAATGTGGATTTTTAAAAAATCCTTCCTCTTCATAATTTTGGAATTCCCTTATCTCCAATTTTCTTTAAAGATTACTTTAAGATTACTTTACTTCTTTAAAGATTTACATTACTAGACAGCTGCATAGATACTAATATGTTTCCTTTTACAGCATTCATTGTTTAAAATGGTTTTTTCACCTTTTTAAAATTCAATTCCGTTGTAAAATAAGAACTATCTTCATAAAGCCACCGTAATGTTTTCTGTATTAGTTTTTAGCCTATTCTTTATGCATCCAAATAGTTTATTTATTATTTTTTTAGCTTTACCGCCCCTGGTATAAGTAGACCAGGAGTTTTATCTGTATTTTCAGAGTAAAGCAATGCTATTTTCCTGGAATGAGCACAGTTACTATAGAACCTAGTAAGACTGTATCAGATACATTCTGCTTCTTTCAATGTATAGCAGAAACACGTTGCATATTTTAAGTTTTCTGAATAATTTGTTGTAATGACTCATCTTACCTCATCTCTCTTGTGTACATCAATCTGCTTGTAAATTTGATTATAAATATTTGTATGCAGAGGCAAACAGAGAACTCCTCCATATCCCATACTTATGGAGCAATGAAACATCCTTCTTGAGTTGCAGGTGGACATTTTGAACACAGGCTCTTTGAAGACTTGCAAAATAATTCTGTACTAGGACTCTTATTTGGAATCTCCCTGAAGGCTGAATGGCATAAGGATCCTGATGCCTCTGGGCCAGTGAACTGTCTTCTATTTTGCTGCCCTGAAATGTCTTCTACTTCAGCTGCAGCCTGACATTGTGACTTGCAACTCAGTAAATGTCCGTTTTCCTTTCCCTGAGGAAACATGAAGGGATCCCTATGTATCCTGTTCTGCTGGTTAAAGCTTTCAGGCCTAATCTTTGGACCTGTGCCACTTGACACCAGCCAACTAAGGAGTTTGCCTTTTTGGATATTACTTTTCAAATCAGTCCTTTGGAGAACTTCTGCTAAGGGAAAGTCCAACAAACCTGCAGAGAGATTGCTTGTCTGTCTCCTTGATCTGTATTTGGTTAAGAGAGAAAACAGTTCCACCTCTCTAACCACTTGCTTGGAGGCAGTGGCAGTGCCAGGTAGTCACAACCACCAAGCTCTTCTCCAATAGACTCTTCACTCCTCAGTCTGCCTGTTGAGCAAGTGGCTTGGGCAGGGACTAGGTGTTAGAAAGCTCTTGATGTGCTCTGAGCCCAAAGCTTGGGACTATTCTAGTCATGTGAGAAGTTTTTTATCCTGGTGGACTAGTCAGGCTGAATAAAACAGAGAGGCAAAGTTTGTAGGGTCAGCCAAATGTTTGTAGGATGCCAGAATTCATCCCCTAAAATGAAAGTGTGATAGCAAAATCTCCCATGAGCACTTCACATACACAGACAAAGATTTCACTTTTTGAAAATATAATTTGGTTTTTATCAGTATTTTTAATAAAGAGAAAGGAACTCCTTGAAGGAGCTTTTTGTTTTGTTTAGTTTCTGCTAGCTTTAAAACTCTGGGTACCGGGATATCCTGCTTATCACTTGAACTGGTAAATCAGAAGGCATTACACCCTATATTTTAATGTGACACCCTTTCCCCCTTGCCATTTTCAGAAAGCACCCCCAAACCAAACCCACAATGTGTAATTTTGTGTAATTCACCCCACATTGGCTATCTGCCTGTATCTGAGGCAAGGAGGAGAAATGACAAACAATGGTTAGGAGGAAAGAAAGCATTTTCTTATTTTATCATGAAGCATTAATTTTACAAAATATTTTATTATTAGTATTGAAAATGTCCTCTTGAAACTCATTTGCATCAGCATGCCACCATCTCCTTTTGTTGTTCTTTCTACTGTAGAAAGGTGCTTCTCAATGTTATCTGTATGAAAATCTTTGAGATTTACTTTCTTTAATTTGTGGGACTTTTTCCCCTTAACTGCTGAATAGTGCAAATAACCTGTAGATCTCTGCTGAGATAAGGAACAGTGAATGGAATTTTTGCTCAAGGCCACTGTGTTCAAGCACAGCGGCCTGGGCACCTCCTACAAACCCCTGTAACCAAGATTCAGAAAATGACCTTGCCCTACCTCTGCCTTCAAGCCCCCAAGTGGGTGCATGTGAGACTGTGGATACTGAAAGTTAGTCAGGCTGCAGCTAGAAAAAGTCACATGCAGGATGAAGCACAGATGGCTGAGGAGGATCACAGACAGCTTTCCTGTTGGAGAGAAGGCTAGGGAAGCTGCAATGAATTTCAGCCAGGACTTCAGTATATTCCCAATGGGATTCAGGAACTAGGCTGATGGGCTCAGTCAGTCAGTCAGCATGAAGCAGCTCATTTTCAGCACTGCATTAGCCATAACAACTAATCCAAACTCTACACACTCATTGCCTCACACTGCTGCAGCTGTGCATCCTTGGACATACCCAGATGAAGAAGTACATGCGCAATGCCGATATTTAATATGAATTTATTAGGAATGTTGCTTTGGAGCAAAATATTGGGTCAGCCAAGTGACTGATCATGGACTCTGGAATTCAGGACAGTAACATCCTTTTTTGCTCTTGGCACTGAATCTTGGTATTTGCTTAATATTGATTTTCTTTGATTAAAAAATTTGTTGGGGTATCACAGACATCCTTCCTGTCTTTCTGTTCTCATCTTAACTTTAATTGGCTATGTAGCAAAAATGAAAATAACATCAAAACCCATGAAGAATAGTACGGCAAAAGACCTGTAGGGTAAAAATTTATAAACTCCTAATAATACACAGTTTGTTTCCTTCTTGATTTTGAGGTTGACTTTCATACCTGCAGTGTGAATCCCTGGTATTTTTTTTTTTTTTTCTGTGGTATTCAATTTAATAGGTAGTCCATTCTTTTGGGTTTTAGTAATCAAAATCAGTTTGGAATACTTTTCCTTGATGTGGTCACATTTCTTCCAAAAAAGAACAAACCAAACATGAATATGATTTTGTACTGTTGAAAAGGTAATAGATTTGTCTTCCTTTCTTAGGACGTTATCCATGTTCAGAGGGCATCTGCAGTTAGATTCCATGACAGCAGAATTCAGTACCCACCAAAAAAATACAACTTTCCAAAATTCTGCTGTGTTACCTTGTTATAAAATGCAAGCAAAGCAAAGAACAAAAGCTTAAATATTCATGTAAAAGTGATGCGACATCAAGAATAATAACAGCATATGGATATAATTTCTGTCTCTGAAACTGCAAATTATGATTAATAATTGATAACTTTTTTCACTTGCTCTATCTACTGTTTCCAAAAGTAAAGCAAGGTTAAATGTAGCTGATAACTCTGAAAGCCAAGAGCCAATCTGTCAACTGAATTCAGAAGGATGACAAAGCAGAGGCATCACATTAAAACAATTAGAAGATCCATGGCAATTAATTATAAAGAATGTCCTTACAGCTGAGCTCAAGAACAGAGAGTATTGTTGTAGCATTGTACAGTCATACAGCAAGCAATATATCCTAATTGGCTTTGTAGCCAATGAAGAATGACATAGAATGCAAATCTCTTATTAATCTGGATTAAGCAGAGAAAACAAACTTGTTTTAAACCTAGCCTTATAAACAGAAGGTCTAATCCTGAGCCTGCTTATATAGGGATGTTAAACTAAATACAGTAGGAATGGTGTGTTTGCTCAGTGGTGGAGAACAAAGCAGGAGGCAGCCTTACACACTGCCTCTGAGGGGGTTACTCTTCGCAGTGAAATATGAGTCACAGGATCACACACACTATTAATAAGCCAAAATCAACACAGGCGGGAACATTAGGCTCATTTGTATAATTATTCACTACAGGCAAAGTCTGTTGTTCGTTTGATTTCAGAATCTGGGCAGCACCCTTTTGTGCTGGATTGGTCCCCATTCAGATCTGCCTCTAGACCAAACAAGGGAGTTTCTGATCCAAGCAATGGCCACATCTAAGAAATTTGGATAAAGTAGTATTTAACTTTTGTCTAGGACTTACAAACTGTCTGCAAGGTATAATGGCTTAAATTGACACATGCCAAAAGATCACTAAACTTTCAACAGCTGTGTTACGTATCAAGAAGCATTTTTTTGTATAACATTCAAAAGAAAAATAATAACAGACTAAAATCAGGTTCATTCAAACACTCAGGAATTCCGTGAGAATCTTGATTATTGTTTTTTGAAGAATATTTATCTCATTAAAATACACCATTTTGGCTACAAGGAAATATTTCATGCAGAAGTGTCAGTGGTAACAGCAGTTCAAATGGAGTATTTTATCACATCTATAGGAAGGTTTTGAAAATATAAAGATTATTGGTTCTGATTATCAGAATTTGTGTGGCTAGAGACAATTTTATTCTGTGACATTGTTCCAAAGACTTTTATTCAGCTCACTGAGCAGAAAGATGCTCACACTTCATAATTCCTCAGGAAACTGAGAAGTGATCTGTAAGCCATCCCTACAGGGCAGTAATTATTTTGCACAAAGGAAAACTAAGGTATAATTTATCTTTTGACCATTAAACACCGCCTGACAAGAAGCCCACATTGAATTTTACTATTCATTTATTTTCTAAAGGAAAGGTGAAATAAGCTAGTGGGTATTAACAGTAGGATCTGGCCACCAAACTAGCTCAATGTTTGTATGAGAGAACGGATGGCAAATGTCAGGCATCAGCTTTTCTGCAACAATGAAGAAAATAATGATTACCTAGATAAAACTATTACTAGCTCAATATATACAGTAAGCTGAGTTAAAAGGAAACACTCTGCACTATGCTCCTGTGAACATATTCAGGCACTTAGTGCATGTCTGGATGCTCAGGAGTCCTGACCTCTCTCAGCTGGTCTGTGGATTTCAGTATTTAAGTAGCTGAGCAGGAGCTTGCAGGCTCAGCACTTCTGTGCATCAGGCCACCTGCTGAAGTGCCTAAATATAGTCCTCTGAGCTTAACCTCAGGCTTGACAACCTTGGCTATTGCAAACTGCTATTGCACCTCTAGCTGTTATTTGAAAAAGCAGTTCAAGGAGCCTACGGGTTGGGAAATTAGCAGGAAGAGAACCCCAGCTCTCTCCATGCGGAGAGAAAGGCAAAGCTGAATGAATTAGCAAATAATATAATGAGATTTGGCAAATAGCTGAAGCGTGAGGAACCACCGTGTTGCCACTTAACACTAAAGCTGATGCCTGGCTGAAGCTGGCCACTAAAGAGCTCATGCAAAATAAGCTGTACACACATTTTATTGGATGTATCATGTTCAGGCTACCAAAGGATAAAAATCTAACTGCAGTATGTAGCTCAAAAGTGGAAAGTCATAGAATTTCTCCAGTATTGGATATATCTCTTTGTCTCTCCTGGTAAACATTGATTTAGTTAGGAAGCTGAATTTTCATGATTAAAATAGATCAGGTTGTGTCTAAGTTCTAAAGATGGAATTATTATGCACAAGAATGCTTTCATGTGACCATTTGGTTTTTAAACAAGATGATTGCAGCAGCATAAATAGATCTGTGTATACAGCTGTAGTGTTACTGAGGAGACTCACACTAGCCTAGTTATTCCACTTCTATTGAAATGACCACTGGCAATCCTGAAAAAAAATATCCTTTTATAGTGTTAGGTCTGCAGAGATGTTACATTTGTGTACATTTCTGTGTATTTTATGTAAACAGTGCCACTACCGTTAAAGTGAGCACAGCCCTTGGATTAGCAATTTTCACAAGATCATCAGGCAGACCTTGTCAATAGGATTAGCTCACCTCATTTTCAGAGTAAGAGAGAAAACCAGAAACTGGTGTCTCAGCACATTTGGTAAGCACAAACAAAAATACCACTGCAGTACAATCACTTCTCAGTTGAAAAATAATATTGTTTATCTGTCCTGAATGCCAGAGGACCCATTGAAGAACATGTGACAAAACACCAGAGAGGAATGGAGAATTACAAAAGGAAAAGCCACTGCAGTTACGGTAATGCTGCTCTGCTGGGGGTCCCGCTCAGAGACCTCGCTTTCAGCTGGTCTTAATTAAACAAAGACTGGCAGTACAAGTACTGAGATCTGTTTCCAGTGAGATCTTTGAACCTTGTTTATGGCTAGCTGCCCCCAACAGCAGCCACCTGACAGTGGGTGATGTTTCCCCGAGGTCTGCCAAGCATGCCAGGTGCTCCCATACATACCATGCAGCCAGGGAAGCACAGCATCCAGCCAGCATCAAGCACTATATCCTACCCCATATGCTCCTCTTTCATACCCTGGAGATCATTATAGCTGCAGAAAGTTGGTCCTCATAGACACTTTGCACTCACAGATAGCTGCTGGACCACTGTGCTAATAACTTCTTAGCCACCAACTTTCATACGCAAGCGTTCCTCAATGAACCTTACACTTAAATTGAAATGAAGAAGCTCACCCAGCATCAGGCTGCAGGACTTGTCAGATGGATTGCAATATCCTTAGAATAGAGATTTTGGTCCTATTTTAACTCCAGTTAATTGATTACTAATTAACTTGAGTTAACTGAATTCAACACTAAGTGCTGGTCTAGACATGCCACAAATGTTTGTTCCAGAACATTCAGAAGAAAAACCTCAAGTATTTGAATCCTGAAAGAAAAAATGTGTGGAATATCCAGACTAGCATTTGCAATTGTGCTATTAGGTCAAGTTAGCATTGCAATTAATTACTGTGGGGTAGAGGGTCCTAAAAATGCTGGCACTAACATGACCTAATAAATTTTGTGTTCCAGATTGCCACTGACAGAAAACTAATTCTTTCATGTAGCTGGTCAGTAGACACATGAGAATGCACTGATCTCAGAGTATAAGGGTGTAATAAATATATAAATGTTTTGGTTAAAATAAATTTAGCTAAAAAACATCAGCAACTTTCTTGTTTGTAATTTCTATGTGTTACCTAAAGTTGTAACAATGTATTTACATTACATCTTTGCTTAGGTATGTTAATTAACTTAAGCTTAACAGTCATAAACCACCAGGAATGCAATGAAGAAAACTAGTATTTGCTTTACTACCTTTTTCCATACTTTAAAATATTGATGTAAGCTCAGTTTTTACATTCTTATGCTTTTCTCATATTTAAGTCTCTCCCCCCCTTTGTCTTCTTAAATCTTTGTTCTTCATGGGTGGGAGCAAGCAGCTCCACATCTCAACCTTTTCCAATTAAAGTAATATAAAAAAAAAATTATACTCTTTTATTTGATTGACATCTTTCAGAAATAAGTGTTATGATCAAATGATAAGCCAGTTCCTGCCCCATGCACTGCACATTTATGTTCTTAGCTGCAGCCTCCCACAGCCCAGCTGCCAGCCGAGTGGGATATCTCATGGTATTTGCAGTTTGCACTTAACATTTTATCCTCTGCCTTTCCACAGGCAAACCTCCTAGATGCCTTGTGTTATGTGAAAAAGCAGTGGCAGATGTCTAGATTTTGGCTCTTCCACAGTCATGTAAACTTCAGAGTCTCAGAGGAGGAGTAATTAGCATTATGCTACTCTCTGTGGAGTGGCCCTTTCAGAAAGTCCCTTTGAGCACAGGGCTGGAAGAATTCCCTCAGCACCCACAGTGAAGGGGCTCAGTACACATCCCACACAGTGCTTGTAGGGTGGGAGTTGATCACTCGGAGTACATGTCCTCAGGAGTCTGGGGGAAGAGAACTTGCCTCACATCTAGGCTGACCTGCCACAAACTAACTCATCCATGGAAGATCCCACCCACAATGCCGGCTTCCATAATTCCTGTCTCTGTCCTGTACATGAGGCAAACTCTTACAGAAAATCCCTGTACCCTCAATCCCACATGTAAGTCAGATGGTGAATAAACTATGACAAAAACCTTCCAGTACCTAAAGAGGAACTGTAAAAAAGGGAGATGGACTTTTTATACAGTCGCATAGTGACAGAACAAGAGAGAAAGGTTTTAAACTGAAAGAGGTAAGGTTTCAGTTAGATATTGGGAATAAAAGCTTTATTCAGATGGCTGTGAGCCACAAGTATATTGCCCAGAGAAGTTCTAGATGCCTCATTCCTGGAAGTGTTCAAGGCCAGGCTGGATGGGACTTGGAGCAACCTGGTCTAGTGGAATGTTTCCTTGTCCATGACAGGTGGTTTAGGACTAGAGGATCTTTAAGGTTCCTTCCAACCCGAGCTATTCTGGCATACTCCAATATAAAATGAGATGTGTCAACCAGCAGTAAGAGCAAGGGCACTTTGTGAGGAAGAACAAGCTGGGAGAGGAGGATGACCACAACACAGACAAGAGTCTCACCAACAAAATACAGCCCTTGAGCAGGGTCAGTCAGAGTAAGGGGAGCTACAGGCTTCATCAGGACCCCACTGGGCACTAGGAGATGGAATAAAATGTCAAATCCAAGACCAGCTCAGGAAAATCAGCAGCAATTTGGAAGAACCAGGAGGTGAAAAAAAGGCTCGCTGTAAAAGGAGGAACCTGTCAAACCTTCAGCCTTTCTGGCTGCTGAGGCAACAGAACTTCTGCTGAACTTAAAGTTAAAAACCCTCTTGCATTTAATACTCTGGCTGCTTATACCTAAGGTTTTGAGGTGTGTGATCTGGGCAGGTGATGGAAAAGATCTGGGTGATATGACTTTAGCAGGGAAACCTGGAAAAACTAGATAGATTTGCAAGGACTATGGGTGCTCAAGGAAGTTTGTTACAGGATTGATGAGATCAGCACTGGGAAAAGGTTCCACGTAAAAATAACCTGGTTTGGCAGATCTGTTTTCTAGAAAGCTAAACCTGGCTACCTTCGATAGCAAATGTCTAGAAATGTGTCCCTTCTGACCTTCACAAATTCTTCTGGCATTATTTGTGAGAAGAGTATGAGCCTGGTGAATTTGGTTAAGTAGGCTACAGGAATGTGGGAAGGGGTTGGAATATTTTGGTAGTAGAAACTGAAATGAGCAAAGGATGGAGCTTTTGGCATGGATATGTTGATATTATTGTCATAGGCAAAACTCTGGCTGTTGATGGGAGGTAACTCAGTCATCTTGGAGAAAGTTCATGTTGTGCTAGAGATTACAGGAGTGCTATAGGATTTCATTCACTCTCCTTGTGAGTGAAGCAGTAGTGGGGTAGAAATCAGTCTACCTGACTGCTGGTTTCACAGACCCATAGAATAGCTCAGATTGAAAGGGACTTTTGGCAATCATCTTGTCAAACACCCTTGCTCAGGAGCATAGGTCCATGTCTAGGTGGCTTTTCAATATCTTCAAGGCAGAACACAGTTTGGGGATGGTGAAATGAGGACAGGAGAAGACCCATGAGTTTCTTTCAATATCTGCCTTTGTCTTGGGCCTTACAAATCCTTAATGATAGGGTAATTACTGCTTATTAGATCCTTTTGGGCACTGGTAAGATTCTAGGCTTCCCCAGGAAAGCTAAATTATGCTGATGGCTTTCTTTATTCTGAAAATCAACTGAAAAATTGTTACCTGATGGTATTCTTGAAAGCTGTCATGCAGAGACTGTTTTATCTGGGAAATTCTTCCACACTGCCACTTTTGAGCCCATTGCTCTTTTTGTAAATTCAGGGAGATCACCTTCTTTGCATTTTTTTTGTACTGTTCAAATCAGGTTACTTGTTTGATAATGTTTTCCTCAAAACAAATAAGTAGCTGCAAAAGCCTTCATGTCCTTCTCCTAGAACATATTCACTGTTATGCATTGTTAGTTGTATAGCTTTTTGTCATGGAAATGTCCCTCTTTCAGAAAGGGAAAAGGGACTTCATGCCTTTGGGTGTAGCTAATAAACTTCTTAATTACTAACCAATGTTCTTATTCAGCATCTGTGTTTGTGTCATCAGGTAGCTGTGCTTCCTGTAGGCCTTGTATCCATATAAATACCCTTTCTGCTTATTTTCTATCTAACCTTTTCAAATCCAGCCGTATTCTGAATAACAGGTTGTATGAATGATATTTCTTTTGTCTTGATTTTGATTTTCTCAGATTTCCTTTTAGCTATAGAATGGTAACTTAGAGCTTCAGATGGACTCCATTATGAATCAAATATTAATCTTTGAGAACAGCAAAAAAGAAAAATCTGTGGTAGCATCTTCTTTCCCAGTTTTACTGTTATTGATAAGCTTTTCATGCTTGGTTTTATAATAATGCCAAGATGTCAGTGGGAAATGGGGTTCCACTGATGTAAGGCTCTTTCCAGATATGTGTGTCTCCAGTTAAGTGATTACAATATAAAAGCTAAAATAGACACAAAATGGAAAAAAAAAATTCAAAAGTAAGCATAGTCCCTTTCTAGAGCTCAGCAAACATGGGAAGATATGGCAAAGGGGGCAATTGGAAGCAGTTGCACCTCAGGTATCAGTTGTACGATGCGATAATCTGTCAATGCATGAGAACTCCCAAGCAGCCTCATTCAAACTGCTTGTGTATCTGCCTTCCAAATACAGGCAAGAATATATTAAAGAACTGGATATTTATGAACATTTAGGTGCCTTCAAAGCTTCAAGTCCCAAGTATGGAAGCTACAGCTTTCTTAAACTGGAGAAAAGAGGTGTACAACACCAAGGGCTGATTTTTATACCTGTTACTTCAGATCAGTAAAATGCACAGAGTAGCCGTGCATGCAAGATGGTTGTGACGATAACTTCTTTTTAGATAAGGATCATTATTTTCTACTTAAAGGATCAAATACAAGCTTTATACAGTTACTGTGCTTGGAAGAAAGGAATCAGTGAGGCCTTACTAAGTTGGAGCTGACTGATTTTTCTTTGCTAAGTGTAGAGTGCCACCTGCAGCACCAAGTTTGAAGTTGAAAATGAGGTAAAAAAAGCCATAGCCATAACTGAAGTGAATGTTATATTATTATTTATGTAGTGCAAGGGAGAAATTCACAGGACAGAATTTGGAGAACATTCGAAAAAGAAACAAACAACATATCATGGTGATTCTTATTTGTCTTTAAAATGAATGAGTAAATTAATTGATAAAGTTTTTACATCATTTAGTAAGAATATTATTTCTTAGGTGGGATAAATCCAGAAATATATATGAAAAGACATAATGAATGTCAAACATATATTGCAATTGCATTTAATTCAAGGAGTCCTTAATAGTCTTTTAAGATTCCTTAAGACTTGGAAACTTACACTTTGATTAGTATTGTTACTGTTAATTTAAAAACTGTATTTAAAAAGATACTGTTAGTATTAATCACTGAAATGGATAGAAACTCCTTAATTCCTAAGTAGCTAGATGAAGTCCAAGCTTTTAAATGGATTTCATGGTTGTTTGTCACTGTATGCGGACAAACTACTGTCCCATATTTCCACACACTTGAAATCTGAAGAAATTAAAACCTGTTACAGATCTAAGCTTTAAAGCTTGCTTTAAAAATATTTACAAATTAATTTGGAAACATGTCAAACATATTTTACACTCTTAGCAGAGTAGTGCATGCAATCATTAAGTCATCTGCAGATGGAAGATGAGCTTTAAACAACTCAGGAGTACAAGAAATCTGCAAAGGAAAAAGGCAGATGGTGGTGGCAGCTCTGGAATCTTTTCACTGTTGCCTTGTAACTATCATCTCTGGCTTTGAATGTGAAAAAGCAAGACAAGACAATTATACAGTAAATAGGCACTGGGCTCGAGCTATGGCTTCCAAATGCTGACAGCATATTGCTGAGAATTTACACAGAACAGTACAAGGAAACTACCATGCTAACCCTGAAAAACCTTGGTGGCTTTGGGAATTCCTCTGAGAATTTTGTTTTAGTTACCACCAACCTGAGTTTGAGATAATGTCAGTTAAAGGCCAGTGGTAATTTTATTGTCAAGGTACAAGAGCAAAGGAATTGGCCTGTGTTTTCAGGGCTGAATGGAATCAGATACTGGTTCTTTAGCAAAACAACCTCTTCACTACTGCAGTCAAAGAAAAAAAAATAAATTGGAAAGCAGGGTACAATACAAAAACACTCAGAGGTACTCAATTTCAGAGACAAATTACAGCTTTGAGATTCAATGATATTTGTAAAAATACTTGTTGTGATCTACTAGTCTGAGAGACACTTTGTATAAATTTCCATTTTTATAAAATACCCTATGCAGGATTTTAAAAGAAAATAACACTTCCCTTCCCTATCAATATTTCTGCTGGCTTCTGGGCTAAACAAAAAAGACCCCCAAAACCTAAACTGAGAAAAACACTGTCATAAAAATCACCTTGGGAGCTAGGTGGTGTGAATAAGTCAAGAATATACTGAAGACATCGGTGTTCTTTTGATTAGGGATTTACTATTTCAAATTGAGCGAAAAAAGTTGAAAACTCTAATGGAAAACTAAAATGAAAGCATAACGAATGTCTGACATATGGATTGTTTCTAAAAATGTCATCTATTTCTTAACTTTATTAGGCACAGCCAGTTTAATCAAAATAAGCCAGTCATGGTTAACATGGCTATCAGGAGTGGAAACACATTTTTACAATTTCCATTACTTAAAGGACAGAATGAAGTGTTTCAGGTTCTTAATGAAGAATCTGAAGAAGGGATGTCATACTTCTCAAAGAAAAGAGTAGGAAAATAACTCTATCACTTATTCTGCACAAAGCTGTGAAACCGTAAGAGTGGATTTTCAGTGAATACAATGCATTCAGCAAATAAAAACTGTAGCAGCTTGCATTTCTGTCCCCTTGTTAGTGGTTTTGAAATGTGAAAATTCCCACTTTGCGATAAAGGTAAAATTGCAGTGGAAGATTTAAACACGTATTGATTTTCTCTTGTACTTTCAATTTTAGCATAATGCTGATTTTTTGTGTATATACATTCTTGCATTATGTTGGGTAATATTCAAGGAACATGAACCTGCGAAAGTCTAAGATAAAATATTCAAATCTAAATAACTTATAGTAGTGTTATAGTTCTATCTCTTATATTGCTGGTGGAAAAGAAAGGGGGATCTTTTTATTGAATGGGACCTTAGCAAGAAAAACCTAAATTTGTGATAAGGATATTTCATTTGTATCTGGCTGTTATGGTTTGTACACTTGTCCCAAATTCTAGTTTAAACGGTGGAAAGGCCATGAGTGGCAAGTAGGCTGCAATCCCAGCCAATTCTGTTTCTTTTATCTGAAGATGCACATTAAAGCCTTGCAAGGCAGGTTTGGATAGCTTAAGCCACTTAGGTCCGTGAACCATAGATGAGGAATAATTGACCTTTACGCCATGTGGCCTTCCCAAACCCACAACTCATCAGCAGTGGTGTCCCCATCTCTTCCCTTTTACGCTACCTGAGGTACAAGGTGTTCCCTGGAGTGTGGGAGAGAAAGTCAAGCACAGCTGTTGCAGGGAATTTTGAATGGGTCTCTAGGGAAAAAAAGGCCCATCCCTGTGAGAACAGTTGATTTTGACTAACCCTCAAAATAAGAAAATCTACTATTAGGATCTCCACAAGAGGGCATTATTAAATATTAAAAGAGCATTAGTTTACAGAGCCTGTGTGTGGAAATGCTAGTGCCAAAATGATTAATCAGAAGCAATTTATTTTAACTCAGTTTTTCATGGGGCTACCCAAGTTCTGAGATTAAAAACTCCTAAGACTGAGATAAAGGCAATAAGAGGCAGCAGATATCAGCATGTACTATTGCCGATTCCCATCATCCTGGTGAGATGGAAAAAAGATTATGAAATGAGATCCTGGGGGTCAATGCTCAGCAAAAAATAACTCCTGCCTAGTCAATAACATGAAGCTATGGCTTAATACTAGTTACCCTGTTAGAAGATAATGGATTTATTGGAGATATAGATATATACTTACTTCACTCATTGGACTCACACTCAATCGGGCAACAGCAGGGGAATTTGATCATGTGGTAGGAAAAGCTAGAAAAAACAAGGTAAATGGAAGGAATAAGTAGAAAAAAAAAGTTATGATGTCTGGGAGGAAATTGTGCCAAATCCTGATCAAGCAATAAAAAATGCTGAATAAAGGTTAAGTGAAAAATACAATGAAAATAGGTGTCCTTGGTGTTTTAGTTATTGCCAGGTACAGAGAAGTGCCCATGTCCTCGACTGTGCTTGCTCCAGGTGGTGTTCAGTGATGGGCACAGCCATCTAGTCATTCTAGATCCAGTCACAGCCCTGTACCCTTCCATCCCACACTGTCCTGTCTATTTGCCAGGCCTGAGTATGTGATTGCTAGCCCTGATATCTCAGCTATGTCAAAGGGTGTGAATTCAAAATTATACAGAGAAGAAATGAATGGAAGTGATTATAACAAAGAGAAAGAGCTCCAAGGGCCTTGTGTTTATAAAAACTTTACAATTCAACCATATGGTGCATTCTGCTTGTACCAAATGTTTTTTTTCCATGCAATAAATGTTGCCTATAGCCACCAAAATCCAGCCTGAAATTTGCCACAAGAGGTTTCTAAATTGCAGTTTCTTTTTCTCTTGAAAGAATTCATGCAGAAAATACAAAGACTTGAAGCCAAATTATTTTCCTCTTCTAAAGACTATGTGTACACAGAGCAGTACTGTGCTGTACATCTTGTTGATCTGGTGTTTTTTCTTTAGAGTACAGTTAAAGGCACTAATGCTCACAGAACCTGGGGAAAATGTTCCCCAGGTCCCATATTACAATATTGTTATATTCAATTGTGCAGAAACAGCTCCCTACCACACTTTGCTGTTGGGTCTTTGTTAAAATGCTTCCATTTTTATTGCTCCCTCTCCCACCTGATTTATTTGTTTATATATTATTTTGTTAACTTGGAGGATTTAGCAGCTTCTGGTGAATATATAGGACTGGCTGAACTCGAAGTAATTATTATTTTTCAAATGAGTTTTCATGCTCGAATGATTCCCTCTTGTGAGGAGCTTCCTTTGGCTCTGAACTTTTTTTTAATAAAAGACATTTGAAAAACAACTTGCAAGAAATGATCACACCCTTCAAAACTGCTCTTCTAGTAATGCTATGTCCCGGGTTGGTGTTGTGTCTAGTTGTGTCTACCCCTTCTCCCTGCCCCACCTGCCTCCCTCGCTGTCTGCACGGAGCTGTTGCGGCTCCTCCTGCTCCTGCTGCTGCTGCTGCTTGGCTTCTGCCTGGCTGCTGCCCCTGCCTGCTGCTGCCCCTGCTGCTCCTGGTTTTTTTTCCCTTCCCCCTCTCTTCTTCAGTGGCCTCT
>VRYO01001463.1:66702194-66797288 GCA_009812075.1 Sialia sialis
AAAATGCTGTGAGGAAAATTGTTAATATTCTTCT
The DNA here is from genome assembly GCA_009812075.1 of Sialia sialis. Taxonomy (NCBI): domain Eukaryota; kingdom Metazoa; phylum Chordata; class Aves; order Passeriformes; family Turdidae; genus Sialia; species Sialia sialis. The sequence continues at coordinate 66,702,229 of VRYO01001463.1, forward strand.
GAAAGAATTAAAATGTAGGAACTAAACAGATCTATTTTTTAATGGGAGGGGAAGGATTACACTTTGAAACCTTCTGTCCTAAAGGACTGAGGGTAGGAGAGGAGATATTTTCAGGACATGTGAGGAAAAGATGAGGCTGGATCCAGCCCGATCATCACCTTGGTTGTAAGCAACCAAGATTGGATCAGGAAAATATTAAATCAAATAATCTTAATTATAGAAGAGTAACAGAAGGAAGAAGCACCTGGGCTTTCCCCCTCCAGAAAACCTGAAGCATCTGGTGAGCTCTGACCAAGCTCTGACAGTTTGTGATTGCCTGAAGAAGGTTACTAAGAACCCACTGGGCTGCTCATCACTTGTATCTTTCCCTAGGGGTACTTGAAAATACCTTAAAAAGCAAATGTACTGTACTTGCTTTTGCTGTTTCTGCACTGGTGGTAAACATAGCCCCTCTATCTTCACAGAGCCCCTAAAGTATCCAAAATTTAAAAAGAAAATTAAGTAAGTTTTCCTCTTTTTCCTTTCAAAATATACATGTTCTCTCACTCAGCTGGTCTTTTTTGATATCAAATGCGAAAACTTTTCATTTGTGTATTAGAGGGATTTTTCTACTTGTAAAATGTTGCAAAGATTAAAACAATTCTGCAATGTTTCTAGTGTTTTGGCAAGGAACATCTTAACTTTGAGAAGGAAAATTCTAGCTTAGTGCTGGGATTTGCAACTTGTTTTTTCTTGTTGTGGCAGCAGTCATGTTAAACTCACTTTTAATATAGAAATGCTTCCATTTTTATCTAATTTTACTTGTAATTATTTTGCCACGTCTAAGCACCATTCCATGTAGTATTACCCAGGCACCAAAAGTAACTGAAGAAAGCAAGAAATGGTTTCACATGGCAATAGCTGACACATAGCAATAATAGCATTTTTCCCTTCAATTTGGAACTATTCGTGCATAAATTTAAGTTCATGCACAAATATTTTCAAAGCAAGATGTCGGCTGCATGAGCCCTCTTGTTTGCTTTTCTAAGGAAGCTGGTGCAATGATGTATCGTTTTACAGAGAGTGGCCAAATATGGGCCCTTTTGGTGCCCTTGGGTATTTTCTATGCCTATCCTAAAAGTCATGATCTGAACATAAATTGTGTGAATATGTGCAATGATACTGGAAAAAAACCCACTGGAATTGTGAAAGGAAACTGTTATTTTTTCACTGTGAAAACTAGAATTTGGAGAGGATAAGAGTTGCCAAAGGAAAATGAAGAGTAGTCAAAGTTGCATGATGTGGACTGAGAAGCGAACTTTTAGTTGTAGCCAGGAGGGCCAGTAACAGAATTATGAGTTTTTTCTGAAGATGGATCTTCAGCAGAAGATGAGATTTGGGATTGGTTCTAAGAGTTTTTGATTGAGGAAGAAGGGAAAGGTTTGTTTTTGACCAGATATTGAATAGACTGTAAAAGGCTTAATTAAAAATTGAGAAAACATAGCAGTGACAATAGGTGGCACTGTCGTCTCAAAAAAACCCCCCTTTTTATCTTTTTGCTTTTGCCTGGATTTGCTGTTTTGAGGGGAAGGGAGGGAATAATAACTCTCTTTTGGTGTGGATACCATCAAGAGTCAGGAGTCAAGATTATTACTAGCTTTCATCTGAGTTTAATTTTCTTCCCAGCTTTTTTTTTTTTTTTTCTGTCATCATTTTGAAGATTTGTGTGAAGATCTCCTATTTGGAACTGACCTTGAATCCTACAGTTACAAATGCAGACCACAAGGTAGTTTTTAATACTTGGTCTGTATTCTGGGATTTGAAAGCCTGCAGGGCTCAATCAGCTGGAAAGCAATTCAATTGATTAAGGGATGATTTGAAGTTGTTTAGGATGCTCTGCCTGCCTGTCAGCTGTTCTGGTGATTCCTTAAGGCTTCATATTTCCTGGCTTTGTGAGCAGCACTCTCCTCTCCCCTGCTGCAGTGTGAGACCTTGCATGCAGCAGCATGGAAAATGTCACTAGGCAGACAAACAAAAACTATTCACAAAGTTGGTAACACCTGAGAAACAACCTGCCTTCCAGGCTCACAGAAGTACAGCTTTCCCTGTACTTTTAGTTGCAGGCTAAAGGAAAGTGATGGACTGAGGCTTTGAACAGGGTTCAGGGCATCTCAGCTCTTCATTCTATCACAGATGTTTTTTCCTGCGACCTCTGGCAACTTGCCTAATCTGCCCCTCTGCTTAGCCTGTGCAATGGAGATAGCACTTTAATTTGCCTCACTTCAGGGTAATGCTTGTCTCTCACCCTGCTGTCTTCTGCTAGAGGAGTTCTGATACTGAGTTAGACTTTCAGTTGTGTAATATGAATAAAATTAGCTGTATCTGCTTAAGGATTTCCAGGTTTGAGGGGAGCAATAGAAGCAGAATAAAGGTAGCACATGGGTGAAATCACCTAATATGGAATGCTTCAGTGGACCAGAACCAGACTGGAAACCAGCAGCTAGACCACTAACCTAGAATACAGAAAGATATAGACTGAATTTTCTCCTCTGTCAGAAAATGTTCGTAGTTTGCAAATTACCTGAAAGAGCATTGATTTGTAGGAAATTGGATATTTTTGGGAAAGCAAGGCTTGGAATCTTCTCATATAAATTTTGTGCACAAAAGAGTGAAAATCATCATTTACTTACATATTTAGATCACTAAGATGAATAAGTATTATAGCACAGGTTTTACCTGCTCTGACTGATATAAGAAGTGCTGCTTGTGGATAGGTAACAAAAGCATCTAGACATGATTGGAACTGCCCTTTGTTATCTCTCGTGAGGCGAAGAACTCAGCCTTGGTTGTCTTCCCCTGCTAGTTTACTGTGAAGGCTATATTGGGTAAATGCCCTTTTTTCTTTCCCAAATAATTTGGGCATTTAAATTCTGCATAGATTTTTCTTCCTCTTATTACCACTGTGATCTTTTTCCTGGGTGCCTCCTGGGTTTGGGCTAGAGTTAAGGTGCAGTCTCCAGCATTGAAAGTAGAAGTTCTCATATACCTGAGAGGCAGTGGGTTGCCTGTTCTGTATTCCCTTCTTGGTGCTGGATCTGCAGAGGGTGTAGAAAGCCCAGGTATCGATGCTGCTGTGATGGCTGATGCTCAGCTGCAAACACTGAACACGTTTGGGCTCTGAATCCTATGGTGAATTTAGGTAAAAGAGGTCTTGCTCCACTGACTGACCTGAAAGCTGTAAACTGCTCCTGTTGAGAAGAACTGCTGATCCGTGTGGCTAAAAATTAGGCTTCTCATATGTTTCCCTGTCAGAGTCTTGAAGCTGCTTGGTGTGCAGTGGGAATTAAATCTCACTGCTGGCATAATCGTTTTGAAATATCACCCTGTGAAACTTATTTGCTATGCAGTTAGATGGATTCTGGAAAATAATTGAGCTTTTCTCTGGCTGTAGGTATGTGCACTGTCTACTGCTGTGATTACAACTAATCTTGGAAGTGTGTGATGCAGGGAGCTTAGTGTGCATTGGTGGAGAGAAATGACACTGGTAATCACCCACAGGTTCCATCCTCTGGGATCCTTTGTCATCAGCTGTGCTCTGCTCTGTAGAAAAGAAGTGTGTATGAAGGGAAATGCCTTTATGATTCTATGAAAATAACTTTTCAATATGTCACTGCTGCAAAGGAGGGAATTTCTATGTGCTAGGTCCCTGCCAGATGACCTAGGACAATAAACCCATAATAAATAGGGAGAACAGAGTTATTCTAGGCACTCTGAACAGCAATGAAATGTGGGTTGCTGTTGGGAGGAAATAATCACTTCTTAGGTTATAGACTTTCAGCAGCTGTGGTAATTTAGACATCATATTTTCCAGACTTACAATCTTTCACCATGCCTGATGCTTATGGAAACTGTATCTCCTACTGGAAGGACTCCTAAATACTTGCTTTCTTTATATCTGCTCTCCCTGAAGTCTGTAGGGATTCACTGGATAATGACTGTTTTCAGGAGTCCCTGAAATACAAAAATGCTTAAATCCCACACCACTTTCAAGAAGACTTAAGTACCTAAACATATGTGGGTATCTGGGTTCTCAGAATAGTTTTTAAAATTAAAAATCCCAGATATAAATATTCAGTTTTGAATTAATATGAAACTAAGAGGAAATACATGGTTATTGTCTGAATTATTATAATATATAGCACATAATATATTAATCGGCATGCTATAATTAATGTTTTATTGTAATTGCATATGAATTATGAATATGGTATGGTATGAATGAATATGAAATCTATGGTTAAATTTGCACCAACCTCCACTAAGTTAGAAAGCTGTAGAAAGAGATGTCTTTGCCCTATTCCAAGCAGTAATGAGATAGCAGAAGATAAACCATGGAAACTGATATTCTCTAGTTCTTATTTTCTCATCCACTGCTATTTAGTTTGTGTTGCTGCGTTTTTCACCATGGCATGGCTATTTGCAGAGGATGAGCTGTTTTCCTGAACTGTTTTCCATTAAAGCATCGCCCAAAGTAAATGGTGGAGGGGAAGGCTCTCCCATGTAGGGCCTTCTACAAAAATACTCTCAGTTATTGATATGAGTCAGATACTTGAACCAGCTATGGGAACTTGGATATGTGCTACATATTCCCGCTGCAAAGCAGTTATGAACAATTTTATAGGGTATATTTGCAGTAGAAGAACAGGAGGAAAACAGCAAAAAGGTGAACTTGCTAAAAACTCCCACCCCACAGCCTTCGAAAATATTACCCCAAATAATTAAAATTATCTTATAGTCAGCACTAAACAAATGAATCATTCCTTCAATGTTCATGTCAGCCCACTGTGTCTGCATTCTTTTGCATTATATCTTTCAGAACATATTATTCTGCTTTCTGTTTTTGTATGAAGTCTGAAATTGTGTTTACCATATCTGTCAGAGCTGGCCTGGAGCACTTCCAGTCCTGTCTAAAATCTTGATATATAAAGAAGAAGGTAACTTTATTATACTTTTCTCAGTAGAGACAAACAGCATTTTTTTCTTTAAGCTGGGGAGTGGGAAAAAAGGAAACCCAAACTTTTAATAGCAGACTACATTATGATGTGTATTAAAGCCATATCATTCATGTGTTGATATATGTTTTATTGCTAAAATCGAGTCTTCCAAGAGCTAAATAAAGTATTCATAATATTTCCTTGTCCTAATGCTTAGAAATGTTGGTAAATGATAGAACTATTCCCTTGTGTAGATCATACTGATAGCTGCTAAGGCCTGAAAATCTCCTAAATCTTTACTCTTAGGAAAAGTAGTATAATACTTAGAGCAATAAGCCTTTAACTGTAATCTTCCCTCACTTATCTCTCCCATTGCCTCACATCCCTGTGGCCCCAAGTTATACCATGACAACTTACTATATTTGGGAAAAGCTAAATAAATAAGTTCAGTATACTTCTGTCTATGTGCAATTATGATATTGAGGCAACTTTCAGCAAAAAATACCAGCGGATGGGAAATCTTTAACTGATCTATCTGTGAGTAAAACTTGTGGCAGATTTGGTAAAATACATTTATAGGTGCCTGGATTACAAGTTAAGAGGAAAAAGAGAAATATTATTAAAAGTTTAGTGGGTTTTTTCTGAACTTGACTTTTAAAGTTTTATCTTAGGGCCAAGCAAAAACACAACTAAATATTTGGTCTGAACTAACCTGTCTCAAGTGCAAATACTGGTTCCTTCATATCTCCACATGTCCCCTTGTTCCTGATCTAATGTGCAAGCATATTTCCTGCCAAATTACTTTCTGCTTAGCATCTGATTACCAATGGTCCTTTCTGTAGCAAATGGATTGCTGATCAGAGGTATAGGTTGGCTAAATTCTGTAGAAATCTGCCTAGGCAACCTTGCCGTGAGCATTCAGGTGGGAAGCCTGAGTGCTGGAATAGCTATTTCTTTCATTAACATTTAAGTACTGTGTTAGAGGCTGTTATAGCTGTACAAAGCAAGTAGCTAAAGCTGTAATTTCATGTCTAAAATACATCCAAATACAGTTTCAAGAGAAACTGCTATCAAGACTGAAGTGTGTGTACAGGCCAGGTTACGTTGCCTGTCTTCTTCAAATGCAACCTTTTTCCTTGCTATTTGTTTCCAGTCCTTATTCCTCCTGTTTGCTTATGACTTGGGGGTATAATTTCAATACAGTAAACACTTCCTATAAAATAATCTTCAGCATTCTGTAGAAGCAGAGGTGGTGACACTGGAACAGAGCTAGCCTGCCTCTAAAAGATAAAGTTTAAATGAAAGAAATACTGGCTTCTAGTAATTGCCGGGTCAGGACAAAAGTACCAGGAAACTGTTTCAATTGTTAAATGCTGTATTTATAAGTACAGATGGGGAAGATTGCTTTTTTGTTGCTTTGGACAGCTGTAACAAGCTACCTATTTTCCTGCATCCCAGACCCCACTCTTTGGAATGCTTTTGAAGAAGTACAAGACTGCTGCTTTCATGTTTCATTTCCCCCTCCTGCTCTGTGTTGGCTGAGAAGAAAAATGGATTTCCTAATGGGCTAAAGTGAGAAGGAAAAGGGAAAATATGATTCAGGAACCAATCTTGCTGTCTGTCAAACTCAGTAAAATCATTTAAAGTGGTCTCATGTATGGATGCATGCAGATACCAAATTACTGTTTTGCTCAGTGCTTGTTTTTCAGGTCACCAGGTTTGGAATGCTGTAGACTTTATCCTTGAAATGAGTCTCTAAGCCAATTGCAGAAGTTGTGTACTAAGTGTAACAGCGTTGGTAATTATACTGTAGCACATGCAGAGTTATTTAAGTTCCACATGTGACTGAGAGGTGAGGTACTGAAAAGGAGCGTTTTATTTTGCAGGATTATTTTAATTATTTTCCTTGTTGTAAATACAGCCCTGCATTCATCAAGAAATATGCTCACAGTAGGGTTCTTCCATGTTTTCAAAGTCTGCTCTCTCCCACTGTTTCCTAAACAGCTATTCTTTGGGGTCCTTCTTGAGCACCTGTGCAAGAAAAAGGAAAAGCTGATTTGGGATTTATTTTCCTGTTCAGTGGGGAATGGGAATGACAGGATGAGAGGGGGGAGGAGGGATTAGTCCTTCTCACTGTGGCACTAATGAAAGTATGCTTCTCCATGAAAGAAATTTGTTCTGCTTTGAAGTCAGTGGAAGGACTAATGATATGGAGGAGTTGACTAGTGATGTGTAACACTATGCAAATGTCTGTATTTTACTCTTTATACTGAAAGCAATTAGTGCCTTCTGTCCTTCTATCTTGTCGTCCAAGGAGGTATTTTTCTGCCACCCGCTGTGGATATTTTTCCCAACATATTCCAAGTACACATAGCGCTTCATCCTAACATAAAGACCTCTTGTCTGAGCATTGTCCCTACAGGCATAAATTCCAATATGTCCAACTTTTCTCTACAGAAGAGTGTGTGGACAGGACTAAAAGTGTTCTGAAGGAAGCAAATTTCCAAAGGAGTGAGTTTTCAGAGCCTTTCAGGTGTTTATTTTCTGTTTTGTGGAGACAGCTTATGCCTGTTAGATGGTTTAAAGTTCTCTGGGACCACTAGACCCAGGGAAGAAACGCTTTCATACCAGTTTTGAGGAAAATGATCTGAAGTAAAAGGCGAAAAGAGGCACTAAAATGCAAAGTGTTCTAGCGGTGCTTCTGTCACACTGTGATGCTTTAACCAAATAGATGGATGTCTACTTGTTTAGATGGATTAGATGTATTTTCACTGTTCCCTCCACCTCTTCTTTCCCTGTTGGGATAACTGTGGAAGAACTTCTTCATTTTAATTTTGGTTTTTGATAAAGGTATCAGGAACAGTTCTCTCTGAACCTTTTTAAAAACAATTCTACTGCATATCTGTGTCTAAGGGCGATAGAGAGTGATTTGAACTATATATAGATATACTGCTTTAGATTTTCTTAAAAAGTTGACTTCTGCAGTGAAGAAAGCTTCCTCTGAAAGCCTTGGTTCCTTTTTTCTAATACAAATTCCAAATAATTCTATATTGAATTTAAAATCTCAGCTGGGCCTACGTTCAAGAAGGTTTATGGGACTGTCTTTGTCATATAAAAAGCTTTAGGCAATATTTTACTGTGTTTAAACTTCCCCCACAATGGGGAAAGAGGAAGGAACTCAGAAAATCTAATTGCCTTAGCAAAAACTGAACCGCCAATGAATACTTGGAGTTAAAGTAATCAAAGAAATATTACCCTTTTTTTTAAAGAACCAAAGACCCTGTGCTGATGGGAGCTATTGAGAAGCTTCATATTGTTTTTACTGGGTTTTCTGCTTAGACTGGATTTCAGCTATTTTTTTCTATTTCCTCCCTTTTCTGTAGTGGACACATGATTCAACGATTCTTGTGATTATTTTTTTAAATGCTACTTTCTCATGCATTTAAATATATGTTTTAAATACATACTACATTTCTAGTATGTATATACTACATGCTACATAGTTTGTAGCATTAGTTGTATTTCAACTACAAAGCTGTTAGTGAGTTAGTGTAAGGGATAGTTAGTGCCAGTTTTTGCATGGAAAAAGTACTCATTCATTTTTCTTATAACCTGTAAATATTTCCACTTGATATTTTACTGGGAGTAGTTTGCCAGTCTTTAGATATTATGTACATTTGTCTAGGACTCCTTCTATCAAGCTCTGTATTAGAGAAATCACTCATTCCTGGAAGCTTCCAGCAGCCTCAAAGGAATACGGCACAGGTTTCAGATGTTTAAGGTCAGGAAAGCAAGATCAGGAAGGAAACAAACAAACTTTAGCTTAGTTTCTAATTGCTATTCATGTGAACGTAGTGTGGTGCTGAGTAAGTTAGCATGCTTACAGAAGAGGCATTTTGCAGGTATCTGTCAGCTCATTGTTCCTGCCTGCAGTGCCCAGCTCAGTGGAATACAGAAATGGAGCTATCCTTCCCAGCACAACAGAGAAACACGAGTTACTCTTAAAAATGTCAGCAGGGGTGTTGCACTTGAGGATGCACCCAGCAGCATCCATGTTTGGATGATGGGCTGTTGTAGGCATTTATTCTCCATCTGGCAAGGAAGACAAGCAACTGCCTAAAGCCCTTCCTACAATCCAGACACTGGGAAGGGTGGCTGGGCAGCAGATGGGAGTCAGCCCATCCGCAGCCCCACTGGGCTATATGCTGGTTTTGGGGGTCTTCAGCTCCCATGAGATTAATGACTTCAGCCTCTTGCTGCCCCCTGACAAATCACTGCAGTAGGTTATTCTCACTGAACTTGGCTTGCTGGCCACCTTCTGCTCAAAGGGCAGGGAGCACTGACACTACATGGAGTCTTGGTTATGCCATGCTTCCCTTCAGGTTCTGTAGCATTTTCACACTGAAATTTGACGCCAGTCTCTTGATCATGGCTGGGAGAGTTACCAGCTGTACCAGCACTCCTGTGTTATGTGCCCTAAGCTCTCTGTCTGGGCATCTTGTCGGAGCTCCTCCAGACCTGGAGACAGGCATGTGTCCTCGGTAGTGGGAGTGTGGCCATCCCACTGTGCTCTAGGAGCTTGCATTAGCTGGGAGCAGCACCGTGCTGCTGGCTGGTACGCACACAGTCCAGAGAGAGAGACTATAACTTTTCTGCCTCTGGGAATATTCAATTAGTAGAAGTGATGCAGATATGATACAACCAGTTTTCCCAATGAAAACTATTTTGAAGCCATTATAACAACTTCTGCAAAAAATTCCTGATTGCTCTTCAGGATGTAAATAAGTGTCCTGTTTCCCAGGAAGGTCACTAAATTAATACCATTAATCTAAGTTTCTTTGTCTCTCTGACCATTGATTTAATAACTTATTTCCCGTCTGAGCATCATCTATGGTTGCAGGTTTCATACTTCTCCCTTGGAGATGACTGCCACCTGTTTTTCAAATCAGACAGCAGAGAGATTGTGGTTTTGCCTGACAGAACTAGAGCTAAAAATTCAAGCTGCTGCTAGAGGTGTAGCAAAACATCTTGTCATGCATAGGTATTCCCATTTCTTGTGGCCTGAAACCAGGACACTCCCTTCACACAACCTACCTTCCCACAACTCAGCTGCATTGTTGGCACCCCTGCACTAACAATGGCTTTTGAGAGGAGGTGTCATGTATGGGCCCCCCATGTGGTGTCTGTTCCCCCATCACCCTGGTTCTGTGTAGCTGTGCCAGTTTCCATGTATACCAGGCTGAACTCATTTGCTTTGCCGTGAATTCTTAGCCCTGGGCACAGACACACGTGATGATGGATGGCACATACCTTAGGTTATATGCAGAAGTGTAAAGTCCTGCTGCTGTCATGATTCCTCAGGTTAAATGTTCAGCAATGCAATTAATGCATATATCCACATAGCTTGCAATTTCAAGATTACAAACTATTCACAGATAGAGAAACCTAATGCGCAATACCATCCACTCCTGTAAATGTTAAACATTTGAAAATGTTTGTGTAGCTTTCTAACAGAATTGCACATCTACTGAACTTCTCAGATTTCACTCTAGCTGCCAGTAAGTAATTTATTGTGAATGTGAGACTGAATTCAGATCCTGCTTATGACTGGTGTGAAGGCAGGGGTGATAAAAGGGGAGATTCCACAGTTGTCTTGAGAACAGTGGATGCTGCTAGGAGCAGTTACAAATGTGAACATTTCAAAAAGCAAATCTTGCTGTACAGGGCATACCTGCTGAGCATCACTAAAGTAACAGAGCTGTCCATCGACAGGCTGGTTCTTTTGCATCCTCCTGGTTGCTGGGTGTGACAATCTTGTATCTCTTCTATTCCCAAACTTTATGATAAAGGCACTGCAGTAGCTTTTGTGGGCTCTAAGGTGCCAAGTGGGAGCTGGAAAGGAAATTTTATTAAGGCTCACACTCTCAGATGCTGAAATGTCTGAATATATTATTTCCTGTTCTTATTAGAAACAGTATGGCAAAACCAATGTAAACAAAAAATTTCATTTGAGCTTGATGAGACCTCCAATTTAGCAAATCCATGGGTCCCAATTCTCCACCACCTTTATGCCTTTTCAGGGGTATCATCTGTGTAGATACCTTGCTAGTTCCTTGTTGCTGTATTCAGCCTGTGCTGCAGCCTCAAGGACTGCCACCACATTCTCTGTGAGGGCTGGATTTCTGACACAGCAGCATCACAGACCTACTGGTTGGAGTACTGACTTGATTGCCTGCCTTCCCTTTAAGGAGAAAGTTTATAGTCTGCTGCCTATTTGTAACGTGGCAGTTTAGAAATGCCAGAGATTGGAAATTGGACCAAATGTGCCATTCATAGAGTTACAAATGGGAATCATTTAACGCTAAAAACATCTCCTGCTTTTCCTCCACTCTGTCTTTTCTAAAGGTCAAAGTATTTGAAACATTAAGTATAGAAACATTAAGCCAGCTGTAGAGAGGTTGCAAGACCATTCCAGCTACACTGTGATGTGATTTTTATCTCCCACCCTACGTAGGATGTCAGTCATAATTAGTGTTAAATATAAATCTCTCACTGAGATTCAGGTTTCACATGATTAAGAACTAAACTATGTAGAGTGCTTCTCCTCTGACTCTATAGTTTCAATTAACAGATTCAGCAATGAAAAACCACAGTGAGAAATAATGGCAGAGATCAGAGAGGTTATCTTTTTTTATAGAAGTTGTCATCTCAAATGAGAAAACAAGCGAAAGAGAGTTTCATTAACCTGGCTTAGGAAATGGCTGCTGCAGATAGTGTGTCAGCAGGAAAAGCGTGATCAGGACAAAATCCTTCCCATGGCCTTGGTCACTGCTATAATCATCCTAATCCCCAGTGGGTATGGTGATGATGTGCAGTACAAGCCTGCTGTAGCCTAGCTCTGTTCCATTGACGAAGCATGTAAGCAGATTATTACTGGTCTGATAGTGCTCTTGCCGATCAAGAAACTCTCGTTGCTTTAGAGCAAAGCATAAGAAAGCCAGAAGATGAAATAAACAGTGCACTGTGCTGGGCAGAGACAGAAATCCACCACTTTAGTCCAGGAAAGTGACCCTGGATTTCTTTCTTTTCTTTCAAGGGGCTTTAGATCTCCGGAATCCCATCCTAAGAAATATTCAAGGTATAGAGTATTTAAAGGAGTGAAAAAAAAAATTAATTAAAAATCCCACAACAATTATAGGGCTGGCATTAGCACTGGGAAAGTAGGTCTGCCTGGGGCAGGAGACTATCAGCAGTGGCAAGGCACATGGACATGGGAGCCGTGTGGGGTGGCTGCCATAAAGAGATATTATTATGAAACTGACCCACTTTTGGAAATGGTGATTGCCAAGAAACAGAAAGCATCCAAAGAAAGATCACTTTAACTGCAACCTGGGCATAAAGATACTGGCTTTACCATAGCATCAAAATCTGTCTTTATCTGGCCTTATCTTATGGAGGAACAAATGTTTTCAGAGTATGTCTTTCTTCTACGGGTCAGGAACATCTGCCTGCTGCTTCTGCGTCTCTCCTTCAGGAGACCCAGGAGTATGCTGACTGGAGAAAAGGGATGTTCATATCTTCCAGGAGTTTCTTGATCTAAGTACATGAGTTTAAAGGCTATGCAAGTGTGTCATACAGATGCTGTCTCTGTGCTATTTGTGAGGTCTTAGACAAGCAGGGAAGAGTTGGGAGTAGTTTCTTGTTCAATAGACTCCTCACTACACACACAGGAAGGCTTTGGATATCTCTGCCTTGAAAAATCACTTGTAGGTTGAATGTTAGAATGAGGAGGGGCAGAAGAGTAATAAACAATCCCATTTTCCCTCAACATTTTAGTCACTGATACACAGTGATCTTCATCAATGTCACCCAGTACTGGCACAGAGTGACTTTTGTGTATGCAGATAGCGCAGAACTCTGGCTTTTCACATCTTTCAGTATTAGAGCTCATTTGCATCTATAACTGCTCACCTTGATAATTGCTCTCTGTCACATGCTTGGAGTGGTCTGCAGTTCCCAGCCTGCACCTGGCTCCTCTGGCTGATGTTCAGGCTATCTCAAAGTGGAATGCCTATGAAATAAGGTTATAAAATGAAACATCTCTCTGCTTTCAACATGGATATGCAACTGTTATGTCCAGAAGACAGATGAGTTTTGATTTCACTTTTGATTTTTAATGACAACAAATAACTGAGTAAGAAAAAAATTTAAAAAAACTATAATTGCTTACAATTTAAGGAAAAGACGGAACTGCTCTCTTTCAGCTTGTCTCTGGTTGTACTGGTCCTTACTGGATGATTGAACCAGCTGTTCTTGAAAGGCTCTCAAAGCAGACCCCTAGCACTTCTTCCCCGTAATTCAGTGGGAATTACCCAGATATCTCTGGGGATAGTGAGAGCTGAATGGATTTTCTTCCTAAATCTGAGCTTTTTTTTGTGGTAATGCAGGGAGAGTGGAGAGTGTTAGAACAAACTTACTTAATCGCAGTCTTCCTGACTGTTTTGAAGGGTCAACCATAGTACAGGGAGAGCAGATCTGAAGTTACAGGTAGAGAGCTGCTTTCATTTGAAAGTAGCATCATTAAAAAAAAAAAAAAAAGAAGTGGAAAAAAATAAAAAAGAGAAAAAGCATTAAACATCTGAAATACAGTTCAGAAAGATAGAAGTAAATGTGAGTTCTAGTACTTTTGCAAGGAGCTGTATCAAGCAAACGCTTTCAAGCAGACAGCATAATGGCCTATTACAGAAACACAATGTCACTTGTGGGTGGCTAGAAGTACAAAGTAGGAAGCTGGTAGCGTCACTAAATGCTTTTTCCAAATTGCAAGGATGGGTGTTCACTGAAATGTTTTCTGGCTGAGTAAAGGTACAAGTGCAGATAGATGGGGGTAAGAGGAGACAAGCAGTCTATTTCCCCCAAGAGGCTGTCTCCTGTCCCTTTATCTTTATTCTGACTCAAGCATCCAAAATTTGTGGGTTCTTTGCTGAGGCTTTAACGTCATTCAGCTATGAATAGATACCCAGTGACATAGAGAATGTTTGTTTCTCTCTCCCTTTAAAGCATTGTCCACAATGTTATAATATTCCTGTCATTTTGGGAGAGAAAAAAAATTAGCAACAGATTCTGTTTTCTGGAGTATGGGGGAATTTTTTAGCTGTTTTATTTTGGTGGTATTATAGAAAATTAGGCATATCTATAAGGTGTGCTGCAAAGTGCAGTGTAGGCTGGGGATGTCTATGCTAATTTTAAAGGAGTCAGCCTGAAAAAATCAGGAGTTATCTAGCTGTCACTGTGCAGTGCTCTGCACTGACTCATGTTGTCATTTTATTCAGGCAAGCAACTTGTCAAGAGTTAACTTGGAAAGTGCATTGCCTTAGCAACCAGAATATTAACACACTACAGCAGCAAAGTATATCCAGCTTATACTTTGATTTCACCTACAGGAGTTTGAGGTGGTGATATATGTGCTGTAGTGCTATGCAGGATTGGGATAAAAAAGAAATGGTAAAGCTAAAGAAGCACTAAATGTAATATTTATTGTGTATCTAATGCTGAAGCAGTTCTGGTTACTGGAGTGATTTCAAAGCAAAAAAGAAAAAAAAAATAGTGAAAATAATGCACGAGCCAGAATATATGGGCAGACCACTCCATATTCTCTTTCTACTTCTTTGCCAAGCCTTCATTAATTTTACATTTTATTCCTTCATCAGTAAAACCTATCATGAGCTTTTCAGTGTCCCTTATTTTTTTCACACATTTCATACAATATGTAAAACATATTGCCTAAATGGAAAATACTTTTAAAGCAGCAAAGGTGTAGCAAGCAGCAGATACCTAGCAGAGCATCATCTAAGAGAATAAACTGAGCACTTAATATGACCAAAAGATAGTATCTAGTTTAATTTTTAGATGACTCAGTATTTTTCCACATATGGATCTGAAGTAGTGAGAAAACTACTGTGAAATGCAACATTTATTATTATCCATCTAGGACAGACCTGATTCACCTTGTTTTATTGCTTGCTGCAGCTGTAGGTAGACTTCACATTGCTTCCTGAATCCTGGTGTGCCCCAAATGTAACTTTAAATAAGGCACTGTCTAAAGTAAGAACAGACTACTGTATTCGATCTCTGGACAGACTTTACTTCCCATGCACATGACCCATTATTACCATCTCAGCCTTGGCCCAGGGATGTGAATGTCACTGACTTCCACTCATGTCAGATGCAGAGAACTACTTTTACCTCAAACTGTTATCTCAAATTTTGAATTCAAATTCAAATCAAAATAGGCATGAGCAAACTCTAGAGCAGCCTAATGGCTGCTCTAAAGCCATATAGAATAGCTTTATGGAACTCCTCTGATGATCAGCTGTGGGTCAGCTTTATGTTCCAATTCTGTTTCGCCCAGGTCTTCAAGTCATGCTTTAAAAAACTTGCTCTGGCATTATATCATCACAACAAAAGTCTTCTTTTGTCTCTATGAAACAGGTTTTTGTTTACACAGACATTATACTTCTGAAGCCTGGGATCATATCTGAAATTTCATTTAAAGAAAATTTAAAATGTGATTTTAGTTTCTTTTCTTGCATTATTTCTCATCCACTCCGGTCCTAGACGCAAAAGGGAAGTCTGTTGTTTGAAGTCTGACTTGGTCTATGCAATAGGGACCTAAACATAAGCCTTATCTTGTATACTTTGTTTATGTCATATATTTAATGCTTTTTTGGCAGCCTCTTTAATATTGTGTTCTCTTGATACCCACAGAACAAACTTGTATAAAATTGTCAGTGAGATGCAGATTTGCACACATGGAAGCAGATGGTAAACCAACTACCAGTTCAGGGAGACAGGCACCAGAAAATTACAGTAGTGGCAGAAATTAAACACTTAGTGCCATTGGCCCAGTTTCTTAAGTGATGTGAATTTCTGTATGTGATGGACACTGTATTATGAAAAACAAAAAGGAGAAATGGGACCATGGACTAGATATTGGATGCTATAGTTGCTCTTTTAAAATAATCTGGTCCCTAGTCACTAAATTTCCTACAATAAATGCCAACAGTATTTAAAATGAGAAAAAGCAAACCAAACCAAACCAACCAAACAAACAAGAAAAACCCACCCAAAACAAACACAACAAAACAGAAAACCAACAAAAAACCCAAGAAACCCAAACAAGCTTAACCAAGTCTAAATTTTGAAAATATTATTCTGTAAAAAATTTTTTCTCCTGACACATCCTTTAACTTTTCCCACAAATACGATTTGCCACTTTGCTCTTATGGGAAAAGCTGAATGTGTGACCCAGAAGGACTCACTTCTGGGAGGGTGAAGTTAGAATAAGGAAGTCCTTGTGGTGGGTTAGAGAAGCAGTTTGATGGATGAAGAGATTACTGCCCCTACCAGCATAAAATGTCTGGAGATGCATGTAGCTGGGTCATAAGCTAAGAGTAAAAAAAATATTTCATACAGGTTTTCTGGCTCACCTGATTTTACGTCTCAGATAAGGCAGCTGTTACAACAAACAATGCATTCTAAAAGTTTCAGTTTCCTGAAAGAAAAGGTTTACTTCTGTTTTACTTTCTGTATAGCTCTTTTCAGGAAGGAGAAGAGAGTAAGGAAACTCCTATCATGCCTCTCTAAGTAGTCAAGACCCCATCTTTAATTATTTTCTCTCTCAAAACACCTTCTTTGCCTAATTTCTGAATCTTTGGGAAGAAAAGAAGGTCACACTACTGTCTCAGTCAATTCCTGCAAGTGCACATGGCTTACATGTCCTTTTTCCGTGTAGGGCAAAGCAGTATTTGGCAGGTGTTGATGCCCAGCATCTGTGTAAATGAAGCAAACTGCTGCCTTCTATGACTCCTGTTAGATATACTCTGGAGCAAAACTCTCCTGTTTTCATTCAAGTGAAAATAAAGGCTGGAGAGAAAAGACTGAGGATGGGGAGAAAAGAGTGGGAGGAGAGCCTAGAGGAGTAAATTGAATTTACTTGATTGTCAGGGCGGGGGGAAGGAATAGAAATTTGAAGGAGTGGTGCTTCAGGTTTCAAGCTGTCCTTCTGATCTATAACTTTGGAAGTTGTATGAGCCTTCAAACAGCTTGGATGCTTTGCCTAATGACATTCAGACCACAAATTCAATGGAAACTCTGCTTTATACTAATCCTGTAAAAATCTGGCTAACACTAATTGAGTTTTTTATTTTGGGTTCAGCAGAAAACAAATACCCAGACATTTTGGATTTTGAAAAAAGCTGAACAATGCTGCACCATTGAATAGACACAATAGTTTCTTCAAGCATGATGGTGCTAAATGTTTGTTTGCTTGTTTGGACTTTTTTTTAGAAAATTATTTCATCAATGTGAACAGCTTATTTTTTTCTGTTTTCTCACCAGTGCTCATTGGGTGGCTACAGAAGACCCGTCCCACCATTTACGGAAAAGACAGAAATCTTAATTCTGGTGTTCTAAATAGCAGTTCTACCCATGGACTGGAAACAAGGGTCAGATTATGGACCAGAATAGCTGTGATTTCATTGTTTTCATTTTTACAGAAGTATTAAAATGGAATGCTTTGTAGAGCATCTACTAAAAATGAGTGCTAGATTTGCTGAAATTAGTGACTGTTTCTGTTCTCTTTTATGACTTCCACAACTTGATATATGTTCCTACTATGACATCTCTTCCTAATATGAATGTCTGACTGCAATGAACCCTGAAGATTTGGGTTCTGCACATTAACCCACATTTGGAGAGCAATAGCTCTACCTGAAAGATCACAAAGCCAACCACACTAGTAGTAAAGAACTAATTAGTAGTAAAGAACTATTTATACTCTTGTAAGTGTCTCTCAGATCCTTCAACAAAAACATGTGATAGCTGTCAGAAACTCCTTAGAAAGTAGTATCAATTTAGTAAAAAAATGCTATTGGTTATTTCAAACAGTTTCAGTATTAGAAAGCCTGGGTAATTCCCTCCCACTCACAGATCCTGCATATACTTTTCATGTGGTTAGTTTGCTTTACAAAGAAATTGCATGAAGAAGCATTAAATGCTAAGTCTGCTTAAAATTAGTGCATCCTGATAAATATTATCCCGGTGTCTCTTGATTGTGGAGTAAAATTATGGGTCTATGTCAAGTTAACTCTGCTTCTGATAACTGTCTATAAGTACTGAAAGGTTCTAGGGAGAAAACACCATGGAAAGGTGCAGAAAACCCTGTCATTTTAGGGATTTTATTTCTTTCTCTAGGAAGAAATGAGGAATATTGTTTCTGTAGAAATAATTATTAAATAAATACTTCTTAATCAAAACCTAGAAGTGCTTAGAGTTGGGAAAAAAACCCCAAAAAAACCAGTAGACCAGCTGAGTTGTATAGAAAAATTGATTATGGGTTAATCAGAATTAACAGGACATTTTGACTCTGTCTCCAAGGTTATTGTGGGTTTTTTTCAAGAATAGACCTACTCTGGAACTGTGCGTGTATATGATAAAACTTTGTTTAAAAAGCATACCCCACTGAAATTCATAGCTCTAAACTGAATAATTGATTTCTGATTACCAGTGGCATGGATTTATTAATTAATTATCTTCATTTAATCATACAGAAAAAAGCCTCTTAATCTGTCTGGTTCACAACTTCAACTTTTCATCACAAACTAAGACTGATACAAAGAGCACAAAGCTAAAATTCTTGAAATAATAATCTTTTGAGGGTTTGCCAGTGACAATGGTTTCCACTCAGATTATCAGCTTTTCCAAACATGCAAGCATGTTAGCTTAGCATTTAATAAGAAGAGAAGTTCATGTTCTTTTATTGGAAAATTAGGTGCTTTGAAACATGATTTTGCTTGCTACCTGTCCTTTATGCCACATTTCCCCCAGTTCTACTAAAAAATATCAATATACTCCATCTAATCGGGTGGCTGTTTATAGCTGTCCTTTCGGAAAAAAACTGTTTTCACATCTATTTCTTCTCTTAGCTCAGTAAGCATGCAGCTGCTGTCTAAAGTTCTCATAAAGGATACATGGAATCTGTATATCTAAAAGCTATATTTATTATTCCCAATAGGATACATTTGGAACCAAATAACCTTCAGAATTACCCTAGCAAAAATGGTATGATTTACATACACCTTTTATGTTTGCCATTGCTCTGATTCTCTTTTCTTTTCTATAGCGTTAGGGAGATCCCTGTAGTTCCTCACTGCATGGAAAAACAGAAACTCTTGATCTTTTCTACGGTCCATCTGTGTAGCATTAGATATCTGCCTAGCCTGTGGGGACCGCTGCGCAGCGTAGCAGAGAGCCAGCCTGAGCTAGACCAAAGATTTGTTTGGTCCAGCCTCCTGTCTCTGACAGTGCTAAAATGACGGAGAACAAGAGCAGTACAAACTCAGCCTTCAAGGGTTTGCAAGAAGCAACACTGAATGCAGGAGGTGATCACATCTTTGGACTGACTGGTCATGCTATGTTTGATGCAGTCCAGGGTGAGGTTTGGTCTTTGAGTGCCAGGGCGCACACACTGCTCACTCAAACTGAGCCTACTGCCAGTCCTTTCTGGGTCCCATGATTTAAGAAGGATGTGAAAGTCCATGAATGCCTCCAGAGGAGGGCAAAAAAGGTGGTGAAAGGGCTGGAAGGAATGTCTTATGTGGAGCACCTGTGACCTTTGGTCTTGTTTGGTTTGGAGAAAGAAGTCTGATGGGCAACCTCATTGCTCTCTGCAGCAATCTGAAGAGGGGAAGTGGAGAGGGAGATGCTGAACTCTTCTCCCTGGATTCCAGTGGAGGATGAATGAGAGCAATTCAAAGCTGTGCCAAGAAAGGCTTAGACTGGACATTATGGAACATTTCTCTGTCAACCAGGACATCTAACAGTGGAAAAGGCTTCCTAGAGAGGTGATTGATCTCCCAGGTGATCGATATCCCAATCTTTTTAGTGTTTAAGAGCTGTTCAGACAATACCCTTAATAATATGATTTGATTTCTGGTCAGCCCTCAGCTGGTTAGGCAGTTGGATTGGATCACTGTAGGTCCCTTCCAAGTGAAACAGTCTATTCTAATCTAGTCTAGTTTAGCATTTTTAGCATAGTGGTTCGATGCATTTATATTGTACCCATGAACTTACCCAGTCATTCCCTCACATTTGGTGTAAAATTTTAATTTACTACATACCATAGTACATTCTATATCTTCACGACCTGCTAGGTGAAGCATCAGGCCCTTGTGCAACTGGTAACTTTATTGAAGGCCTGCAGCCCTCCTGCCCATTGGCAGGAGAAGGGAACAATTGATTCCTGTCTATTTACTCCTATCATTATATACAGATTTTACACATATCTTCCATATCCTATATTTTTTTTAATTTGTTTGTTTGTTTGTGGTTCTATTTTAGAAACCATTGTATATTTTAAAGCCTTCTATGAACCCCCTCTGGTGTGAAAAGGAAGGCCAGTGTTGCCTATGGTGTTCAGCCACAATTTGAGAATGATAGCACTCATTTTTTTATTTAGCCCTTTCTCAGTAATTCTTATCATTGATTTGCTTTTCTGACCACTACTGAAGAGTGAGTTGATAGTAACCCCAAGAGCACATTCTGACGCCTGTAAATCCATCATTCCAGAAGTGAGTACAGAACTGTTTTCCCCATGTTGGTTTAACTGTCATAAAGACACTTTATTTCTCAGCAACTTCATGAGAAATCTCAGATGTGGTTCCTTTTGTTCTAAGGGCTGAAAGTCAACTGTAGGAGAAAATCAGAGAGGAATTCTTAAGGGCACAAAAACTGAGTTTAAGCTGGTTTTATATTCTGTAACCTCCAAGGGGTATCATATTATAAAGTCTGCACTTTACATTTGTTCTTTTCCCCCTCTCAAAAATCTAAACTTCTGTTATGCATCCATGACATTAAATGGTGCCTATGGGCAGCTGTCAATCTTTTGCTGCATGTTTGTGCATTAAATTTTATGTACTGTTAGAGATGAAATGGTGCCATTAAAAGTAAGCAGGCTTTCTTTCTAGTGTAACGGATACAAAACTGTGAAAAACAAGGAAGGAAAATGAATATTTGAAAGAGACACAGGATTTAGGCTGTGTTAGCAAAACCTGTGCTGAACAATCAACCATGTCCACCTGCATCTTGGGTCTTTTTAATGTCTAGGCCTTCTGAAACTGGGTCCATTTTACACTGAGCCTTGCTCTGTAGTACAGTTCTTGTGTAAATGGCAGATTTTGTACCTGTAATGTCAACAAATCTGGGAAATAATCTATATGAGGAAAACAGACACACCAAGTTGCCAGGTATGTTACTAAGACTATTCCTACACATAAAAGTTTGGCTGCTTTATCAAAGCACCATCTACACATCCATGTTACAGGGGTGCACTTTTAAAGAGGGGGAAAGAAGGGAAAAAGATAAAAGGAGACAAAATGTTTTATTGGCTTCTGGAAGCAGACAGATTTTTGTAAAATCTCATAAATAGCTCTGTTCCCAGTGTATAGACTTATAGAAAGAATTTTTTTCCTATTTCTGCTTACAGACATCTGTTCACATTTTCTGGTGGGAATTCTAGGATTCAAACAGCCATCTGCTTCCTACTGTAGCAGCTCAACAACAAAGGGCATTTTCTCAACTAACAAAGAATTTTTGACTAATATAAAGGCACAGTTAGGAACATATGCTACTTTTTCCTTTTAACCTTAGTCAATTCATTTTTCAGTCTATTTAGATTACACCAATTTACCAAAACAAACTTAATAAAGCATTCAACATTTCATGCAGAGAGTCAAAACTTTAAATAAATCTGCAGGTGTGCAGCTATTGTGTGCCTCTGCATGAGCATGTTGCTGAATTGTGCAGCTTAGTAAAGATGGAGAAATTCAGTGGAGTTATACTACAAGCTTATTTGTTTCAACGAGGCAGAGAAAATGGCTACATGGCTTGTAGACTAGAAAGCAAACCAGACCACACATGCCTAGGAAGCAGAAGGCGCCTGGGAACTGTATAGCTATCTGTGTCCTGTTTCCCTGAAGTCTAACTGGTAGTATGTTGTACGAGGCTTGTAGGGCTAGACAGTGTCTGACATGTGAGCTTGTCTCTGCAATAATCAGACTAGACAGCCTTTGTCATAGGTTTATAGGCAATATGTTGTGTATTAAATTCCTGTAAGTGGTACATATTAATTATAATATTCAAGAGGTCAGCATTCCCTCCTTCTCCCTCCCCATTCGAGGGCATTCCAAGTATTATTGACAGTGCTTTGTATTATGTGAATAATCATATTACACTTCCAAGATATAATCTATCCCCAAGCCATAAAGACCTTCAAGGATTAATTCTGGGACAGATTTCCATTCAAAGTTAGCAGCATGTGCATTATATATACATAATGAATTGAAATTAAGCTGTAAGTTACTGTCAGTACAGATGAGATTAAAACAGAGAAGTGCTAAAATGATCCAGAAGAACTTTCAGTGATAAAAAGGGGCTATAATACAAGGTCATGAACAAGAATTTCTGGCATGCAGCAGGAGGCATTTCTTAAATTGAAGCTATGTCTGTACTCATTAAATCATTCTGATTCTGGGATGCAATTTTAAGCTGTACCCAGACATGTTTTTCCACTGGTCACATACAGGAAATTTGTGACCCTTGTGATGTAGTGTATGTTGATTTTGCTACTTCACTTGCGAAAGATATTCCAAACAAACCAGAGAAGAGATAAAAGGCCAGTCAGAAGAGTGGACACTCTTACTTACGGTCAAGACTTAAAATTATGTTGTCACTGGCTAACAGGAGGTTAAGAAGGCACGAGCATACTCCCAATACATTCAGTGGGGAACAAGCAGTAGGAAGAGTAAACTGTCAAGTGGTCAGGAAAGTGATGTTGGCATAAGAGCAATAGGAATACGAAAACAATTTTTAAAGGATTTTTCATTCTGGATCAATTTTGTAGCGAGAGTGGCACAAACAAGTAACAACAATCTTCAGAAAGACTTCAATCTCTTTGTTCGTGAATGAGATTAAATAATATATTTTATTACAATGTCCCACAGTGATTCCCCATCAGAATTTGGGGGACGTGTCAATCCTGCTCTACTGTGATCTGGAGAGACTGAGAAGTTATTTTTGATGGACTTGCCTTCAGAACATCAACATACATGTGTTGTCTGTTATGAAGTTCTCTACCATAGTTTTAAACCTTTTTCCCAGCATATTTTCTTTTCCTTTTTTCCTTTTGTCTTATTATTTTTTTCTTTCAAACCTTTTTCTAGGCTCCATTTGCAGTTATACCTCCTCTCTCTAAAAAATGTTGCAAGGCTTTTTTGAAAAAAAAAAAGCTCCCTGCTCCTGTTCTTATCCAACACTGCAAAAATGGGTTCCTACCACATTAAATCTTATACTTGTGTTGCTTACTTACTTGTGGGCAAGTTTCTGTGATACAGATCCATACTTCAACTGTACTTAGTGCTTGTTCAAAAAAAAATGAAATTAAACCCATCTTAGTACACCAAATTTTAAAATGTATAAATTTGTGATACTACTGAGGACAAAACCTCCTAGTCTACCTATTTTTTGGACTTGATCTTGGCAAATGAAATCCAATACAGAATCTTGAAATGCAGTGAAAGCTCTCTAAATGAAGGTATTTTCCATTACAAATTTCAGTATGTCTGCTTTTATGGACTACTAGTGGGGCATAAAGATTACAGTGCCATGGCCAACCTTATATGAAAGGTCAATGGAAAAAAAATTATTTATTTTGGTCTCAAACTACCCATAGGCAGGTCATAGGACTGAGCTTTGTGTTTCAACTCAGAAGAATCTCATTGATGGAAATGTCTACATTTTTCCAAATTGACTTCAATTATGAGTGACATCAGTTCTACCACAATTAGAGGACCACCAAAGAGAAGATATAAGCCTATTCTACTTTGGAATGGGCACATAGCCTGGAGTTCCTGAAGCGCCTCTTGGCTTCTGAGGAGTTAGCTGGGATTTTATAAAAACACTGAGCCCTTCAAAAATCTGATGTTTTCTTACCAAGACCACCTACAAATAATAATTAATTTTAGCTCTTGTCATCTTTTATTCAAAAATTATCTTTCTTTCGGTCCACTAAAGGCCTTATCAAGGTACTGTTCCATGGCAAGTGGAAAAGCTTGTCAGTCAGAAGATTATTCACTTTGGAGTCACTTAAAATCAGTGGATGCTGGCCAAATGGTTTTGAGAGCCCCCACTCCCACTGATATTAGAGATAGAAGATTAGGTACATCTCCTGTCTAGGTACGTCTCTTTGATGCTGGGTCCAGAGAGAGGAAATGGGAAAAGTGACCTTTTTATTGCACATACAATAAACAAAGATATTTGGAGGGAAATGGTATGCATCTGTTTCAATAAGCAAAGCAAGACAATTAAAAAGAAAAAAAAAGGCCTGAAAGAATTAAAAGTACTATCAGATGAGACTAGTTCAAGATGCTGCTGGGATCCATGTACATGCACAGAGACCCTTACAATGAATTCTGAGAGGTTACTTGAGATTAACTGTCATTTCAAAACCAATAAAGTTGTCCATGCAAATCCACATTTAATATCCTACTGAGATGCATTTAAAATCCATTAGCAAGATAATAGTCATATGCCTCATAGAAAGGACATGAAAAGAGTAGATTTTTAAAGAGATGAATCTTCACCAGTTTTACTGGGAGCTTGCCTAAGGAAGGACAGAGGAATCATTTCACCGTCTCTTTCAGTGCTGGCAAATGGAGCCAAAGGGCCAATCTGTTTTGGCAACTCGGTCTTGGCAAAGAGAAAAGCCTTTGATTTCCTTCCTATCAAAGAATTCCTCTCAGGATGCTGCCCCTACCCAGTTAAACAGGTTTTTTTTCAGTGGAAGCCCATTTACTCAGCTTTCCAGTGCTGGAGCAGTCTAGGAACTGTCTTAGGAACAGTTCAGAGTATGAGGTTACACTTCTCCATTTGGTTGTGCATGAATGCTTCCTAATACATCCTGCTGAAATATTTCAGACTGTATGTTTTTCACTATATCACTTGTTATCCTCTGTTTTTAACTACAGCAGTCAAATTCTATGTGGAACAGGTTTTTGTAACTGATTTCGCTATCATGTTCTTGTGTTACTTCAGTACTTTTAATTGTGGTGCTATCTCTATGTTATGGTCTCATTTGCTTTATATAAGCTGCATTGTTGCTCCACCACTGTTTTAACACTTATCTGAGAGAAATTTATCTGTTTGGATGCCTCTTTCTCAATTGTTCTTACTCTTGTGAGTTTTTGACATATGAAGTAAACCAACCTTCCTGCACTAAAACCAACTTCAGAAAAAATCTTAATTAAAGTGCAAAGAGAAAATTCAGTGTTATAACTTTAGACTGCAAAATGCAGCTGGGTTTCTTACAGGAATGATAAACGTGCCCTCTAAACTGGAGCTGCACAAAAAATGGTTTATATGGTTGTTTTTCTCTTTGACCATTCCAAAAATGGAATCCTACAACACAAAACTGAAATTGTGTTTAGAAATGTACCATTCCAGTCCTGAGAGCTGGAAGGAAAATGAGAGAAACAGAGCTAAATCCTTGAAATCTGGAGTGAGGAAGAAGTTCTTTCTCCACTTTTTCCTGTAGCCCAGAACTACATGAATTGAGCAGAGGGAAGAGCACCATTGCTATGGGTGAGATAGCCTTTATTTCAAGAGTTTTACTTAATTTAATGCCAATTAACAAACTTCAATTTACTGATTTGGGTACTGAAAAAAAACAGGAAGATAAACAATTAAACATTTACTGAAACATCTTTCTTCTCACTTCCCCAGGCTCTGTTTCAGTCCAGTATCTCTCCTCCTCCCTTTCTAGTCTAAATTCCTCTTGTTTTTACTGTGAGTTATGTTCAGTTCCCTCTCAATTCCCTCTGAGACGCAACAAGTGGTGCTAGAGGCTGGAATCAGTGCATAATGGTTTCTATCAGCTACTTCTTGCTTCTTACTCTATTTCCCCTCCAGTACTCTATGTACCTTACTTAAAAGACACAGAACCTGTGAGGTCATACCATTTTGAATAAATATCCATTACAAACTCCATCTTTTATTTCTATACACTAGACTACATAATAATACAGATTTGCATTACAGGCATCTCTGTGCAATACTCATTCAGGAGCACGACAGCAGTTTCATTACACATGCATTACAAATTTCCATACTTTACTGCTGTAAGGGGATATCTCCTTACAAGGAGCAAGAGAACTCAGACATCACTGATGACAAGGTCATCTTCCTTCTGCAGGGCAGCTTTTATGAGAGGAACAGCCCCCAAGTTTTTCAGATCAATGCTTTGTTACAAACATCACCTCTATCCTGGCAGCATCACTTTTGTTGTGTCCAGGTGGAATGTAGATCTCTTATCCCAACTACCAAGCAATAGGACAAGAAGAGCAGGCCTCAGGTTGTTCCAGGGAAGGTTTGGATTGAATATTAAGAAAAGGGGATTGCCCTAGGCCCATTGTATGTGGGCTGTGACCCCTCAGGGCTGCCCTGGCCCCAGATCATGGTCCTTCTTTGCTCATGCTCCTGTCCATGCGCCTTAGCTGCCCCTCTGGTGGGTGGAGGTTCTGAAGTGGGTTTGATCAGCCAAAGAAGAATCTGCAGCTGACTGCAAGGGGCACAAGGCAGCACACAGCCCCCTCCCTGCCCAGGGATACCCCATTTGGACTGGGGAGAGCCAAACTCAAATGTCTGGAGAGTATTCAGTGTCCCATGGAACAGGGTGTTCTATAGCAGGGCTCTGGATAGAGGCAGTGCTCTACTGGCAGCAAACATTGGCCAACTCCTCCCTGGACGGATGGTGAGCCCAATGGGGTGTCCTTGGTCACTACAGCTGGAGTAGTCTCTTCCATGGTCCAGAGAACATTCCTGTGATATGACAGAAACTGAGGAATTGACAAGGGAAGCTGAGGGAGCTCATGGTCAGCAGTGGTGCAGTTTGAGACACAGAAGGTAAAGCACAATGTACAGAACGGTGCTTGCAGCCATTTCAGTTCAGAGGTCTGGTGGAATGAAAAGGAAACAGCCACCAATAAAAGGATTGCGGGAACATGAATCTATTCCTCAAATCTATACTTGTGTTTTCCTCCTGCAGTTTTGTAAAATTATTTTTGCTATAGTTTTTAGATGGCAAGATACTTTCTCTCACTAGGCCTATTTGTTTTTGGTAGCTCCTGAGTGATTCCCAGGCTGAGTGCTCCTTGCAGACTGCAACAGAGGCTGCAGAGTAGTCCTGTGCAATTTCATTCTCTTCCCTGACTCTTTGGAAGGCAATGACAAACTGTTGTCTTGACTTGGCTGTCAACAAAATTGGATCCTTACTTACCAAGAGTGATGTAGCTTTTCAGGCTGCTCTCTTATTGATTCTATTAACTTTCTTAGCAATCCATGAATATTTATGGCAACATACCAGCTGCACAGTTTACTGGTTCCCTTAAAGAGAAAGTTGTATTAAATTGGACATAGTTCAGTGACTTAAAGGCATCAAATATTCTCTAAGCTCCCGAGTGATGCATCCCAACAAAGAGGAAGTCAGGCAAAAATGGCAGGAGGAACAAGGAGCTCTTGAAGAAGCTCCATCTTGAAAAGGAAGCCTGCAAGGGCTGCCTACACAGAAATTGTCTGAGCAGCCAGGAATTATATCTGGTCAGAGACATTGAGGGCAACAAGAAAAGCTTTTATAGTGATAAAATGAAGATTAGGGAAAACATTGGCTATCTCTGGAGGGAAATGGGAGACCTGGTTCCCAGGACATGGAGAAGGCTGACATACTCCATGACTTTTTTACCTCAGTCTTCACTGGCAAGTGCTCCAGCCACCCTTTCCCCCTACTTTCCAAAGGCAAAGGCACAGAAAGGGAGAATGAACTAGTTGATGTAGGAAAAAATTTGGTTTGAGACCATCTAAGGAACCTGAAGGTGCATAAGGCACCTGCTGAAATAAATTCATGGATCCTAAGGAAAGTGGTGAAAAAAGTGACTAAGCCACTATGCACCATATTTGAAAAGTCATGGCAGTTTGGTAAAGTTCCTGCTGACTAGGAAAGAAGAAACAATACTCATTTTCAAAAAGGGAGCTACAGGCCAGTTAGTTTTGCCTTGGGGCCTGGCAAGATCATGGAGCATATCCTCCTGGAAACTCTGCTGAGGCACATAGAAAAACAGGAGGTGATTGGTGACATCTAGCATGGCTTCACTAAGCAAATGGTGTCTGAAAAATTTGGTAGCCATCTATGATGGGGTTACAGAGAAGTTGCTGCTGTCCCATCTGTCAAAGTGTTCAAGACCAGGGACACTGCGCAACCTGATCTAGTGCAAAAGGTGTTGGTCTAAGGTCCTTCCAACCTAAACCATCCTATAATTATGATTCTATGTTTTTAATCTCATGTATTTATGCTGAATTAGTCTCCAAGCAAATATATAAGTCATATGCTTTAGCATCTCCCCTTTTCTTTTTTCAATTGAGTAGGTTGTCTAGAATCTCAACTTTGCTGTGATCTCTACCTCAGTCAAATTCTGATTTGCCTAGCAAAAATAAATTACACTCCAAGGATTGGAAGTGCAATGGATTTTAGGCCTGCTGCAGGTTTTTGCTTCTGTTGGTATAGATCTTTAATCCTGCTATCATTTTCCTGAGAAGTTCAGTTGTTTCAAGTATCATGGCAAGAACCAAAGCGGGGACTATATCTCTAAAGAGATGAGGAAATGCTACATGTACCTGACTGAGGGCAAAGATAGCGAATGCAACTCAAAACCATTCCTGCAGAGTCCTCATCCTTGTGCCCTTTAGAGTTTGAATCATCAGCACTAAACTGAAGGGCTCCCCATGTATGCAGCACTCGGATTAATATGCCTGTCTCAATAGCTTGCTTGATTTGCATGCAGCTTTGGAAAATAATGTAACTTCTAATACATGTAAGCTGCAGACTGAAGCTTGAAAAGGGTGTCAAACAGACTTCAAGCTACATTACAGATGTCCTTCCTGGTGCTGAAGATGCCGCTCCACAAACATACTGCAAAGACAGCAACAGCAGTTCCTAGTATCTGAACTGTAGTGGCCTTCTGTGTTAGACTTGCCCTTGTGGCTACCTGAATAATCCCCTCCCATCAGTAATTTTTTCTGGAGTGTCTCTTGTAGACAAGTTTCTGCCACAGATGGTGCTAAGGCATTGCTCTTTGAATCTTACTTTGGGGATTTTTGTTTGCTGTCAGAATTTTCTGGATAACTACTGGGGCTGAGCTGAAATGATTAAACTGAGCAATTAAAAAGAAGGGATAGCAGGGAATGCAGCCCACAGAAGCCAGCCTGCTCCTGCAGTTGTTTCACAGCTGACTGCATAAGTGGATATCTGACACAACAAATGTTGCTTTGAGCTCTGTTTTCTGCTAAGCCATGGCAGTGATTCCATGGGGGCTTTCTTGTGGGTTATTGTTATTAAAGACTTCTGGTTAGAAAATTTAACTGGCGATGTTCTGACTACTCAGAATGTGTCTTTGCAGCAAGGAAGGAAATAGTGAGGTGAAGACCAATAGGGAGGGGAAAGATTCTTGGGACTGCTGTGATGATAGTTTCATGAAACCTGTCATTCTTCTGCCCCATAGGAGGGCTGAAATCCTAAAAGGAAGAAAATTTTGAGAGTGTTTGTCAAGTCTATATTTCACAGATTAAAAGTGGAAAAAAGAAAAGGAGGGAAAAACTAAAGAAAAATAAGAAGAAACCTCTTTCTGTGAAACCAGACTTAGAACCACTGGCTGGTAAATATTCCAAAGTCTGTCAATTAAAATGAAATTTTACAAAATTCCTGTATAACTATACAAAATGTTTAGGAGAGGTCAGGCTAACAGAAGGGAATTCAGCATAAAGGCTGGAGGAAATATTAGTCAGGGAAGATGAGAGAGCTAAAGGTGTGGTTTATGTTAGTGCTCTGAAAGAACATTAAAGAAGAAGGCAGTGCCAGTTGGTTAAAAATGGAAGATAAAAACATGAAAACTCAATTTATTTTATTTATTAATTTTATTTTACTTAATTTTACTTCAGGGTTATGAGAAACACATTTTCATTTCTCCTTTCTGAGGTCATAGTGTGTTATTGGTCTTGAATATGGGCCCAGGCATGGGAATGTTTATGCTTTTTTTATGTTAATAGATATTATGGGATGACTTTTCTGTGGACTGTTATGGACTGTAGTGGTGCCAGTCACAATCTCCTACTGTATCACCACAGATGAAAACCTGCTTTCTAACAGAAACAGGTAGCAGCTTACATGCACTATTGTATGAGATATTGCAGCACTGTTTTGTTATTAAGATGAAATAATGAGAAGTAATGAAGGTCTAAACCTGAGAAAAGACTTTTTGTCAGCCTAGAGCAGAAAAGCACATTACAGATAGAACAAAAGCTGTCATTTTACAGAGGAAATAACCCAATTATTATTATTTTTATTTCTTCTATAGTGAAGTAGATTATGGTAATCAGCTTGCCCTGTTTTAAGTCATTATTGCCTTTGCACCTACTCTTTATTATATGTTTGGAACCTCTGAATCTATCTGAAACTGACACTTTCATTAGTGGTGGTTGGAACTTGTGGTGGCTGGAACTTGTACCTTTTTCACAGTAAGCTTACTTCAATATTAATTCAAAAAGAATTTTGCACTTTTAGCAGGAAGATATGGATAAATTTGTCTGAAGGCAGAACTTTAGTAGTTTAGAGTGTCTGCCTTGTCGGATGGTGACTTGCTCCTAACCTGAGTGCAGTGCAGTGAGTACCTGAAAGCATAATGTAGTCATGTCTTCTGTCACACACACATAATTCACAAAAGGACATATGGGCAAAATGGTGTGAGGAGAAACTTTAGAAAGCTGTTTCAAAGTAACACTACAGACAATCCATCAGTTGCTAGAGTTATTTAAGGAGGTGATGACATAAATGCTGCATTTGCCCTCTGATCTCTTAATGCAAGCTCCTTTAGACAGACTGTAACTTCCTTCTCAGTGTGTGTATTTATGTGTGTTTCACTCTTCTTCTACAGCGACTTAGAGAGTTATTTTCCTCACAGGAATGGCAGTCACTACTTCATTCCAAAAAGCTTAAAGGGAAGATCCATTGCCATGAGTTTTTGGACCAAGATACATGACAGCAGAAACTTCAGCTTGCAGGAGGGGAGAAAGGGCTCAGAGCTAGTTACCTTTCTTAAGAAACTATCTTCCAGGTATTCTTAAACTAGATGTGCAAAATGATCCATTTTAGGAAAAAGTAGGCTTCATTTGGGAGACTTCTCCACAGGGAGCACAGGGAGAGTGAAGTTCCTCTTTTCCTGTATTGGGAAATAGTCTAAGATAGCAGAGAGGAGCTCTTTGCCTATACAGAGAGACCTGTGGCGCTGCACTTAAGGTAACTTTTTTCTTTTCATTTTCCTGACAAAACCAAAGGAGAAGAGCCCCGAGGAATTAAATCATGAAGAATGATGCAGACTGTCACAAGCTCAGACTGCTTAGTGACCTGAAGACCTTGGTTGTGCCACCCTCTGTGGAACAGGAAGGACAAGATGTGCCTCTTGACAAAGTTTCAAGTCTGTGATTCCGTTTTTTATTTGGAAGAAACTGGAATCCCAGATAACGTTCTCTATTTTGGAAGTAGACTTGTGAATGTAGGTGCCCGTCATTTTTCCTTTCAGGGTTTCTATTTTCTCAAATCTTCTATAATTTTCAGACTATTTTGGTTATGCAGTCTGGATAGGGATTCTCTTGCTGACTAAAGCAGCCCAGAGATTTGAGGCCTGACAAAAACACTTTAAAAGGGCAAGGAATTATGTGGGTCTTTGAGGGGGTTTGAGGTCCTTTAGCTTCTCTTGGGAGGATTTAGCATATCCTGTCAATTGTACTAGAAGCTGCAGTTGTCCTAGCAAGGGCTGTCCTTGATGGCATAACAAGCTGGTGGATATCCTTGTCAATTCAGCATTTCCTTAGGGCTCTCTCTCTGTAAGAACACAGCCTGTTGGAAAACAATTAGCTAAAATAGCTCATCCAAATAGCATGCTATGTGTGGACAAAACCATAATCTAGGGGAGATTTAAGTTTTGCTCTTGGGGAGTATCTCGGGGAAGTGTAAACCGTTGTCTCCTAAGGTCGCTTATATTTTCACATGTCTACTACTGGGGATAATTAAGATAATGGTAGATTGCACCTTAGTTGCAGCCGTGTATCTGTCATGAAGCATTCCCTTCAGACACCTTTGGAGTATTTTGTAATCCCTTCTTTTTTTTCTCCTTTTGAAACAATTTATTACACCTTTCACAAGACAACCATCTCATCCTGGACTTTAGTCATTATTGTATAACTTGAGCTATTAATAGGCTGACATAATTAATGTGTAGTTTCTTCACTGCTTTGTTAACATAAACCCTGGGAATTGTGAATTTTCTTTTAAGGCCATGACACCATTTATTTTCGCCAGCCTAAGTTTTAGAGTGTTATAATGCTTTTAAGTGCTTCAGAACTCACAGATAATGGTAGCAACAAGGCTTGATAGGTAGCTGATAAAGAGTAGCTTTTCCCTTGTGACCCTCCTTTCTTCCATCCCTTCACTTCACAGCAGCCTTTACTATACAGAGTTTGTGTACCTCTTTATATGCATCTTCTGTTCTAGGGAAGCACTTTTTCAATAAATACTAGTCAGAGTAGCAATATTTTTAGGCAGCAAACTTTGGCTAATGAATGGAGCTCTAGACTAAAATTCAAGATACGGAAAGTGTTTTAAAGTGAAACTTTACAATGGAAGTGGTAAAAAAGGATTATGCTTTCCTTATTTATATTGTGTTTGATTTTAGACAAAAAGTGCTCAGTTTTAAAACAGAGAGAAAGGAAATTTGTGAATCAGTCATCCCAAGTATTCCCTTTGGGACCCAGAGGTCAAACTGGTGCATTAATTTATGAACCATTACTAACACCAGAAATTTCCACTGGCAAAGTTAGTTAGCTATCCTGCGTCTTCCACCTATACAACCCTGATTATACAAATGAAAAACCGAACCTGTGTGGTATAGGCAGCTTTATCCATGGTGTCTATTTATTCTGTGTACTATTCTTTCACATTTTAAAGAATTAGCTGCCTGTAGCCCTGGGCAAAGAAAGAGATCAAAGGAGATGCCTATTGTATTCCTGAACTGGGACTTCTGGTTACTTAAGTGGCTGCTGTAGGTACTACCATGTTTAAATTACTGCTGAAAGGCTGTCTTGAATACATCTGGGGAGTTGTTAAAATGTGCTAATGGCTTATGGTTTTCATTGTGGGGCACCAAGGTGGATGACTTCAGTTCTCACGACCTACATTATGTCCTGTGCAGGTGCAGAGGAGACAGAAGAAATTTTTATTTTAATACAATTCATTTGAGCTAGAGCTTAACCTAAGGCCTGAAAAATACCTCATTGTTATCTATCTGTAAAAGCTGTTGACTGTTCCCGCATGGGAAGGCCTGGCAGGCTGAAATAAGTTATTTTCAAATTGTGCCCTGTTACACCTGTGACCATGATTGTGTGTCTGCACTGATGGACTTAATTGTTTTCAGTGGGACTGGGGCTTATGGAGAGTAGTTTAACTCAGCAAGGTGAAACCAAGGCAATGTGCAAATGTGTCAGACTTTATATATTCAAACGAGCAGGCCATACTTTATTTGTGACTGTGTTGGCTTTTCAGTGTGTTTGGAAGTAGGAAACTGTTTAATGAGTCAATTCAGCAGAGATGACTCTGAATGTTCATGGAAAGCAAGTCTACACAGTGAGCAGGTGCCATCTTCACACAATATAATTGTTTTGCACGGAGACTGAAGGGTGGGTTTGCTGAAGGAGATGGTACAGCTAAATTGTCAGACTGCTTCAGTGTTTGTACCTGTGCTGTGTTTTGTAGCTGCAGGCATGGGAATACACAGCCTGCTGGCTCTTTGAGAGGGTGAAAGCTCCTATCTGCTTAACACAAAGTTCTCTCAGTCTTGGTGCCTGCACATGTGGGATTAGATTAGTTCAGAGTAAAAGTGAATGGGTGAAGTTGGCTGTTATGACTACAAAAGTGCAGGTAGTGTATTTATGCTGAATTCGTTGAAAATAGAGGTTCTTTTGGGTGGAGCTCTGAGGAAGGGCTGTCTGTGAGCTTACTTAGCGGAAGGCAGGAGGGTGATGTTTTCAATCTGTTTTCATGAGGAAGACATGGATAAATAAAGGTTAAAAGACAGTTTGATGTAGAAAACAAATAATTTATTCCTCTTGCAAAGTCTCCAAACTACCATATTGGGAAATGCATGTGAAATCAAGCAATTGTTGAGACTTTTTATGTTTGCTAATAAAGGAATTTCATTTGAGAATGTTCTTTTTTTTGACCTCTCTTTTGAAATTCCTATCAGATGACTTGATGCAGAATCCGTTTTATTATAACTCTCTGTGTTGCCATTTCTTGAAAGCTATCTTTATAGAAGGAAAGACTGTTCTCTGCTAGAGATTATATAATGCTTGATGGCTGTAGACATGAGAGGATGTGATCTGCTAACAGTGATTTCTATAGTATACTCAGTGGCATTTTGAGGGGAAAAATAGAACAGGGACAGAGAGTTCTTTGCCCTTCTTTTTTGAAATTATTCAAACAAATTCTTCAATTATTCAAACAAATACTTTGTGAATATACCCTTTATTCAAGAACACTCTGGAAACATTATAACTGAAATAATGATTCTTTTTTTCCTTTCCTCAGTTAAATAATAAACCTTAAACTGAGAAACCCCTATGTGGGAGCAGGGTAATGGGGCTTACCAGACAGATCTGAGACCAGGAATAATAATCACTTTGTGAATGGACCCAGTGGATGAAAGTTGAAGTGATAGAAGCCCTTTCCTATCAAAACCAACGTATGTCTGGATAGGAAGGTATTCCTCCTGCACTGTCCAACGGGAAAACAAGGATCATAATGGTTTGGGATGCATAGCTCTTCAAGATGCTGATAGTGAGGCTGATTCGGTAGCCTAAGAGTTGGGGCATTCTCTTGGAAGAACAAAAATGAGTGCCTGATGTTTAAAATCTTGAGAAATTGCCTTGTTCAAATGTCACAGATGAGAGTCTGTAGAGCTTGTTGACTCTTCCTTACCTGATAATGCACTGTATTGACTATTTCTTATATTAAAGGAACATAGATATGGCTAACTTTACCGAATGTGCTGAGAAAAGCAGATTTGCTGTGGTTAAGCTTTAGATTTGCTGCTCTTGAGTCATAGGTCTGTAAACTAGATCATGTTTTTGTTAAACTACTGCTGATAATTTCTTTATATTTTCAAAGATTTGGTCTGTAGCTGTCCCTGTCCCAGTCTATGCTGAAGATCACTTGCTTTCCTTGCACTGAAACAGCAGAGTGCTTAGGCAAGCACAGAGTAATTCACTCAGTGTACTGCCAAAATACCTGTACAGTTTGCAGCTCTTGCTGCACAAAGGAAGAGCTCAATCTTCAATGCCAGCCTGGCACAACTTTCGTATTCTGGTCAAAGAAGGTTTTCAGGTGTTGTAGGAAGAAAACAGAAACTCTTGAAAGGCTGGGAGAAATGGTCTGAAAACTAAGACTTGGATTCTAACTTAAATGGTAATTTGTCTTGCAGAGTGAGTACGCCTCATGTTAGTTAATTCAGAGTCCTGCTGCATGTCTGGAATGTGGAGTTCAGTGTAGATGAATAATAAATGAATGTAAGAATGTTAAATTCAGAAGTTAATTTTAACAGCATCACGTGCATTAGTGGCAGCAGAAAAAAAATGCATGTGAGTTTATATTCTGTGAAGATGTGACAGTTATGAGACTCGTCAGCACTTGCAAATGTTTAACTTAGATGGTGCTCTTGCATGCTATACTCCCTCTAATTTTGATGTTCTGGGCCTCAGCTAAAAGGAGTTAGACATTGGGTTTTTCTAACTCTTATACTATAGATGTGTGATAGCTTGTTCATTCCCTTGAAATATTTTGTGATATATTGCAGTTTACATGTGTCTGCTTAAATGGATTTAAACATTATATGATCTACTTTTAGCTAAACTAACCCTCAAAAACCAGACAAATCTATTAAAAATAGACGAGTCTATCTTAAAAAGATCCCAGCAAAACTTGTTGATCAAATATAAGACTAATAATTTGAGAACAAGTGATCAAGAAGAAAAGGGCAGAGCTGACACTTCTCCTAGTTATAGTAGAAGCTGTCAGCTGCATTATGAGGTGAAAACAATGATCCCCTTATCAGATCTGACAACTTGAAAAAAAGTATTAAATTATCATTATAGAAATAAACTGAACTTTAAACCAGACTTTTCAATTGCTGTATCACAAAGTGTTGAACCAAACTGACAAAAATAATAGACCATATTTGATCACATAGCTCTCCCTAAAATAAGTGAAAAAATTAGTTTTATTTTTGGGGCAAAGCAATAAGTGGGTTTTTATGCTGTTAATAAGTAAAAATATAATTGAAATACTGATTATTTAATCCTTATTTTAATTTGAATTTTTAAATTTGTGTTTTAGAATGTGCATCATATATTAAAGAGTAGTATATGTACATAATTTTTAAAGAAACACTATACATGTATTGGGAGTACATGCTCAAATTTATTTACCAATAGGCATGTACGAAAGAAAGAATTGGAAACTGTTGAACTAGAGAAAAGACACTTGAAAAGTAAATAGGTATTAGATAATTTAACATCATGCATTTAGTGTCCTACAACACTCTAGATTGCTGATGTTGTGGGGGAATGGAAATTTGCCTGTGGTTTACCTCAGTTTGCTTCACATGGTATGTCTCAGAGGTGAATCAGTTGTCATGTACAGAATGCAGTGTCCTGTGGTGCTGCTGTTACTCTGAGATGTGTTGTGCAATGCTTGAGTAATGAATCCCACTAGAGTCTATGCATTAACTGCTGGTATTTTGCTGAGTTCATTAGCATCCTTTTTTAGGTTTTAGCTTTTTAAAGTGAGTGGCTTTGACTGGAATGATTAGCACTAACCTTGGTGCTGGTGGGAAGGTTAAAATGACATAAAATGTTTTGGAGCACAAACTTTGTCATGGTCCTCATTATGTGAAATACTGCTGTGTAAGTTGGTCAAGGACACCTTGATTAGTCTGTAACATCCTTTGATTAACATTTTCTTTTCCCCCCAATGACAGATATTTATTAATACAAGCTATATAATGAAGATGTATTTCGTCTACAGAACTATATACATGTTCTTGTATTTCTGATTATATAGCAATTTTTGAATTAATGGTAAAAGACTAATGACCTGAGGAAAGATCTGTGGAAATGGAAAACTTTGCCAATCTGACTGTATTACATGGTGCTTTTTATGTTGGTTCTACATGAATGAATGTATAATCATGTATTTAATGTGAATATCGGACATTACTCTGTGGTAATGAATTAGCCCATTATATTGCACAGGAATTGCACAGGGAAATGCAATCAATGACATTTCATTTTCATTTCAGCTAATGTCACTATTTTTATACTCTCATTTCAGTCTTTTTCTTTCACTTCCAAAGTCTAGTGCTATTTTTGCTTAAATGTTTTTTCTAGTAATTTTTAGACATACTTGCTATATTCTATTCAGAGGAAGAGAACTTGGGGATAACTCAAATCCATAGACAACCAATCAATTACTTGGAGTTTCATCTTTCCATGGTCTTCCTATGCATTTTCCATCTGATTTGCTGTAAAGGCAGTCCCTTTCTACTGGATTAATTATAAACCTGGGACATCTTTCCTACACCTCCTTTATCTGCACCTGTGCACAGTTCTTCTATGCTCAAATAAATACTTTGCCCTGCAAAGCAAACTAAGGGTCAAACAGACCAAGCCTCTCCTCTGCATCAACCACCTGCACTGATGAAAAATGTTGTGCTGGTGCTAAGCACCAAACAGGTCTTTTAGAATGGGATATTTCTACCATGCAGGTGACCTGTCTAGAGCTATTCTCCCATGACAGAGGGTGGAGGGTGTGTGTGCCTAGAAAATGTTACATTTTTGGACTTTCTCAGCTTGTCCTAAAAAGAAATAATGTGTTCTTTTCAGAAAGCAGGAGGAGATCAGGTGGCTAGTTGTTACTGCAGTTTGCCCACATATTGTGTTGGTAACTGGTGGGCCACCACTGATGCTGTTTTCTAGAAGATGTACTGCCAAAATACTCACAAAGGTCTGCTGGGGAATGGAAGGAGAGCAGGAATGAATCTTAGAGGATGTAGGTCAACAGAAATATGAAAGATTATTTACTTGCCACTCAATATTAGGAAGTTTTTCTACCTTGCTTTAAAACCCACAGCTTCCAGGTTTTTAAAAATAGTTGTGTACTTTTCAAAACCCCGGTGTAGCTTAACTTCCCTCCCTGCCTGCCCCTCCTGTTATTTATGGAAGACATTAGATCCATTCTTTATTTCAAGACTCGTTTAGACTTACAAGAACGTAGTTTTATTGAGAAAGGTTGGCTCTGCTTATCTGTGAGGTAACTTTCCAAAAAGTTTTTTGCACTTGTATGTTTTCTTCTATTTTGCTTCAGTTTCAGAACCCACTCTACTTGATGTTTTATTTCAATTCTGAGATGGTTCTTCCTACTTCAGTTGTGTTAAATATTTATATCATTTAAAGAGAAATAGTGGAAGAAATAGAGTTGGGATCAAGTTATTGTTATCAAATATTGCCCTGGGGATGCAATGAATAAGTCAGGTGTTTAACATGAAAGAGTGATCAGTTTAATTTGTTCATCCTTCACATCTGTGTAATCATGTAATTTATCAGTAGTTAGCGCAAAATGTCACTGGTGACAATGTTATAAACAGATTTTAATTTACAGATAAATGTTACAATACTGAATATTAAAGAAGGAAATTGAACTCCTTTTTTCAGCTGCTTATATGAATCCCCACAGATATGTTAGGTGTGCAGCAGCATGGACAAAATTATGAGTAAAATGTGTTTATTATTTAAGCAACACGTGCTCAGCTTTTAAGAGAGCGCATATGGTTCTGCTTTTCAGTTTAATGCTCAGTTTTTAAAAGCATGGAGGCTTAACTTTGGGGTTCAAAATAAAACAAATCTAAGGTCTGTCCTGTATTTCATCTTAATCTTATGAGCCCTTGTTTTTGTTCAGAATAAAGCACTAGTGAACCAGAATGCCAAGTCCTTCACTCTTGCATTTCTCTCAGCCTTAATTTCTCCCATCTCTTGTGTTCTATAGTAAGTCTATGTGGCTTTTTCTTTATTTTTATGCTGAAGCAGTAGAATAAGTGCAG
Organism: Sialia sialis; assembly: GCA_009812075.1. Classification (NCBI taxonomy): domain Eukaryota; kingdom Metazoa; phylum Chordata; class Aves; order Passeriformes; family Turdidae; genus Sialia; species Sialia sialis. The sequence continues at coordinate 66,741,563 of VRYO01001463.1, forward strand.
ATTATCATTCCTTCCTTTGGCTCTACTTTGCTGCTGTGATTCTTGAACAGAAATAATATGAACACTTAAGTATGAGCAGAACTGCAACCTTGTGAAAATAATAAAGTCTAGTTTTCTATAGATTTTGGCCTTAAGAAACATGGCTTTGACAGCAATGGCAAAATCACATAAAAATGTGCAGGAAACTATCTTGACACAGATTTTTGGGGTTCTGGTTTTAGTATGTCGCATCTTCTACTGCATTTCCATCTTGCCTAGTCGAAGAAGAGGAGGCTCTGTCTCACGATTAATGTTCCAAAGTTTGCATTGATTTCTGCTCTCTGAAACTCTCCTCAGCAGTCAAGATTTCACTGTGCTTCTCAATAAGAGTCTTGATTAAGACTTTTCTGAAGAACTAGTACAATATTACATATAACTAAAAAATGCCTGAATTGGACAAAGAAGTCTGATGTTGTGGGTAGCTCTGGACAGCTCTGTTGTATGAAGATTTTCAACTGACCTTGATTAGCTGTGAAAGAAAAAATCTCCTGCAAACTACATGCCAAAGTTCTGCCTCTAGGAAATTCTTCCTGCTCTAATGACAGAGTTTGAGCATGTCTGTGTGGCTGTAAGCAATGTCTTTGCCGTAGTTCTTTATTTTTTCCTTGGTGTACAGAAAAAGTCTCAATTTTTGCATTTTCGGGTTGGGTTTTTTTAATGTTTTAACACATCTAAGTGTAGACTGTGAGTAATCTAGACCATGTCCTTTGATAATGGCCTTGCAGAGTGGTGACAGTGTATTTCTGGACTGTCATGGTTCATAAATTTTATGTGGCTGATGAATTACACAGTAGATATCCACCTCATACTTTGCATTTCCTGCTGTGGATAGAGAAACTTCCTGAGATCTCTCTGGTAGAGAGGGACAAATAATTTATTGACTTTTCTCACTTCTGAGTTTTGTAGGCGAAGGACTAAAAATACTTCTTGCTGTATGACAAGAAACCTAGACGTTTTCCTAAGTCTGTTATTAAACCATCTGGGAAATGATGTTTTTTCTACCAAAGAAAAAAAACCATGCTATTTCATTTCAGTGCAGTTGAGCAAACTTGAAGGTCAAGTTTTCATGTATAAATGCCATTATAAGAAGCATCTCTCCTGTATGGCAAGCTAGCTTCTAACATCTAAGTTCTGTGACTGGGAACTACCCTTGTCCTTCATGCCTTTCAAAGGATCTTATCATAATTTAAATTGTGGGATGCCATAGATTTACTAAAATTGGCCACAGCCAAGAGTATCTGGCAGCAGGATGTTCTTGGGACAGCTGGATGCCTGAGGCACTGCCCCTGCATCCATGCACCCTGCGCTGCTCTCTGATGACAATACTCAGGCTCAGGGGGTTGTCTCCAGGTCCTCTTCCCGCATCCCATGGGACTGCTCCTTGTGAAGCTGGGCTCCTTTCCTGCTGCCCACATGCCCTCTGCATCTTCCTGTTGAAACCACTCTTTGCCCCTGTGGTCTTCTAACACACCTTGGAACATGTGGCTTTTGCTTTAGTCTTCCCACCTCTGCAAGGCTGAAAAACTCACAGGTTATTGAAATTCTAAACACAAAAGTGTTGGAGTAGACTTGGTGGGAATGAGTTTTAAAGGATGATTTGGAAGTAAACAGTAAAATTATAAGGATATCTTCAAAGTTGTTACAGTTCTTTGTGATGAGTGCTTGAATTTGGTTACAGGCATCTGAAGAGATGCACAGAAATGAGCTTTGAATGTGGCTGACTGATTTTGTCTGTACTTTGGCATGGATATGCAAATAACCCAGTGATCTTAAGCTGTTTGAGGTAACAGTGAAGTGAAGATAGAATATAAAAAAATGTAGAACATAAATCTAGTAGTTGAAGTAATTTTTAACTTTTCATATATATGAAAAGCTTAGCTTCCTAAACAGTAATTTTCTTTAAAATGGCATATTTTTGCAGTCTGAGTTAGATGGAGTATGTCTGTATCTGTAGAGTTAATATGTCTATCTGTTTATGTATATTGCCTCAAGAGCAAGTAGTTCAAGGATAGTTGGGAGGTTCATAGCAATGACAGAAATTATAAACCCCAGGGCAGTGTTTTCAGGCTTAGCAGAAACAGGACAGAGCTTGGAACCGTAGATATTGCCAGCAGCCCTGCTTGACTGGGTGGCTGGGAATGATGGACAGATTTATCACAGGTAAGTTCATAAAGGTCTCTATGATTCTGACAGTGGTGCATATATATTGGTTGTAGGCGCAGTATTTTAGAGGCATAAAGTCAAAGAAAGGCTATGTTCCCAGACGGGATTAGAGAGCAATAATATCATATGTCCAGAGTGACTGTCATTGGCAAACAAGCTAGAGATGTGTCTTTCTAATGGACTTAGACTGAGCAAAACACTACTTCAGATGACATAAGAGCCACAGCTGATTGTGTTATCAGTTTCAGTGATCATCAGAGCTGAAGGGAAACCAGAAACTTCCAGGTGTATGTTTGGAGAAGCGATGTGCATGTTTAATGCCATTAATTTGAGATGAAGCGAGCAGGATCTTTTGGGTTGCTGTCCTAGAGAAAAACCTTTCTCAGACACTTGTTTATTGGATTGCTTGGGAATATAAACTGTACTCTTAAAGCGGTAAAAAACAGTGATTTTTAAACTTTGAATTGCAGTCCCAGGATTTATTTTTTAAAAATCAGGTTTTACTGGCTAGTATCTTTGCTATCCAAGACCTGATGCTGATGTGTAGAAGTCTAATTATTAGCAATTACAAAGATATGAATTATTTGAACTGGACAATTACAAGGAAATAAGGTTTTTTCCATGCCAAGCGTCCTGAAAAAATTATACCACAGGAACATATATACTCAGTCAAACCAAGTAATTGTGTATTCTTACCCTGTCTCTGATAAATGGCTGGGAAGTATAAACACACTAAGAATAAAAGAACAGGGAAAGTGTCATTACAAAGAATAAAAGAACATAGGTGTCTACCATACATATTTCTGACTCTTGTCCAATTTTTACTGATCATTTCCAAGGAATTTCGGAGCCACCTCTGATTTCTCCAGAGTTAGGACACCCTTAATGGATTGGTTTTTTGTGATTATGTCCACTCTCTTCTTGGATTTGTGTAAATTTTTAATATAATTATATCCTTTTCAAGGAATTCTATGATCTGTCTTCATTTTGAGAAGTAGCTGAATGGATCTATGAAGATGGATATTTACTAGAGGTGTCCATTTTACCAAAAGCTTGGAAACCACACAAGTTAAATGGAAAAACATTTACTTTGTCTTTTGTGGGGTGTTGACATACATTTTATGTCCAATATTGTGCCTACATTACACATTTAAGCATATTGATTTACTACTCTGACCTAGAGTGGAAAAGGAGTTAGAGAGTGGAAATAAAAGAAAATACGTGGGATATATTGATTAATCCTGCTGAAATTTGGGGTATGTCAGCCTGTTCAAATCAGCGTGATGGATGTGACTGTCAGGAATCACACCTTTGGTGTGTTGAGACTTGTGAGCCAGCAGCTTTCAGGAGCTTTTTGTGGGAGCTGTGACAGTAAATTGGTGTCATGGGACAGGAGGATGAAAGAGATTGAACCACCACTTGAATCTTTTTATCTGGAATGGACTCAGCTTTCTCCATCCCTGAATGGGGGATAGGATGTATCTGGAATGTGCAGGAATAGGACATGCTAAGCCTTGAACCCTTTCTCTTTGTGGACAATATTTGCTTCATCCTTATCTTCCTAAGTGAAGTGTGTCTTATGTGTTGTGCTGATGCAGCCTGAAAGAATAAAAATATTTATGACTCTCTGAAAATTCTTAGATAAAATGCAAAATGAGAGAGACAAATTTCTACAAAACTGAATTCCATTTTACAGAAACATTTGCAAGTTTTGGTTGACTTTAAAAAAAAATAATAATTTTTTTTTTAAAAAAAATTGGCTGTCTCCTTACAGAAATGTTCAGATTGGGAGCAAAAGGAAAGGGCAAAATTGGAAACTCTTTTGCACATAGAAAGTGGCCTGGTCCAATAGCTGCACTTTGTGCTCTGTATGGCTGCACAGTGGGAGAAAAAATTCTGAGGGTGGTGTTGGCTGCTGGGATAGGAATAAGATGCTGGCTTCAGGAACATTTATTTTGTTGTTGCACCATGATTGAATTATTTAAGGATCAAAATGATGAAGTGAATATGGGGTGTGTAACTGCAAAGGGGCCTTGATCCCAGCTCAGGTGGTGTGGTTCCTGGATGGCTGGAAAGGGAATTGTCCTTAACAACTGTACAATAAAACATACAAGTTCCCTGATACAACCTGAACATCACTTGTCCCCCTGATGGGCTGTGACACTACTTCCTGCTTTGTAGAAATAGCTGATTTTGTTGTTCACTGTTTTTTCCTAAAGGAGGTGATTCATGACACCAACTTAAGGCTGATCTGGATTGATTTTTGAGAACGAAGGGTGGGTCTGAAGACATATCTTAAAAGTACTTCTTGTGGCATTATATAACCTGCATTTCTTCTGGTGCTCAGAGATCTGCAGAAGCGTGAAGGACAGACAAGAATCCATCTTTTTTATTTGTGTATAAGTAAATTCAAGTAAGTCTCCGCAGTTTTTATCATTCTCACCCCATATTTTTAAATGAGGAAAATTATCTCTGCTGTCAGGTTAATAATGATGACAATTCCTCTGTTTTGGATTTCTTTGCTCTGTGCAGCAATAGCATCATATTGCACAACCAAAATCATAGCTGAAGCTATGATTATGGGTAGTGCAGGCAGCTGTGCTTGACACAAGTCTAAACTAACTAGGAAAGCATGCCTCTTCTGTTGTCCTCCTACGGTGAGAGCATTCACCTTGATTTTTTTAGTAGTCTCTCTAGTTTGATGAAACAGGTGGGATTTTATTGTGGTTATAAAATTGGAAAGCTGAAATGTTCTGGAATGTGTTTTTTTTCCCTTGTACATAATGAACCATGACTATACCTGAAAATACACATAGATGTAAATGTCTGAAGAGTCCCTCTGCAACAACAGCAGACTGCTAATTCAAAATGGGGACGGACTGCTAAGTACTACATGTCTAATAATGTTTTAAAAGCCTCTTGAAACAGCTCTGTGTCATTCAACAAGAGCATTTCTAGGAGAGTGTTATTTTAGGAAAAATTGCTTGAAAACATTCTAAAATATGCATTGGAACTGAATACATACTATTGCTGAAGGAATTCACATTCAACTCTGCAACTGATTTTTCTGCAGACTTGAAGTAACTTTTTGGTGGTCTCTTCTTTCCAGTGCATCTTTTGTGAATGCATGTGTACAGTGTCTTGTTTAATATATTAGAAATCCTGATTTTATGAGATCTCTTCATAAAGAGTTAAGGAAGTGCTGTCATATTAATATGAATGCTTTCATTTGAGCCTAAGATTGTAGTGCAGGATAATATGAACACTCAGAAATTTCCAAGTTGTTTTTGTACCCATGCTAAGGCTGCAAATAATAAAAAAATAATATGATCTCCATTGGTGTTTCAGCATATTTCTCTTTAGGTATCTCAAAGCACAGTGGAAAACTTGTGATGCACTGGTCTAGATGTTTAAGACCCCTACCAACCCAAACTGTTTTATGTTCCTATGAGATATTTTTTATTTGGGAAAAAATGATCAAAGCATATGCCTTTATGGATGCAGGGAAACTTTTGTGGTTGGTTTAGTGCTGGCCAAATTGCCAGTGCACCCACTGGAATTATTTAATAATTTCCAGAGGTGAGATAGGATTAGGAGGAAGGCAAAGCAGGCTCAAACTTTAAAGAGTATAACAAAAAACTTTAATAACAAAACTAAAAGAATAATAGGAATTAGAATAAAACCTTCAGAGCACTTCTCCTCCTCTCCCACACCCTCTTTTCTTTCCCACTGACAACATACAGAAAGAAATCAGTCAGTTTGCCACCTCTAGAATTGTCTCTCTTTAGTTGACTTAGGGAGAGGAGTCTCTCATCGTGCTATGGAGACTTATCCACAAGAAAACAGTTGTCTTTTTGCTTTTAATTTCCATGAATAGCAGCTGCCCGGGAATCTCCAATCATGAAGTCCCTCCCATCTTTTCACAGCCTTCCCACAGTTGAGTTCATGGGCCATGTCAGCTTATGGTGTACTATTTTAAGGATGAGCTGTTCAAAAGCAAAGGTTCTCTTCATCTATCTCTGAGATCATCCTCATCTCTGGGAACAGAGGTCTTCTCCCCTGGGGGCAAAGGGTCTTCATCACTCTCTCTCTCTGTGTTCAAGCTTCTAATCAAATCACAGTTGCTTGTTCAGCATGGATGCCTTTGCTAAAATATGAATGTTCCATCCCCCCATGCTTTTCCATGATATATAGGGATATTTAATACATCATTGTGCATCACCATGGCTTACAAGTCAATTTCAGCCTAAGACTAAGGCATCTCATTCTCCTTTCATCTGGGACCTGACTCCTTTTTTACTGACCATGGTGTCTTCATGTTATTTCTCTACATGTCTTCACTCTGTCCTCTTCTCTCACTCAAGAGAGGTTTGAAGGTTCGCAAGTCTCATCTGTGCACTAAAAGAGTTAATGTCTCACCTGAGGCCTGCAGATTGTCATGTGATCGCTGCTGGTTGAGGCTGGAGTTGTTTGTGGTGGAGAATTCTTCGATGGCCATGGTGGGAGGTGGGGGGGAGCTAGGATCTTAGTAGCCAGACTAGAACACAGAGGCAGCATGCTGTGGGTCGATGGCTTCCCCTTCCCCTGCCTGGTGGTTTCTGGTGAAACTCAGCACTGGTAGCATTTCAGTTGAGCTATGGTCTGGCCATGCTGGGGCAGGTGCATCTGGCTTGTCCAGCGCTGCACCAGGACGTGGCCTGGCCATGTGGGGGACCAGGCTGGCCTGCTACCTGTATTCAGGCCAGAAGAAAAAGAGAAATTCCTGGGGTTAGTAGTTTTAAAATGTGACTCTCACAGGGGTGTGTTTAATTCTCTAATTTATTTATCAGCATGCCTATTCTCAGAGCCAGCCAGCAATTGGTTTTTCCAGCTGTTGAGGAAGCTTCTCCTAGAATATCACTTCTATGGCTGGGGTAATTCCCTCCTTACCAAAATTCAGTTAATCCAAACCCAGCACAAATAGGCATGCCAAGGGGAACACAAGACTGCCACAACATGTCTCCTTCCACATCTTTCTGCTTGGCACCAACCTCACCCTTATGAGACTTTTTCTGCTCTTCCTAGGGGTAGGGTTCAGAAAACCAGAAAGCCCAGACTTCTAAGCCCTCTGTGGTTTCAAAAGGCATGCCCAGAGGTTCAAAAGACTGCCACAACATCGATCCCTCCACATCTTTCTGCTTGGCACCAGCCTGAGCCCAAGGCCACTTTTAATGCTCTGCCTAGGGTTAGGGTTCAGAAAATTAAACTCCAGAGCTCCAAGCACACTGCAGCTACAAAAGGCATGCCAAGGGAACACAAGACTGCCACAACATAGCTCCCTCCTCATCTTTCTTCTTGGAACCAGCCACACCCCTATGAGGCTTTTACCAGTCTGCCTAGGGTTTGGGTTCAGAAAATCAGAGCCCAGAGCTCCAAGCACACTGCCGCTACAAAAGGCAGGCCAGGGGGACACAGGACTGCCAAAGTATTCACTGTTACTAGTTGTTCCTTTCTTCTAAGCAAGCCATCAACAGCCCTGTGCTTTGAATGTATTTTTTTGACAATAATACCTGAATTTAATGAACTTTTATCTTGGGAAGGATGCAAAGAGGACTAATACCACTGAACTAATTTGTGGCCTTTATTTATAGTGAGGAGTCTGTCTTGATAGTTTAGTTAATTGAGAGACACATAACAGTACTCCTTTTGAAGACCAAAGTTTTAGGCTCACTTATTCTTCCCCTTTTCTTTTGTCTCTCTCTGACCCTATTGCTTCATATTTTTCCCCCCACTTGTTACCAAGTAACAGCCAGCAAATTGACCTTGTCTTTAACAGGAGAATGCTTGAGTTTTGTTTGGCTGGAGATGTTTCTTCCTGCTTGATTCCTTTAAAGACAGCAGTAATATCTACTTATTTCTGCTAGGAATTTCAGATATTCTGGAAGGACTTTTTGCTTCACTGTGCAGGTGATTTCTTTAATTGACCATTAACCTGGGTTGAAATGAGCCTTTTCTTTTCATCTCATAATGCAGTAGGGCATTCAGTTCCTGGAGATGCTTTGAAGATTTCATTTCTGCTTGTGGGTTTTTTATTTATTAAATTTACAGTTCTTTCGCATTGATTCTACACACTAACACAGACTGGGTTCTACTTCATCTGCAACACTCAGTGTGGGTATAGTTGGGAAGTGGTATAATGCTGTTTTTAATATTTCTTCTTTTTCCTGTGAGGGCCACAATCCTAGTGTTCCAAATCCCTAAACGTAAAACCCGCAAACCAGTCCTCCCACTGTGTTGTATGCAGTTTTCTCTTGTAACCTAAGGAGTATTTAAAACCCTTAAAGCAGCTATTACTATATTGTTAGAAATCCTAGCCTTCTACTGCCCATCAACCCTTCTTACCAGCAAAGCCTTTGAAATTCAAGTATCTTAGTTTGATGCCCATAGGAAACTATGCTAGCTTCTAAAATTGATTTAAAAGCTCTTTCTGCAGCAACCTATTAAATTGTAGTATTGCAATACCTACTTTGCATCATCATTGTGGTCATCTTGTGAAGAGATTGACATGGCAACACAGGCCTGTAGGCCAGAGGGTCCAAGACCATGTCTGGAAAGAGGTAGTCCATCAGTTTAATAGTCATAAATGGGATTATGTCTTAGTAAATGCTGTGGAAATGAAAAATCCTGTAGCATCATAGGAAATGTTTTTCATTTTCTTTAAAATACCTTTCTTTTTGAAGGAGGCTTAGAGAGTCTGGTTCAATAAACTGCACTTAATTTACACAGTTTTTGTTTACTCAGACACGTGCTCAGAAATATATACTCTCTGTGGAATAGTGAGTTGTACCAGGTAGAAATTCAGACTAAGACAAAATTAGTGACTAGAGAGATGCTTTCATGGGCAAGTCTGTTTTCTTAAGAGCAGTAAACTATGTGTGCTGTCTTTACCTCTGAAAGAATGAACGAACTCTGCTGAAGTGAGTGGTATCTTTGCCACTGCTCTGAATGTTTTGACAGGAAGATCTATGTTTTGACTAAGCTTGACTGATCTTTCACTCTTGTATTAAAAAAAATGTTTCTTTCCTTATCTATCTTTTTGATACTTAGTTGTCTCAGACTATTTAAGCGTGTGGCTCCATTGATTGTGGCTGGGATAAAGTTAATTTTTACAGTGCTGTTTTGCATGTGCTCACACAATCTTTTCTGTTTCTCAAATTGTCCCACCAGCAGTCGAGGAGTGCAGAAGAAGTTGAGAGAGGACGCAATTGGGAAGCAAATGACCCACATTGTGTAATGTTGTTACCAGAAGGCACAAGGGGAAGAAGAAAGAGGGAAAATAAGAGGAGGGGGTTACCGTGGGAGTGATGGCATTTGTATTCCCAAGTTGCTGTTAAATGCGATAGAGCCCTCTTTTTTGGGGAATGGCTGAACAGCTGCCTGACCTTGGGAAGTGGTGAACAAATAACTTGTTTTGCTTTAGTTACATACCTTTGTATCTTTTGTACCTTTTAAATCATCTTTATCTCAACCCATGTGTTCTTGCGTTTTTATCTTTCTGATTCTCTCTGTCATCCCACAGTGAGGGAGTTAGCAAGGGATTAGGTGATGTTTTGCTGCCCACTGGGGTTAAACCATGACAGAGGCAAACTCTTTAAATGAGTGTGACTGATTTGCACTGCCAGTGCTTTAACTACTGTTTCCCATGGACTTCTGTCCAGCAAAGCTGACGAGGACCCCAATATAAGCCAATGCATTCTTGAGGGTGTCACCTTCTTCTCACATGTACATTCCTTTTAAGAGAGCAGGTGATAACTACTAGCACAAGTATTATTTTTTTTTAATTCAGCTTTTATTCTAATACAGCAGCTCTAGTATACTCCAGCATGCATGAAAATGGAGTAAAATATTTGGGTGTGCACTTAAGTGTCTACCCTAGAACATACATGCAATAATGTGTCTGTTTTCTTACTGCCCTTCATATCAGTTTTATATGCAGAACAACTGTATATTGTCTGCTGACATTTTTGTGGGACGTTATATTGGATGGCTATGTGAACTATGTTATGACATTGTATCATCTTCTGAAAGTGGTACTGTTACTTATGTCAAGATAGCTTACTTTGTAGTCTTTACTCATTCCTTAGTGACTAGAAAGCTAATGATTTAAAGATTAGTTTGGAGAGAGACTTCTGTGGATGCCATCAGAATTATAGTAGTAGCCTTTTTGTCAACAGATCTTGTCTTAGACCTTCATTGAAAGGCCTTAGACTTTAAATCATGTTTTTGTCAAAGGCACTACTAGAATGTACTACAGAGTGGCCCACTCTGAAAATTGTAGGATGCAGTTAGTTGTGGAGTCTAGTTTGTAACTACCCATTTACAAATAGCAGGCTAAACACAGTGTCCCAGCTACTGCTGGTGCTAGTTCTGGAAGATGCTCAGTAGGCACTCTGATTTTTATTATAAATCACTTCATCTTTGATCTGCTAGTCTTTGTGTCTTCAGAATAACTACACTACAAACACACAATAGGCATTGTTTTAAGACCAGATGATGATTGTTTTTCATGCTTTTGTCCCCATTTGTACTAACCTCTGCTTTCAGCTTTTGGGAGTCTGAGAGTATTTCAACTGTGTGGGGAAAAAAATCCCACTAAACCCCATTCTATAATCAGATGTTTATGCAAGTGTGTGAGCACCTTCTGGTTGGTTTCATTCCAAGGGGTACAAATAGCTTTTAATGTGTTTGATATTACCTAAGAAGAGAAAGGTGACAAATCTCATGTACTGTGAGTATAAAGTAAAGCGTAAATTATGGCATACACATATGTGCATGTTCTTCAGATTCATGGCTACCACCTGGAAAATTGTAAACCTGGTCATGGCATTTGTTTGAGAGATTGATCTGAAATCTGTAGGAAGATTGTCATGACATTTCTTACCTTTTTTTTGACAGAAGAGACAGAACTGAATTTTGGCTCAGAACAACGTGAACATTGTGCTCTCTCTCCCAAAGCAATTGGTATGGGCTGAAATGAGCTGGTGAGTGACATTGCTACTCCTAATTCTGTTTGAAGTTGTTTGGCAGCACCTTGAGAGTCCAATTGGCTGTAGAGATGGGCAGAACTCACAGGATGCTAGTTTACTCTTTCCTTTCCTAATATTTCTTCTTCCCCTGGTGCAGTAAGGTTTCCTCTAGGCACACCAAAGGTTGAAATTCTACTTCCATAACTTTTTAACTTGTGCAGTAAAAGTTTTGAAGGCTTAGCCTAGAAATGTCACTTTTCTGCTTGAGAAACCTTGTTTTTGGAATATCCAATTCTGATGTGTAGTAGGAGGATTTATGCTTGCTGACAGAGGTAACTGCTGAGGCATGGCAAAACACATTTACTTAAAATTTCAGCATTTTTTTTCTAGGTAAAGAAAAGAAATAGTATGAATAAATGAAGTGAGGAGTGTTTATGAATTAGATGTGATATAAAGAAATGAATTTTTATTCAGAAGCCTGAATTGCTGCAAATGTTGCTATATTAGAACTGAATGTCATGGATGCCCTTGTCAATATTAAAACTTTGGTATAAATACTATTTCTTGCATATATGCTAAGAGCATGGTGGACTCTTCACAGGAGCTGAACTAATCTATAAGCAAGCATGGACTTTAAAGATTGCATGTGGTAGTGTAGGCTGTTCTTAAAGGGAATTAAACAAATAACAATTATCTTCTTCTAGAATTTTAAGTGTGAACTAGTCTTTTCTTATTAATTTGCTTTCTGCTTCATGAGTACTTATGCTGTCTTTTCCACATGTCTGACATATTGATTCCATTAGTTTTCTCAGTTAACTCAAAAGGCATCAACACTTGTAGTCTTACCCTGTTTTCTTACAGGGGAAAGCCCTGGGAAAGGTATGGACCCTGTTGTCCAATTACAGCAGGTTATTTTTTGGATATCACTTCTTTAGCAGTTATATAAACTCTGGGTGTACCACCATTGCAACAGCAATGTCATTTGGTACTTTTCAGAAGTCCTTAATACCACGAATGAACCAATAATAGCAGTTCTTGCTGTCCTTGGAAGGGATTTGGACAAAGGGGTTCACAATAAATGGAATAATGGCGAAGTTTGTCTGGTCCTCTAAACTATTTGTTGTTTAAAGTGGCAAGTGAAGGAAGAAATAAATTTTCAGTGGGAGGACACAATGTTTTCTATCAGAAGGAAAAAAAATCCTTTCCTGTTTAATTCTATTGTTTCTAAATGTTAGAAAATGGATACTTGATCAGTTCTGCTGGGTATTTTTTGTTCATTTGATTTAAAAAAAAAAGATGAGCAGTAAAAATGTAATACCACTTATGTCAACATTTTTTTTTTCTCAAACTTGTTTCTGTGCATTATCAGTTTCTGAGCTCTCATTCTCCAAATTCAGTGTTACTTCTCAAGTTGTTGGTCCTGTTTCATAGAATCAATAAGTCATTATTCTTCTCTTTTTAGTGTACTTATGTCATGCTGAGGGATCAATTTTTCAAATACGAAATCCAAGTTGTAATGATCATTGCTGTGTCAAACATGTCAGGCTGGTGGGAAAGATTTTGAGAAGAGAAAGATAATTTCCACTGTGTGAATATGGTTGGACAGAACCATTTCTGAATGATTAACGTAGAATGTATTTATTGGTCTGATTATGGTCAAGCATAAGAAATCCTTTGGTGTCCCACTGTTTTTCTTTTGAAGTGGATCATATTGTAACTCGACTGTGCAGGGGAAAAAAGAGCTAAGCTCATTCCTCAGAAGTTAAAAAGACTAGCTCAAGTTTCCTTACTTATTGCTACAGTATACTGGTGCTGTCTTCCATTTATGCTAATTTGTTGGTAAGATGATATGTGAACACTTAACAAACCCAACTTGAAAAATCTTCATTGAAATAATAGTTTGATTCAGGAAGAAGAGGTAGAATAATAAGCCAATCTAAGAAAATTTCTATTTAATTGCAACCTCTGTAGCTAAGTTTTTTGCAACATGTGGAACCATGGTTTTCAGCTTCTCCTAATTTGTGACATCTTATGTACTTTAACAATAAAATAATATGATTAAGCAAGACTTTAAAATAATTAAATGTGTGTTCCAAATTTGAGATTAGAGGCAGCAATAGTGGTTTTAGCTGTTATTCCAGTGGTCTTACTACCCTTTTGGGAAGGATCAATATTCGTGAATAAGGTTATGTGGGTAAAACAGAGAATGTAAATAACTCTTAGTGTTTGTGAATTTTATGTTTTTTCAGACTCAGTTGTATTCATAGGTCTAACTGTTGGAGATTTTTCAGTCAATTGGCTTGAACAAAAAATCTTCCTTTTTCTTCCTGTTTTCTGCATTGTTATTATGTGCCATTATTTCTTTGGCTTTTGCAGTAGGAAAATGCAGTATTTAAGTAAGGTGGCTCTATGTAAAGTTTCTTGCCTTCTGAATGCAGTATGAAATGGTTGACGGACACTTCAGTATCTTATTACTCTGCTCTATCACCTCCAAAACCCAAATCTAATAGTTTGTGTCTTAGGACTTTAACCTAAAAGACTTACCTTAAGGCTGTAGAATACCTGAGGGTTAAATAGAAGCATTGCCTTGAGTCATTGGTCCTTTGAGATGTACAGTAATTTCACAATCATAAGCCGCACCTGATTATAACCCGCACTTCCAGGTAGCTGGGAAGACCAAGGAATTTGTCCATAAATGAGCCGCACTGGGTGATTAGCCGCATTTTATTTTAATTTTTTTTTTATTCCCCGCCCCCATCCCCCGCCGCACGGCAGAGGGGGCACTCCCCGACCTGTCCACTCGCTCCCCCGACACAGCTCCTGACACATGGGGGCTTGCTGCACCTGCACGTTCCCACTCCCTGGCTCCTGCCACCCGGGGGCCGGCTGTGGCTGCCTGTTCCCGCTCCCCTGCGTGGCTGCTGAGGGGCAGGGAACGCGGCTCCCCCTGTGGCTTGTGCTTCCTGGTTGGCAGTTCTCCAGAATTTGTCCATAAATAAGCCGCACCTGGTGATTAGCCACACTTCCAGCATTGGCTCAATTCTTCAGTGAAATAGGTGCAGCTTATCAGTGTGAAATTACTGTATCTATAATTGAATATGCAGCATTTGAATTTAAATTTGGGTGGTTTGTTTATTTGTTGTTCACTGCCTAGGCTGTACCCCTTTAAGCCAGTTGAATTATTATCTTTTGTATGCATTTCAAAGATTTGTAGGGTGTGCTCTGTATCTTCTGTATAGTTCAGCTGTGAAAGTGTTTTAAAGGACTAACTTCTTACATTTTACCACTGATCACTGTTTCCTTGTTTTGTGAAGACAGATTGGAATTAATTCCATCATTTTACTCAGAGAATTATCCTCTGTCATGATACAGATTTCTAACAGCTACACCTTGATTTCAGTGTGTATGCTTACAGGTAGATACCTCCAACATAATCCACATGAGTCATTATCAGGCTCTGGTTTTGTTAGTGTTGGGTTTTGTTGGGGTTTTTTTTTGGTGATTCTCTGTGCTATTTTTGTTATGTTGCTGTTTTGTCTCTTGCAGAAAAGAGGAATGCTACACTGTCTTACTAATGAGAATGAACAAAAATTCATTCTAAAAATTCATAAGTCTTTTGGGATTTCCAAGTGTGTTTTTTTTTAACACAGCTTGCTATAACAGTGCTCCTAAATAACAACAAACAGCTCTGTGAATTACACAATAAAAATGCTAGGTACTATTTTGTTGCTTGGAACTCTGTTCCAAGGTCCACAACTTTGTTGGATGGCGTGCATTGACTCTTCCAAATAGCTGTTACTTAGTTGTCTTCTGCAAGGACAGGTATTCAAAGATTTTAAGAGAAAGTGGCTGTTTGCTTATAAATATTTCTGGCAATGCATCCAGGCAATGTTTTGTTGTTTTTGTTTTTTTTTTTCCGGTTCACCAGTGCTTCTCTATTCCTTTGTATCCATAGAATTTTTTTAAAACAGCAGCTGCTTGTACTGTACCAGAGCTGCCAAAAGTCTCAGTTAAACACTCTAACACACAGTAATACAGAAATTTCAAGAAAGTCTGTTCAGAAGTGCTGTAACATATTTCAACCTACAATCTGAACACCTTTGTATCCTTGCACATGTCCGTCATTGAATACATTTAGGGTACGTCATGTGTGAGTGCATTGGACCTTGAGGGTTTCAGACAGCTTCTTTTTCCCCTGTTTTCAGTGATCTCGAATTTCTGTAAATATTTCAACTCACAGACATGATTCTGAATCCTGCTTTATCATCATAAAGTTTGCCATCTTGAAGTCTTCCAAAACATCAAAAATCACTTGGATTGGTAACTTTGCTCCTAGACAGGGAGAGTAGAGCAGTTCTCCCTCATTAATTTTGTTTGTATCTGGGAGCTGGAGGACATAAGGAATAAATGAGCTCATGCTAGGGAGACCAATGGCCATTATGGTGGAGAGAAAGAGGAAATTTCTGCCTTTCTTTGGGGAAAGCTCTGTTTTCTGTCACCCTGCAGTATTGGTATCAGTATAGTGTTGGAAAAAAATCTCTCCTCAAGGTAATAATTGACTGCAAGTATGGCACTGCTCCAACTACCCCTGTGATAGGCACAGCAAATGAATTATGTGCCCTTATCAGTGGCAGCAAGTGAACTCTTATGAGAGAATTTGACAAAAGAAAGATTTATCATTTTTCGCAGTGAGATATAATTGCTCCAAACAGATGCAAGCATTACCCCCCTCTCTAAAGGAGGCCACAGTCCAGACTAGGTTGAAGCTGGGAACCAAGGGTGAAATTAATGTCAGAGCATTTCCTGAGGGTTTAATTTGCTGTCCCAGCTCAACTGAGCACCAGTTGCTCCTTCAGCGCCCTGCCCTGATATGCAATAGGGCTGCAGATCATCACTGCTACCCCAGCAAGTGCAGTCATTAAACTCAGTTCAGAAACAAACTCTCACACCAGGATGATTCATTATTGTCCAGGAGAAGTAAACAGAAATTCCGGGAGAATTTTTCATTCTGCACAGCCCAAGAACAGGACTTGTTCTCTATGTTATGTCTTGCATTGAGCATTTGAAATTTAGCTGTCAAAGTAGAATGCTTTTAAGGGTCCATTTTAAACAATAAACTTTCAAGTTAAATGCGTACCTGGCAAACACAGAAACCTTCTCTGAAGGTTTTCCTTGAAATTTTATGACATTTGCAGTAATGTATACTTGTTACCTAAAATCCACCTTGCTTTTCTTTGGGTGTTACAATTTGTTTGGTTTGTTGTTTTTCTTCCTATGTTGTTATTTGTTGTTTCCTTCCTTCCTCAATAAATACAATTATTTTGATGATGAAAAACCATAGACTCATAGAATAGCTTGGGTTGGAAGGGAAGTTAATGATCACTTATTATTAGTTCCAAGCCCCCTGTCATGGGCAGAGATGCCACCCACTACAGCAAGTTACTCAGGGCTCTTTCCAAATTGGCCTTGAACACTTGCAGGGATGGGGCATCCACAGCTTCTCTGGGCAACTGCCATTTGCGTGATGATTCTGAACTAAACTGGACTGCTCCTTGGGTAGTAATGATTTTTATATTTTTTTAAATTGATTAGCCCTGTGTTCATAAGTTCAACTTGTGTTCTCTAACTACTTGTGTGATTTTTTTTTTTTAAAGTACCCTTCCCAGTGACACAGCTGCATCTACAAACCCTTTAAAGAGCATTCAAGGCAGCCTTGTAAATAACTGACTATATTTGATTATTTTTTTCCCTGAGATGTTATTCTGAGGAGTGCAGAAGTAGTTGTTCCAGGTTGCTCTCCTGAGGACCAGTCTTGTGTCATGTTGATTTAGGCAGTTTGAACAATAGTTTTTCTCTCCTGCAGATATTCTGTGTGTAGGCAAACAGAAAATATATGTGTACTCACACTTTAAATTCACTATTCTCTACCACTTAAGTTCTAATGGAATTTTGCCATCTCAAAGAGAATGGAATAAGCTTTCTCTACTTGGTAATGGGACAACTCAACTTTTTGAGTTTTGAGAATTTTTCCCCCCTTTTGTAGTAGACCAGAATTATTTGTTTAAATGTTGTTTTTGTTTTAAGCAATTTGTTTTGGAAACTGGGCAAATGCATGGTGAGAGGGGAAAACTAAACACAGAGGTGGATAACTAATACATGAATATACTGAAGCCCACTATTTCTTAAGGACCAGAACAACACCATGGTTATATGACCAAAATGTCTCTGAAAATTTATAACTGTTCCATCAATAGTTGAGAAAATCTTGTTAGATGCTTCAGTTCATGGAAAACTTGAAAGCATAAGGACTCAGCCTACACTTTGTAACTTGATGATGTCTGGAGCCAAGAAAGCAAAGTGTGATGACATTTCCCTTCCTTATAATTCTGTAATTTTCTAATCCCTGCATTAGATTGACTGTCCAGTTTAGGTTCTTTGAGATACTTCTGAAGAGAAGTGTGTCAGTTTTCAAAAGATGTGGTTGGCCCAGATCTTAAATATTTAAAAACCCAGTGTCTCTGGAAATGAAAGTCTTTTTGGAAAAAAGAAATGAATTATCAAGGAGTATTATCAGCATGCTGCATTTATTTTTAGAAAACATGATATTTGCTTCCAGCAATGTGCAGTTATGGGCTCAGAATATATGTTTCCTATTATATATAAGGAAGGTTATTTGCTTCAGTGACAAACAGATTTCATCAGATTCTTGCCTTTCGCTTTTGTCAGATCTGTGCTGTCCAAGGGGAAGGCATTGGGGATGCACTTGCCAAAATGACTGCAGATGCTTTTGCAAATTAGGTTTTCCCGAAGTAATGTAACAGCATGAATCTGCTCATAAAATATTGCAGGAAAAAAAGGTAGAACTTTATTCAAGTATGTGTATCAATAACATGTGCCATAAAAGATGATAATTTTGACTTTATATTGACATAAATCACTTACTGGTGAGCAGTTCCTCTTTGTGAAAGTGGCATCATAAGACTAGGCAATAACCGATTGGAAAGGTCATTTGATAAACCAAGAACTTCAGGCATCTGTTTATTATTGACATTCTTCTTTCCTCTCTCAAACAGAAAACAGTTTTCTTTATGTTGCTCTCAAATCTCCATATCAATTGCAAAGAGTAGCCAAATACCTTGGCTTCAGGACCTGTGGATATTCCTCCCCATTTTGTCTGCAGTTTCCAGGTCCTGTAAGGCAGATCTTGTGCTTCCAGTTGGTGCACCCACACAATACAAACACAAATTTTTGCACAAAGATTAAAACAGGGAAAAACACTTCTGGGGCCATCCCCAAAAAAAACATGAAAAATGTACTGGATCCCCCTGATTCTTCTCTTTAGCTAATTTGGTTTAATGTGTTTTCATGGAAAACATGCATGTATTTTCACTTAGCTCACAGGACTGGCATTATTAATGGAGTTAACTGAGCACTGCTGATCTTGGAATAGTTGTCTCCTAGAAGATCTCTTACTTCCCCCTTAATTAGCAACTGAATTTTGGGCATTCCCTGCACATTCCCCCTTCAGCCATCTGTGAAAGCCATCTATCTCTTAATGTGCTTTCAGGAACATGTAAGCAGCTCGATGTTATCCATTTATGGCCACTAATTTCTTATGTCACCTCAAGTAGTTTCCTGGATCAGGTAACTAAGTTAGCTAACTTACTTGGCTCAGTTAGGTAACACTTGAGAGAGGGATTAGTATTTTGTCTCCACCCTTAGCTAGTTTTTTTCCCTTTCTTTTTGTGTCCAGTTCTATGTATGATGCTAAAGGTTTTGAAGAACATCTCCCATGCGAGGCTATCTGATCTGCACTGTAATGTACCAAGTATATACCATCTGCATATTGTAGTTTAGGAATGGTACCCCTAAATCCAGTGCTCCTGGTGAGAATGTCCCAAACCACACACTGCTGTCTCACACCACTTCACACCTGCCTTCCTCTTCTCCTTCCCACTGCAGTGGGATGGACTTGAGAATTGGAGGCACAAAAGGTGAAGATTACAGCTTGAGAGAACACTTTACTGAAAACAGCGATGAGATAATGAACAGTAACAGCCATGATATTAATAACAAAAGTGTACTAAAGAGAGGGTAATTCACGTGCAAAAATGCTCACCATGGACCCCGAGACAATGAACAATGGTAGACAGCTTCACCACTACTCTTCATGCATGAGGCATCCACAACTTCTCTGGGCAACCTGTTCCAGTGTCTCACCACTCTGAATAGAGAATTTTTTCCCAGTATCTAATTGAAACCTACTTCCTTCCAGTGTGAAACCAGTCCGTCTTGTCCTGCTACCACATGCCCTTGTAAACAGTGCCTCTTCATCTTTCTTGTAGGATCCCTTTAGTTATCAGAAGGCTGCAATTAGGTCACCTCAAAGCCTTGTCCAGTCTCAGCCCAATTCTCTCAGCCTTTCCTTGTAGGACAGGTGCTTCATCCTTCTAAACAACTTGGTGGCCTCCTCTGGACTCACTCCAGCAGGTCCCTGTCCTGTTCTAGCAGGAGCTCCCAGAGCTGGATGCAGCACTTCGGGTGGGGTCTGAGCAGAGCAGAGGGGCAGAATCCCCTTCAATGCTCCACTGCACATGCTGCTTTGGATGCAGCCTGGGACACATTTGGCTCTCTGAACTGTGAGTGTTGCTGGGTCATATCCAGCCTTTCATCCCCCAGCTTCCCAAGCCCTTCTCCCAGGGCTGCTCTGGATCTGTTCATCCCCCAGCCTGTGCTGGTACCAGGGGTTGCACTGACCCATGTGCAGAACCTTGAACTTGATCTGGTTAGACCACATGAAATACATATTGACCCACTTCTTGAGCTTGTCCAGATCCCTCTGGATGTTATGCCATCCTACAGGGGTGACAACCCCATCCCTCAGCTTCCTGTCATCTCCAGATTTTCTGGGGGTGTAGTCAACGCCTTTGTCTGTCATTAGTTAAGAGATTAAGTAATATCGGTCTCAATACAGACCCCTGAGGGACACCATTTGTCACTGTTATCCATTGGGACCCTGAGCCACTGACCACTACCCTCTGGATGTGACTGTCCAACCACTTCCTTCTCCACATAAAAATCCATCCATTGAACCTATTTCTCTTTAGTTTAGGGAGAGGGTTGTTATGAGGGACCATGTTAAATGCTTTACAGAAGCTCAGATAAATTACACCTGTCACTCTTCCCTAGTCCATGGGTGTAGTCACTGTCATAGAAAGCCACTGGACTGGTCAGGCAGGACTTGCCCTTGGTGAAGCTGTTCTGGCTTTGGAATAGTAGCATTGGAACAGATTCTCTGGATCACATTTATTGATATAGTGTTCAGTATTGTTACTTCAGGTTTACATTATGGAGTCTAGATTTCGGGGGAGAATTGTTTATTATGCTGAAGAGTCCAGGTGATTCTAAACCAAGTGTCATTTAAGCCTTAATATTGTTCTTGTTTCATATATCACAAAGTTCAACTAAGCAGAACGCAAACTATGAAAAATTCGTATCAGAGGAAATCATGGAATTTTTGATACTTCTCTTTTGGTTGTGAATGGAAGGCTGAGGAAGAAGGATTGAGAGAGAACAATTGGAGTAAGTAGTCAAAAAATCAGTATTTTATGTAAAAATAGTACATAATTATGTATTTATTCTAAAAATATGAAAAATCTACATGACATTTAGTAAGTAAGCATATTTCTTTCAACAGATGTGAGGATGCTCTTCATCTTAATTGTGTAGCATTGTATGATATTGCTTGGCATTCAATATCTTCCTGTAATTATTACTGAGATTTGTACTTCCTTGCTTGTTTAGAGAAATTTTGTAGTTTATTTGTAAAACTTATATTCTTGATCTTTTTAATGGCCTTACACACATTCATGTAAGCTTTATGTACCATGACAGAAACTG
The DNA here is from genome assembly GCA_009812075.1 of Sialia sialis. Lineage (NCBI taxonomy): Eukaryota > Metazoa > Chordata > Aves > Passeriformes > Turdidae > Sialia > Sialia sialis. The sequence continues at coordinate 66,762,670 of VRYO01001463.1, forward strand.
CTTCTGAAGATCCAGTTTCTTTTTTTTATTATTTTTAATTTTTTAAAGGGTTTTTGTTTTTATTTTTAAATCTCCATTGATGTATTCTGGGGCACATGAATATTGTAAAAAAAAAAAAAAAAGATGTTGATGTAGAATTTTTAGCCTGATGGAGAATACACCACTTCCACAGATTTTATAAAGAGCATTTATTTTTCAGTATGGCTATGAATTTCCACAGGTATCTATTCAGGAGCAGGTGCTTACTACCTCTCTCTATCATCTACTTCCCTAAACTCAAGTGCATGAAACTACCAGAGAGATAAAAATAATGCTCTTTCAAACATTTTTTCAACAGCAAAGAGGAATGAGTCAAAACTTTCTCTGAGTTGGCTTTAATCTAGAGCTGCTTAACAACCTTTAGCTAGTTTTTGTTGAGGCTGGAGGTAGAGTAATTACACAACTATTGCTGATGAACTTAAGTTAGACTTGACTCAGTTGCTAGCACAAATACGTCCTTCATGGACCTTTCAAATTATTAATTTACAGAAAAACAACAATCAGTATGGTTTTTTTCACTCTTAATGAGGTAAAAAAATGTGTGCACATTGTCACTAATAATTACGTTTATAGCATTATAATTTTCAACATTTTAATTGCTTCAATTCAAATATACCAGTTCTCTTAAGGCTTTATTTACATTTTATGATATTTTTGAAATATTGTTGACTTGGAAATGTTGGGTACATGATCTAATAATGAAAATTATTTAAATATTAGATAAGTATATATGGTAAAACTTAGTATTCACTTCATGTACCTTTGACCATCTACTTTTATGCAATAAAATTTAAAACTGTAGATTCACAGAGGAATATTTTCCTTTTTTTTTCCTAGTATGTAAATACAGGTTAGTTTTGGCATTGATTAAATGGATCACCTAGAAATTCTAAACTTTTGTTTTTAAGATACTCCATATCTATGTGCTTATGTTACAGGATGTTATGGAAGATCCAGAAAAAAAGAACATGTTTTAGAGAAATATGTCACATTTTATGACATGAACAAGGCTTTATTTTTATTGGGTGGAGAAAATTTCTGCCATGAGGTGGGTAAATAATTAATTTAAATGGTTCTAAGAATATTCAGATGCAAGGATTCAGTACATAACCTCCAATCTCCATCAAGTCAATGCAAACTGACCTCTAAAAAGTGCCAAGTTCCTATGGGACAGAGATGAAATGCTGCAATATGAACATGTTATTTCATTCATTGGGAAAATTTCAATCTTCCTCATTCCAGAGGGACCACTCTACTTCTCAGTAGTCATGAATGTATAATACATGGGAATATTCAGATTCATTATTTAGGAAGAGGATGTTCATTGCATTTGGGAAAATCTGAGTTACATCAGTTTGTGGATCAAGACAGCCATATTCTTGATGGTTTTTTTCAGGACGCATATTTTTGAGAAAGCAACCCATTAAGCAACCTTTCTGTAGTCCTGCATAACATAAGTGTATTTGTGGAAATAAAGACGTTAAAAAATTAAGATTTCCATTTACACTTTTAAGTAGATGTGGTGGGTTGTCCCTGGCTGGATGCCAGGTGACCACCAAAGCTGCTTTCTCTCTCCCTTCCTCAGCTGGACAGGTGAGAGAAAATACAATCAAAGGGCTGAGACAAGGACCAGGAGAGATCAATGATCTGTTACTGTCATGAGCAAAACAGACTGGACTTGGGCAGATTAGTTACTTTTATTGTCAATCAAATTAGACTAGGGTAATGAGAAATAAAACACCTTCACCCCACCCCTCCCTTCTTCTGGCTAAGTTTTACTCTTGATTTTCTCTGCCTCATCTCCCTCAATGATGCAGAGGGATGGGGAATGGGGCCTGCCTGTGGCCAGCTCATGATGCATTGTCTCTGGGTGCTAGTAGACAAGAAGATGATCCCATAATGGTCCCTTGTAGCAAAGAAGATCAGAAGCAGGTCAGGGGAGATGATCCTTCCCATCTCTTCAGCCTGAGAAGGCTCAGGGGGAATCTAACATCTATGAATATGGGAGGGAATGAAGATGGAAGCAGTCAGTCTCTTATCAGCAGTGCCAGGGAGGGGACAAGAGGCAATGGGCAAAAGTTCATATAAGCAAAGGCTCATCTGAACACAAGAGAACACTATTCAGCTGTGAGGGGAGCCAAGCAGAGTAACAGCTCATACAGAGATGTTGTGGAGTCTCCATCTCGGACACACTCTGGAGTCAGTTGGACAAAGCTCTGGACTCCCCTTAAACAGGAGGCTAGGGTAACTAAGAGGCAACTTTCTAATCTCAATGATATAGTGATTTAGATATCCCTGATCATAGCCATCACAATTATCTTAAGTTATTTTTAATGTAGTACATCTTAAATTAGTTCAATTAACATATGCATTTAAGAGGTTTTGTTTTGTTTGTTTTTTACTTGATGAGAAAAATTTTATTATTAAATAGAACTCCTCTGGAATGTGCAGACCTATTCACAAGAGAAATGCTTATACATTTTTTTGTGTTACATGCAGAGTTCTGAAAATGTACATAATTTTTACAGTCTTTTCTTTGTAGAACTTCAATAGAGACATTTCATCTGCTAGAGTAAACTATCTAGAAAGGTTAAGCTTCATTTTTTCTCTGAATTTGTTACATTATTTATATGTCAAAATGTAGATTGGATACCTACATGCAAAATACATGCAGCAGCTTGAAAGTTTTTCTGGTTTTCATGCTTTCTCACATGAAAAAAAATAAAGAATAAAATTAGATGACGATACCTCATATTCCTTCTTAAGAAGAAACAACATTAAGCAAAAAATTTGCCAAGTGCAAAACACTTCTACAAAGATGGGGAGTTGATCTTATTCCTTCTCCATTCTGAATTTATAGGTTTAATTTATTGGGACAGATAGGATGGGCTAGACAAATGGATTTAAGACAAAATTTAGAAATTTTGATTAATCATAGCTTTGCTATTTATGTATTTAGCATTTTAAAAGATTCTGGAGACTTCCACTCATTGTCTAGATTTGTGTCAAAGAGGTGATTCAAAGTCACTGGCACGAGCCACCTTGGAGGCAGATGTCATGAGTAACCCCTTTGGTTCTTTAAGATGTGTCATTCTCTTGCTATATGAGGCATTCAAAATCAACAGATATGGAACTTTGGAATATGTAGAAGAGGAGCTGACAAAGCAGTGAAAATTTAGGTATAAGCTTTAGGAACAGCATCAGTCATTTGCAGCCTTTAGATCTGAGGAAGAGATAGAAATTTTATTTTTCCTTTTTGAGTACAGAAACCCTTACATTTTCATATCCTTATTTCTAGCAGCCCACAACTCTGTGCAGGTGTCTTCTTGTGGGGCAGCAAGAAAATATCTTTCACTGGAGATTACTCAAAAAGCTGGATGCAAGTTTTCAAGGTGAGAGATATTTTTAATGCTGAAGAGAGAATAAATATAAGTCACAGGAATACTATTGTTTTAAAAGGATTAAAAGAAACTAGAATATTTCCCGTGCAATCTTTTGGTCAAGAAGGACCTATCGGTCAAGCTTCCACCATTTTTTTTTAGATTTAGCCTAGTTGAAATGGATGTAGAGCAATTAAAACTTTTCCTGTTCTGTTTTAGATCACTATATTCTAGGTATGTGAGTCATAAGCAGCATTTCTTGCACCCAATTACCAATTAATTGGCAATAAAAATAGCCATGGGGTAACAGAGAATTTCTGAGGGGACAGGAGGCTTTTCTGAAAAAATTAGCACCTAGTGAGAAACACATGAAGAATGTGGTACCTCATTACTGTTACTGCAGTTAATATTGATGCTTTAATTGGTTGTATTAATAGCTAAACTGTATGGCATTTATTCCAGGGTTTAATTTTGCTTGCAGTTATAATGAATGAGAGAGTTCTTGAAAGTGGCTTTTAGCCAAAGGCTTCAAAGTGGACACCTTTACAAGTTGATCAACACGACAGTCACTGCATAGAGTCTAGCATTAAGTCCCTTCTCTCCAGCTATGTGAAATGAATTATTACACAATCATGTTTGGCTGCTCTCTCTAAATGGAAATAGATTTCTCAGTGTTTCATGGTTTAAACAAAATGATGAAAATAAATTTTGCATAGAGCTCATGCCTTTTCAGAGATAAAATAAAAACTGAAGAAAACAAAAAAAGCCAGAAAGGGATAGAAAAGCAAAACCCCAGGGAAATAATATTTCACTAGCAGATAATCTACCTAAAATTTTCACAGAAGTTTGCAAGGTAAAATGCATTTACCATTAGCAAGGTATTTTTTTTCTTACTGTACTGTATAGATAAAACAAGCCAAAATGCGTTAGCATTAATTGTTGTGTACTTTGCTTTTTGGTTGAAGTATGTAATGACTATCTTACTATAGATATGTGGATGTATGACTGTATAGGTCTTGTCTAGCAAATGAATTTAAGATTACCTTGGTTGGTTGGGGCATGGTGCTAATAACACCAATTGGCCTCTGTAAGGGCCATTCACTTAAGAGCTTGATGATCCTTTTGGTGAGCCCCTTCCGGCTCAGAAGGGTCTGTGAGAATTGTTTTGTCATTATTATTGTATATATGTTTTATCTTTCAAGATAGTGTTCACAGCATTGTAAATAGCTCTACTGATGGTTGAATTTTTGCTTTCTTTTTTTGCAAAATGTCCTGGCCATCCAGATGCATGCGTATGTGTGCATATTGTGCATATGCAAAAATACTATTTTGTATGGTAAATATAGTATCCATTGTTAGGCCCTCAGAATTTCAGGCTTTTATATTTGAGCAGCCTGCTTTTCATAACAAATCTTTGGTTTTCTGAAATAAGGTGTACTTTGTTCAGAAGGGCACTAGCTACAAATATGTTCTCAGAAAAAGCTTTAGAATTTGTGAAACCATGGCATTGGCTCAGATGATTTAAATGCTCCTTCTTTCTACTCTGACATGATGCTGACTTTTCTTGTGATTTTCTGTCTTAAAGAAAACTGTATCTTGTCCTTTAAAATTCTGTGAGATGCCGGTACAGAATTTCTAGAAGTATGTTGTGATGGTTGCAATTTAACATCTTTAGCCTGATTCACCTTAATTCCTGTAGTCCTGCCTAAAAGAGTGATATTACTTGACTGCATTTTATTCTGATTTTGAAACATTAAAGGAAATGAGAGTGAAAGGTCACTTTAATACATGGACCTTGAATTGGAGACATTGCAATCATTAGAGACAAAGCTCAGTATTCTCTGTGTAATGTAGGTGACAAGAGATAATAGTGAGAAGGTGCTTCTCCACAAAGCCATACTGGGTGCTCACATTGCCCATGTATCTTAATATTTCAAGAAAATGTTTCTTAAAAAAAATTTGGCTTTTTAATCAGCAGTATTGAATTAATTGTTAGCATACTGCTTATATTATGTGCCCAAAGCTCTCAGTGTTTGATATTTCTGCGTGATTGTGGTAAAACTGAGATATGATTATAGAGAAGTAAGAAAACCCCACATTTTTAAAACAAAGAATTTTTAATTGAAAAATTTAAAAAAGAATAAACTTCTGACATAGCTGAGAAATTTAAAGTCAGTGCATCAGTATAATTTTAAACTAACAGTGTAAAACTTGCAAACTGGAGCCTGAAATGTAGAAATTGTTTGCCCTCTGCTCCTCCACAAGCTTTTGTGTGGATTGAATTAATGTTGTTACTGAATTTACTTTGTAGTTCTTACTCCATTTAGTAGTGAGAAGTGTTGTGTGCAGTCTGGGCAGCATACATACTTTAGTGTCTTAATTTAAGCCACAATAGAGTAGAATCTCCTTAATCCGTACCAAGGGGGTCTGTAATATGCAAATGGACCTAAGGACATTATATTCATTTATTAATAGAAATAGGTTTTATGAACGTTGAGGCTGTGTAGAGTAGCTTCAGAAATGCGTAAGGTAGCCATTAGAAATTGGTATTAGTTGTTGAAATGGTTTCTTGAACACGAGTGTAGTGAAGCAGTAAGTTAATTTGATTCAAACACCTTTGTCTTGCAACCTCCAAGTGTCCAGACATTCCTGTGTTAACCCTGCTTCAGTAATGCAGAATTTATTCTGATAACCATGACACCTGCAAGTCAGATTTGGCATTACTGCTTTCAAGACAAGGTGTTTGCTCTTGTGTCTTCTCATTCTGACAGTCTGTTTGCAAGACAAGTGAAATGGTATGTAATGGTAGAAAGGAGAGGTGCATGACTTGATCTTCATGAAGAGAGAGTGCTAGATTAAAGATACTGAATCTCAAAGCACAATCTACAAGCAGACTTCAGTGTAAAATTGGGAAATGCCATCTAGGGAATTTTTCTAGTTGCTTTCAGAAAACCTGCGAAGGCATAGGATGGAGTATCATGTTTTGGTGTGAAATATCCTCTCAGGTTTAATATGGCTTTGTAGAAGCATACCAAAATAAATGTGCAAGCAGCAGTGGTTTCCATACCCCTCTGTTACAGGATGTAGAATGATGAAAGAATGTAGAGCAGTCAATAGTTTGCATCAAGTTATGCAAGAAGGAAGGACAAAGGAATTTTGGGATTACAGAATGTTTTAGCAGTGACTGAGCAGACACACGACCTTGAATTAATGCTACAGAAGCCAGCCAGCCATTTCCGTATTCCATATTCCATAGGCATGTTGCTGTCTTTCATACCACTCTCCCTTGGTAGCAACATAAGTCAGGCTAACACATTAAAAAGTCTGATAACAGTATAATTAAAATAGGAAAAATAAATTATTTATTTGTATTACATTGTTCAGTTTATTTGAATTTGTTGTAGTTTACAAACAAAACATCTCAAATAAAACTGAAGGAAAGAATGGCATTTAGATACCTGTGTCCTAGATTTTAATCACTTTTCAAAGAACAAGGAAGATTTAGGATTTACAACAGGCATTTATTAAACAGGGATGCAGAGCAAGAAGTTATCAAGTCAGACCAGAAGAAATGCTGTAGAAGGGAACCTGGTGCAGGTGAGCAGTAAAGCTGCCTGTTAACAACTCCAGCCTGGTTTTTATGAGTACCTCAGTCATACCGTTGGGAATAGGAAGCTATTTTTTCACTGCCTTGTGAAGCCCATTGGAAGGATGAAGAGATATGAAGCTGGCTCTGTCTCTCCTTCTCACTTTAGTGTGTGGGGCACTAGTTCAAGAAGCGGGAGTCTAAGCTTTGATTGTTTTTTTCTTTCTGCCCACATACAAAATGAATTGGTAGTGTGTGCTCTTCAGCCCTTGGACTTTAGTCTAAATAAAATGCTGGAAAACAAATTGTTTGGGAAGAATCTGTGTCTCCTGCTAAAGCTGTGCTGTTTTTCAGACATAGCTTCAAGGTTTATGGACCAGAGTCAACATGAGATAAGGAACTTTAGTTTTAGCCTTCTCATGAGGACATCCAAGTGCTAGAACAAAACTAAGGGCACCAACATGGCTTCTGTGGTAGGTTTTTTGGTGACAAACATAAGACTTCCTAAAAATTGATGGTCATTTTTAAGAGCTTGCTCCCTCTGTCACCCCCCAGCCCTGGACCTCAAGATCATAAAACAACCCACATTCTGCCAGCTATTGGAATGAGAAAAAAACCCTCAGTATAATTTTGTGAAGTTGCTGATAAATATCAGTCTATTTTTTGATGCATTTCACACAGTTTGCATGGTATCAGCAAGTCAAGTTATTCACATTCATGTAGAAGGTATAAGGAAAGTATATTGTGGCCTTAGACATAGGTGTGGGAAATTGCTGCAACAGAGGGTTATAACTGCCTTTTCTGTTGAGGCAGTACCACACGCATCCCTAACTTAGAGTTTAAGCATAAAATTAAGAATGTGCTGTCCTGGCGAAGGGGATGCTTTCCTGAACAATGAGTATTTTTATTGATGACAAGTCATGTTGCTCTATGTGACTTTTTTACTAAATCCAAATTTAATTTTTTTAAATTATTTTTTAAACCTCACTACCTTCTTGTAAACTGTGTTTCTAAATAACAGTTCTAAAAGAAGTGAAGTTGCAAGTATTTAGAAAAGTAGGGAATTCTTCTATCTGTGTGGTGCTGTAGTACATAATTTAGACTTCAAGTAAAGTACCAAGCTGAATTTCCAGTTTAAAACCAGTTCTATTCATCTATTGATGAATAACACTATCAAGCCTCATTTCACTCCTGCCTATGAGAATGGCTCTTCAGAGCTGTTTCTCTTTTCTTGACTTTTCCGTAATAATTTTTAAATGAGCTTCTGACTACTCTGTGTTTGAACTGACAGCTTCTGAGAAACTCTGTGATGTACAGTATTCCTTAATTTAAATTTTTCTTTCTCTTTTCTTCCATGCTTCTGGTCTTTCCTCCACCTCTTCCTCCCTTTTAGGTCTCTACCAATCGTTAATTTGCAGACCAGTCACAAAATTGAAATTTACTTTTGTGATTAGGGTGTCTCTTCTTATTAGCACTGTGGGGATTAATACCTACCTGTTTCTTCAAGGGTATACATCACGTGCAGAGGCAATTTGGAGGCATAGGAATTCTCCCAGCTGTTGGAGGTAATGGTAACATCTTGCTTGTGTCTTACAGTGACTGCTACAGAGCACTATACTCAGCATTTCCTTTTGCAATATTGTCCAATTCTTTCTCTTTTATTCTTTAAAAGTCTAGTATGTGTGTGAGTTTTTTCCCTGATTAATTCAGATTTGTTTGGTTTTTGAATTTCAAGTATTTCTACTGGGGACATTGGATGGCATTTATGTCTATCTATGTACAGTAATTTCACACTGATAAGCCGCACCTATTTCACTGAAGAATCGAGCCGATCCCGGAAGTGCGGCTAATCACCAGGTGCGGCTTATTTATGGACAAATTCCAGCTAAATGCCAACCCGGAAGTGCGAGCTGGGCAGGCGGGGAGCTGCCGTGGAGCTGCTGCCAGGTGGGCAGTGAGCCGGAGCCCCTGGTGAGCGGGTGGCGAGCCTCCGCTGCTTACACGTGGCTAGGCCATGAGGCGCCACTTTTGAGCAGTGCAGGGAGCCGCCGCTGCCGCCAAGCAGGCGGGGAGCCACGGCAGCCAGCGCCAGGGTTGGGAGTGCCAGGGCCTGTGGCACAGGGAGGGTGCCTGAGGCTGCGTTTAAAGGCTTCGCCGGTCTGTGAAAACTGTTTACAAATTGAGCACCTGACAGCAAACCTCGTGATCGGGCAATTCTGTTACTAACTTGTTACTTTGTTGCACATGGATCCTCACTTGTAAAAAAAAAAATAGTGTGGCTTATCACCCTATGCAGCTTATTTATGGACAAATTTTGTGGGCTACCCGGAAGTGCAGCTTATACCCAGGTGCGGCTTATGAGTGTGAAATTACTGTAACTTTTTCCTTTACACACATCACATATTTCCTCTGTGCATTGCCCATACCTAACACTAATCAACTGATATTTAGAATCGTGTAAGAGTGAAACAAAGATATGTGCAATACATGTTTAAAGGTTAATATTGATTGGAGCAAACTATTTTAAAATATCTAAATCAAAAAAATTAATTAATTTGAAACAAAGAGCTTTCTTAAAGACATGTTCTAAAAACAAAGCTTTAGATCAATACTGAACAGATTGGCAGTGATTGCTGTTGATGAGTAAAAGCCTGCCTCCAAAATATGAACATTTTGACTCTGGTGTCAAAAGTAGTTGGGATTTTACTGTTATGTGGGTTTAGTAAACACCAAGAAGTTCATGACTTGTCTTTCCAGGTAATAGAGAATATGACACAGCTATTGTCCATCCTGGTGTCTGTCATAAAAATACTCTTCCTTAATATTTGAAAATTCTATCCTCCTCCTGTTTCATCTTATAAAAAAGAGATATTGCAGTCTGGGAGCACTGAATAAAGGCCTATTTTGTAATCTCCTTCTCTAAGACTGCTGTGAGGAGATGTGTTGCATGAAGAGGAAACGAGGACTATTTTTGGGCAGTTTTGCTGGGATGCAGGGGAGTGTAGAGAAATTAAAAAATAACCATTATACCAGCTTGCTTTGGCTGTTCAGTTCAGATATTGCTGCAGTTGTTTCCCAGAAACCTCTTAGGACAATTTTTTCTAGAGATATGAGGCAGCTCTAAGTGGCCCTATTTACTGACACTGAAATTTTCAAATGGAATAAAGTTGTTAATGCTTTTATTTTCTTTAAAAAAAGGTTGGAAAAAGAAACTGGGGTGGGCAGCAGAAATGGAAAAAAGCCATTGTGCAGGTCTTGCTGTTCTTTAGACTGTTATATGATGCTAAGCAGTAGCCTGATAGAGTTTGAACAGAGGCTGAGATTGTTATTAATGAAGAGTACAGGATATTTGTATGTTTAGAAATCAATGCTGAATATCAATTTTGTTCAAATTACACCAAGAATGTTTTTCTTCTTTTCATTCCCAAAATGAGTTGTACATCTTCTTTTGTTCTGGCTATAAATAATTTCGCTACACATTGGGTTGTAATTTGACAGTTACTCTGATGTAATGTATTTACTTTTTAGGATGGCACCATTCCTGGAGATGTAATTGAGTCATTTGTTTTGAATAAGTGAAATTTATTTTCAGCCATGTCTCAGTAGAATATATGTATTCAAGGAGATAAAGACTCTAATATAAAGCTTGCCATGTAAAATAAAAAAGTCATATTCAATCTCTGTGCTCCTGTAGAATTCTGCTTTCATAGTTCTGCAGTGCAAGCTGTAAGACATGATCTAGTTTTCTATATACACCTGTATAGGCAAATGACATTAAATGACCTCCATTTAACAAAGGGAAGAAATACCATGATAATTCTCCCTAATAAGTAGAAATTTAGGCTTAACTCCCAGTCAAATAAATTCACAACGGTATAATATTAGGGAGAATTATTTTTTAGAACTAGCCCTAGATTGATCTATTGAAATAATATATACTATACTTAAATGGTAAATTCCAAATGTTCATTAAGGTATTCATATGTCTCAGTGCTGCCAAAGCTGAAGTTAAAAAAAAGAATGTAGAAACACATAAAGAATGAGACAAGAAGACAATCTAGGAATGCCACAGTATGTGTTGCTTTAGTTGCAAACGTTGGCCAGCAAAAAGATACAGAAAACCTCAGAGGGAGTTATCTAAGAGATCTTTTATACTGTTGTGGAACTGCTTTAACAGTTCAACATTTGGCAAACAAAACATTTTTTGCCAGGTATGAGCAGAGGTGATTCTGTTAAGACTATCACTGTAAAATAAATACATCTTATTTCTTCCTTAACTACTTTTATTTGTAGCATCTGTTTAACTGAAAATAAACTACAGATGGAGAACATCATTTAGGCCAGGAAGGTGCTATCTAGGGATAGCTGCTTACATGGTCTGGAAATACAAATTCATTAATGTTCTAGATGTCCTAGTAGTGAGCTGCTTCATGATGGATGCCTAACCTTAAAATGTCCTTCTTAATAATGCCTATTTATGAAGAGCTAGCATCTGGGGTATATTCCTGGCTTCTCAACAGTCTTGAGCATGGAATCTGTCAGTACATAGCTTCTATTTTTTTTGTTGTTTACTTATCTCCATATAGTCAGGAATTACAGAGGAACTACAGTTCTTTTCAGATATCATGTTTTTCTAGTCTCATGCTTCATTCCAAATGGTTGATTGATGCCTGTAACTATTATGTAACTTTACTCTTTCACCTGAAAATAAGTCATAGCTACACATTCAGCTTTTGTAATCTACATTAAGAACAGTCACGGTTTTTGTAGTTAATTAGGATGTGCTGAGAAATACATCTTTGGTGATTAAACTGTGCTGGAAGCAAATTATCATCTCTCTGATAGTCCTCTGTGGCAAAAAGGGTATCGTGCTGACATATGAACAGAGACCTCCCTCCCCACCCAATAGGAGTGTGAATTGGCTTACAAGTAGGATATTTCAGTGACTAGAGAAGAATGAATTTTCCTACCTTTCTTATTGGTAGGCAAGTGGGGAGTTACCTTCCTGCAGTGTAGTCACTGCAAAACTACAGCAGCAGCTGCATCTGGCTCTGAAAAACAAACTGTCCATTCTGAGGTAACAATGATGTTTGGTCCCATTTAAAATTGTTTAAAGCTTGTTTTTCCCTTTGGGGAAAATGGGAAAATATCTCATCATATTTTCACTTAAAAGATTGCACTTCCTTGTTGTCAATATGTTTGTACAGGCATTTTAATAGAAGTACAGGGAAGTTGAAACTTCTTGTTTCAGAAGGAAGTATGTCTTACTGTACTGGCTCTAGGAAGTAAGGTTTTGATAGTGGGGAGATGGGAGCTGCAGGGGTGGCCTCTGAAGAAGACATTATAATCCTCTCTGTGCTGGACAGAGCTGGTTCCAGCCCTCTGTGGAGAACACAGTAAGCCCATCAGCCACTGTGGGCACTCCTGGTAAAACTTCTGTAAGAAGAGCAAACAGAGGATCTGAGGGTGGAGCTGAGAAAAACTTGTGAGCTGAGAATTATCTCAGCAAGGATATACTGGCTTTGGGAGGGTAGAAGACTGTGAATGCCTGTTGTCTTTGGTGACGACTTAACATAACCTTCTACAGATTGTAAATAAAACTAATTAGAGTGGTGTTTTTTTTATGGTTTGGTTTATTTTGGTTTTTTTTAATGCTTACCTTTCCACCAAAAAAAACCCAAAACAAATTCTTTTACTACAATACAGGAATGCATGTGGATGCCTCACATTTTTTTGCTCCTTCCACAATGTGTTATCACGCCTTCTTTTGAGTGAGTAGCATATTTCTGTGACACCTCTGCTTCAACACCTTGCATCTACACATAATAAACCAGTAAACAAAGTCACTATGACACCACAGGGCAAGAAAACACCTTGGTAAGTACACATTTACTTTACAATTAAGAGGTAACTATATGGAGATACTGAAGTATTTCATGCTAATTTTACTAAATTATCATATGATTGCACAGGTAAATTGACATCTGCAAAGTTGTCTGAATGCCAGGCAAGCCCAGCAGCAACTTATTGCATGAATTCTCATTTTAACAGCATGAAGCTCAGTCCCACAGGTCTGCTATTCAGTTATTCTTCCCAATCAAGCTGTCAGTATTATTTGGTGTGATTCAGATGATTATATGTACTAACATTGCTATATTGTCTCATTATGAAAGCAAAAAGATTAGTATACACCTAAATATGTAAAATAGAATTATCAATTCAAGTAATTATATGCTCATATACATCACCAATAAAACATTTAACTTAAATTCCCATCTTCATATTTATTGACTTCCTTATTGACTTTTATTTGTCCCTTCTAGATCCCATTATTTATCACTTTCCCTTTGTGAATTAAAGCTACATAATTTTACATATAATATCTTACATATTATGAAAATTATGCATAACAGCTTTTATCTGAAAGATATTTAATCACACTATTTTGTACACAGCATAAGAACACTTGTGCCCAAGTCTCAAAGAATTTGAGACATCAACAGTGATTTCTAGCCTTCTTCCCTCACCCAACCATGGGAATGGAAGACTAAAATTAAAGTTAAAAATTATACTGTCAGTCATTAGTCCTGCCTGAGGGTCCATCAGCTGTGACTCTGTTCAGATGCATATGGAATTGCAAGGCACCTTCTGTGAGAGCAAGAGTAATACCATAAGCTGAAGTAAACAAGCTTCCAACAGGGATAAAGAAGACAATCATATTCATTATTCAATCATGTCCCAGAAGGCCATAAACTCTCCGTTCTTAGTCCTTATTTGTTTCAGTGAAGACTCTCTTTGCCAGCTAAAGGCTGTTGGGCTCAGTTCTTCAGTTTACTCCTAAGGGGAGGCAGCCCAACATATCTGAAGAGGGCCAGTCACTTGTCTAGTGTTAAGAGGTCAATTTAAATAAACTCTAGGCCTGCCCCATGATTGGCCCTTTTTTGTGTTGGGCGTCAATCTGCTAGAGGCTGGGAAGGCTCTGCAGAGGGATCTGGACTGGCTGGGACAATGGGCAGAGGCTAACAGTATTAGGTTCATACAAGTTTGTATAAGGCAAAGTGTTGGGTCCTGCTATTGGGTCAGAACCAACCCCTTGCAGTGCTCTAGACTCAGGTAACAGGGGCTGGAGTGCTGAATCAGCAGAAAAGGACCTCAGTGGTGCTCAACAGCAGCTGGAACATGTCCCAGCAGAGTGTGCAGGTGACCAAGAAGGCCAATGACTTCCTCATTTATATCAAAAATAGTGTGGTCAGCAGGAGCAGGGAAGTGATCATTGCCTTATACTAGGCCATTCTGAGACTACACTGAAAAATTTATCTTAAAGAAATTAGGATTTTAGTTAAAAGTTAGAAGAAACTGGGCTTGAAATAGTTACCTGAAACTCAAATAATTGATTGCCTGTCAATTTATATTTGTTTAGCTGTGCTTTCAATGGGAAAGGATGAAACTAGTAGGAAGGTCCAAAGAACACAAGCAATTGCAACCAGAAACTCATTCTTTGCAAAAGTGGAGTTGTCCCAAAAGCCATTTGTATTGTCATTAATAGAAAAGGTCGAGAGTTCAGGGTGAAGAAGACTTGCCTTACTTCCTCCTTTTAAGACCCATCCCGACAAAAACGACCCCAGACTTAATTCAAGAATCCAACCATGCATGCTTAATAGCTATTCAAGCTAATTACCATAGGAAGATGGGGATGGGAGGGGCTGGTATTATGAATATGTATTTGTTTGAAACTTTCGTCAATAAATAGGCTCTTGTCACCACCCATAATTTTGCAGTGCATATTAGGGGGCTACCCCACCCTGCTGCCCAGTGCTGAATAAAAATACACTTTCTAACTTTAAATTGTTAGAGAGTCTTTTGTCCGTCACAGTTGAGTATCGGTATTAGACCAATACTCATATTTTTGTAATTCAGCATTTCAAGTCTTTTGTTTAGCTTTGGACCCCTCACTACACAAAAAACATTGAGGTGCTGAAATGTGTCCAAAGAAGGGTAATGAGGTTGGTGAAAAGCACAAGTCTTGTGAGAAGTGTGTAAGGGTCGGTCCAAAGATTGCCTGAATTGCCTCACAATCATCGTCAGAGACTGAGGTTCTGAGACCCTTGAGACCCCACCTCTCACTCTGGACAGGAGTTCTGGCCTGGCTAAGGTGGATACTTGCCAAGGGACTGTGTAGAGGTGTATGTGCTGTATTTCATGGTACAATGCATTCAGGCAGGTATGGGGAAGGAACAGCCGTACTTTCTGCATCTGATTATTGAAGCCATGGTCCTCTGAACACAATAGTCCATAAATCTCCCCACCTTTTGGCCAGTGGCCACTTGCTTTGGAAACGGACTGTAAAATTATTACCCTGTGAAGAGACTCTTTGAGATTTTTTTCTCCCCAACAGATGAAGACATCGATGGATGATCTGAGGATGACGTCCCATCTGTTAGTAGATATATCTCTCTTTCCCTCTCTCTCTCTCTCTCTTTTTCTGCTCTATCACCTTTATCTCTCTCCCCCACTTACCACTACCCCAAAACTGAGTTATTAGCTCTCAATAAACTGCTTTGCTGCTTGTTGCTGAACAAAACCTTAGTCTCTTGCTGTTGTCTTTTGCACCCTGTGGTCAAACGAACCATCATGACCCCTGCTCAGGTTGTGCGGATCGTGACAGAAGTGGCTAAAGGAACTGGAGTTATTGAGGCTGGAGGAAAGGGAAGCCTTATTGCTCTATAAAACTACCTGACAGGAAGTTGTTGTGAGGTAGATTTCAGCCTTTTCTGCCAGCTAATAAGAGACAGGTTGAGAGGAAGTGGTCTCAAGTTATGTCAGGGAAGGTTTAGTTAGTTATTAGGAAAAATTTCTTCATGGAAACAGTAACCAAGCATCAAAACAGATTTCCCAGGGTGGTGGTGGCATCACCGTCCTGGAAGAGTTCAGAAAATGTGTGGAGATGGCATCTGAGGACATGGTTTAGAGGTGAACATGGTGGTGGTACTAGCTGAGGGTTGGTCTTGATCTTAGAGATCTTTTCTAAACTTAATGACTTTTGTGATTCTTTTGAAATACAGATGAGTGACAACTGCAAACTCTTTTCCTTCCCACGTGCATTGCCATTGGGCCCGTAGGCTCTTTCTTCAAACATCTTAATAAATCCTCTTTCATTATGGTGCTGGGCAGACTGGGAATCAGTTCAAGCACCAGCTTTCAGGCAGGACTGACAGACAGATGATTTGTCTTTCTTGGGGAAAATGGCTGTGTTGGTGTTTCAGTGTAACACATCCACTAACTGCTTGTGCAGAAGCAGAGTGAAGAATAAAGCTCTGTTGGGATGAGTGATGTCTGAAATAATTGACAAGTCTGTGAACAAAGAGCCTGCCAAATGGCATTCTGGCATCAAGTCTGACACCCACTACTCTTTGTTGTTCCTTGTTTATGGTTCTCTGTATGATATAGTAACTTTGTGATTGCCAATTTGATGCATCTGGTGCTCACTCAGGATAAAATTCCCAGGCCTGCTAGTCAGAAGAACATTTTACCTGTACAGAATATCTCCTCTGCATGGTAATGCCTCAGATGATTTCAGTATTTATATCAGAGATCAAGCAGGCTAAGATAAGAAGGAAGCTTTGACCAGTGGAAGAACAGTGGTACTGTTTCCAGTGAATCCAGCCGAGAGCATCTGGTGGACCCAGCTGGATTACTGTGTTGGACTCAGATGGAGTAGCTTAAACTTTGTCACAGTCATCTGAAGTGTTGATTCAGTATGGTGTGTCATCATAAAATCATAGATTTATAAAACCATAAAACCATAGGAAGAGACCTTAAAGATAATCCAGTTCCAAGCCCTGTGTGTGGACCAGGACACATTCCACTAGACCATGTCACAGGAGATGTCCACAGCTTCTTTCGGCAATCTGCATTCTGCTACTGACCTTGGTAAGCTGGAGAGTTTTCATACTGTCAGACATGACACACTCCTTTAGAATTCCGTCAGTCTTCAAGATCAATATGTAAACTGATCCGAAATTTGCAAAAGGGGGAAAAAAGGAGAGTGAACCATATTCCTGAAAACAAAGTGCAATTTTTGCTGAAATATTCTACACAGTTGAAAAGCCAACCAGAATTTTGTTTATTTTCATGATAATTTTGTATTCTGTAATAAAGCACAGCAGGTAGGTTGGTTCTGCACAGATTTCAAAAGAAAGTGTTCATCTATATAATAGAGCATATTTTAGAGCATGGATATCCATAAATAATCCACACTGAATGATAAGCCACACTTTTTTTTCCCTTTTCTTTTAGCGAGGATCCATATTCAACAAAGTAACAAGGTAGTAACAGAATTGCACGATCATGGGGTTTACTGTCAGGTGCTCAATTTGCAAACAGTTTTCACAGACTGGCAAAGCCTTTAAATGCAGCCTCAGGCGCCCTCCCTGTGCCGCGGGTCCCGGCACTCCCCTGCCAGGCGCTGGCTGCCGCAGCTCCCCACCTGCTTGGCAGTGGCGGTGACTCCACATGCCGCTCAAAAGCAGCAGCTCACCGTGTCACCACACAAAGCTGGTGTCTTGCTGCGCGGAACCAGCGGCTCCCCACCTGGCTGCATGAAGCTGGTGACTCCCCTCGCGAAGCCAGTGGCGGCTTGCCACCTGCTCACCAGGGGCTCCGGTTCGCCGCCCACCTGGCAGTGGCTCCATGGCAGCTTGCTCCCCAGCCGGCCAGGGCTCTGCGGCAGCTCCCTGACCGGCCGGCTCGCACTTCCGGGTTGGCATTTCACTGGAATTCGTCCATAAATAAGCCACATCTGGTGATTAGCCACACTTCTGGGATCAGCTCGATTCTTCAGTGAAATAGGTGTGGTTTATCAGTGTGAAATTGCTGTACTTTCATAAATATAACTTCTAAACGTCTGTTTTGGAATTCAACTTAGAAAGCAGTTGAATAAGAAATATTTATCAATTAATAGCCCCTTTTCAGAAGAGTTTAAATAGCAAGAGGGCATAAGTAAAAATTCCTGCAAGGTCTAAATAATAACATTTAAAGGAGCTTGTAAGATGAAATTAAATAGAAAAATCTGTGCACCAGTATTTGTATCTGGAATTATTATGGTCCATTTGTTGACTCTTCAGGATATTTGAATGATGTTTCATTGTTGCAGTATTTAATTATGATTTCAGACGTTTTCTCACGTGGAGGCTGAATGTCATCTACAGTTCTAGTTCCTCTGGACCTTATCCTGCAAATTGTCTTCAGAACACTGAATCTCTTGCTGTACTAAATTGGAAAGAGTTTGCATTTTTAGCACAAGAGAAAGAACTGTTATTCCAGGATATGTAAGTTGTTGGGTTTTTCCTGTCTATCAGCTAAATATCTTAGTACTTTACTATTATCTTCAGCAAAGTGCACATGCAATAATTTAAGAAGCAGTTTTAAGTTCATTGTAATTAGGATGATCTGTGCTGTATACTAAATGTGAAAGAAAGAGCAAGACTGGAAAGGTGGAATTACCTCAATGTGCAACATTTTGCTTCTAGTTCTGCAGTTCATATCCATTATTGAAAAAATAAAGACCAGCTTTTGTACAGAATTTTTGTCTCAAATTTTATGTATTTAATAAAATATTTATAAAATTTAATTTATTTGATCCATAATGTAGAAATTGAAGATAAATACAGCTCGAAGTCTTACCTGCATAGCTATCTATTTCCACTGCTGCCTTGTTCTGCATTGCAATTCAGCCACCTCATCCCAGCAGTCTGCTTTTCCTGCTCCCATACTGAATACCTACTCTGCTCCCAGTGGACTCTTGATTGCCTATCCTATTTGTTTTGTCCTTACTGTAATCTCATGACTGACTTTTTAATTTTTGTGTGCAGTTTTCTGCAATAGCCATTGAGTTGTGTCAGTACAAAAATTTTCACTGATCCCCCTGTCACTGTTCTTTACTATCCTCTAATTTACAGATGAGCATTCTTGCCTTATATTGTCCCATGTACTGCAGTCTTTCTGTGATGGTTGCTTTTCTGACTTGTTATTTGGAATACTCCTCTGACTCTAATTTTACTTTTCCTGCACAGATTTCATCAGCTTTTGTAATTTCTCATGGTTCTTGTCTTCCATCTCCATTTCTCATTCCTTTTGTGACATTTAGTCAGTAACAATGCTCAAGTGTCAATGTTGTTTGATATTGAAGGTGCAGAGGTATGTCCCTAGGATACTGCAGCTCTGTGACATATCTTTGAATGCCTCATTAATTAAGTAAATTAAAGCAGCCCTGTAGAAGTGAGATGAATTGTCTGAGAAGTCACTCCCTATTTCCCATTTTTCACTCAAAAGTGTTTCCTTTGGGAAAGATGTGAAGTGCCTAACTTTTTTTTTCTCCATTGCCAGTTGAGCAGCAGTGTATAGAATAGAAAAAGTCAGTGTTGATTCTGGTGTCGTTGTTTACAGCACAGTGGACAGAAGTCATTGCTCTCATCACCTGCCACTGCAATGTGAAATCACGCTTTTAAAAAATTCATCTGTCCAGCCACAGTTACTTGAAACCCCTTTCTATTAGTCTGTGATTGTTATGGGTGTTTAACCACAGATTTTGGTGTTTGGCCAAAGATTTCTTTTTGTCTTCTCTCCATTATTTCACTATTCTCTCTCTTTTCAATTTTGTAAGTTTAGAAACTTTCTCCTATAAACACAAAATGTTAACAGAAGAGCAAGCATAGCATTAAAAACTACATGATCCCTTTGAATTGATCATCTGTGAATTGCACATTAAAGGTGTTCAGTAAAAGACAAACCAGCAAGGTGCTTTGTTTTTCAACTGGGTGTTTTTCATGTACATGTGAACTTGCTTTTTGAAAGGATGGAGAAGAGTAGAGCAAATGTTAGGAGGATGGAGAAGTTCTGCATACAGATACATCTTACAAATGGTGCTAGGGCTTAGTCTGTCTTGTTTTTGGTAATATAACATGTGTAAAAGTAAAAAAAATAGTCACACCATTTTTGTTAAAGGTCTTAAACCTAGGCAGCATCTAGCTGCCACATGCTTTCTCACTAATTGTTTTTCATTAGTGAATGTGTGAGCACATTTGCTAATAGTGATCTCACTCATGATGCATAGTGAGTTTCAGAACTCTGAAACTGCAGCAACTGCTCAAGTCTCCACGCAGAGTGAACAGTGCCTTGCACCTGGAATATTATCCTGCCATGAGTACAACATCAGGCAGTTCAAAGAATGAATGACAGGAAATATTAGATCTGCTTTTAGGCAGCATGGCTGTTAAATATTGCAAATAGTGTAAAAACCCAGCTTGGTTTTATTGTTTCTTTTCCTTAGAGCAAGTGCTATGTATCTAATTATTTCTTACCTCTTTGCTTAATTTATTAAGAAAATGAGCAGGTTTTCTGCATAAATAATAAGAATATAAATTAAAGTAATACAAATAGATTTAATTTGAGGAATTACAAAGCAAATACAACATCAAATGAGAGAACTGTAATATTGAGGTTTGCAACACTGGAGCTGAGCACACAGATTAACATGTTCCACTCTTGGCTGAAAAGATGTACGCTTAAAATCTGGGGTAAAATGGTGCCACTGAAATGTGACTCTTTGGGCTTTCCGGATTCTAGCAGCTCAAAACACAGCTGAAGTGCAAAGTTAAAGATAAGTCTCATTTGTGCTCCTGCTTTTTGGAAACATCTGAGGCTGATGCTGGGCTGCAGCAGGATTTCACAGAGACATACCCAAGGAATGTCTACCCCATGAAGTGTTCTATCACACAAAGCCACATCACCCAGGTGCAGCTCTGTAGTTGTATTGATCTAGCACCAAAACCAAGACAATAATTCTGAGGATATAGTTTGCTGAAGTGCAGTGTGGTAGAGGTAGAGCTATACTGCTCCTGGCTCTTCAGGTACTGTGATTTTTCTCTTCCTTTGCTCTGTCTTCAATGCAATCAATAATCTTTCTCCCCTTTCTTTTTTTTTTCTTTGTTTTTTTCCTTTGAGTGAAAGAAACTTTGGTAAGTTGGCTGGTGACACTTCTCAAGGAGAGCTTTAGTTTTGTGCCTTTAGGTGGAGCTCCATACTCATCTTCTGCTGAGGCTTACTGGTGTGAAAGAACAAGCAAGACAAAAAGGCCACCTTAAAAGACCACTTTTAAGTACAATATCCAGTTTGCAAAATTTTACAGAAGAACATGCTTAAAATTTTATAACAGAATGTTTCCAGTTTTCAAAATAATGAGAACTGATAGCAGTTTTGTGGTTAAAAAATGTTGTTTTTTTCTTTTACTTGCTCAATCATCTCAGTAGAAGCAATTTCTTCCTGCTTAGGCACCTTATTTAGCCTTATAAAATTTTAAATCTTAGTCATATAAAGGTAGTAAAAACCCCTTTATTTTTTCTTATTTTTAATGGGTTCTCTAATATCAATGTTTAAACACAAGGCTATGACTTCCTCCCTGATAAAAGGATGTGTCAGCAGTCTGGTTTTGTCCATAGTTTTCCTCTGTGAAGTGTATAAATGTAGCAGATTTCAAAGGACCCGGGTTTGGTCCTTTGCATTATAATCCCCTATCTAGCAGAAAGGACTTTCAGAGTCACCTCTCTCCCAGTGAACACTTTGTGTGAACTCCTTCAGGTTTAATGGAGGGATTTGAATTCTGTCATGAGAAAAAGCAGTGCATCCATGCTACAAAATGGCTAATCTCAGTTATTCTTGTAATTAGCTTCTTTCTTTCTGTGAGGACTAGGAGAGAAAACTGAATTTGGATCATGATACGAGAATTTTCAGGTGATTTTTCACCTATGTGAATGTCAGATCTTCACAGAATGATTTTTTTTTATTTGTTTGTTTTCTTACTGTTTAATCAGAGGAAATAAAAAAAAAATCTCTATTCCTAATGGGTGTTAATGTAAGAGCTGTGTTCTTCACTTGTTGGTTTTTCAATGACATAATTTTTTCCATTCAAATATCAAGATACAAATGCTGCAGCTAAAAGAAATCTCCATGACTTTACCCATTTTTCTCCAGAAGAGTAATGGTGATTAGCTTCTAATTTTCTTGGAAGAATGGATGTGAGTAAATCACTGGTATTTGGAAGACAAACTAACAGAACCCCCCAGGTATAGACTCAGCAGTGTATGCTGTGTTCTCCTAACGTGCAGGGGGATGCATATTGGCTTCTTTATAACGTACTGTTAGTCTGCTTACAAGTTATACTATAAAACAAAACAATTTCTTCTGGGAAAAATGATGGGGTTTTTTTTAGGAAGAGGTAGCAGATGTGTTTCAAAGTGCTGAATTTTCATTTTGCACTGTCTTTTATACAGTATTTTGATATTGTCCATTGACTGCATTATGCTGTAAAAAAAAAATAAAATGTATTCTCCGGATCTGTTTTGTTTAATTTCTTACAGAAATACCCTTGCAGTATATGGGGCTACATTTATGTGGTTGAGGGATTACTTGTGTGCCTGTAATAAAGATTTATTTCTTCCTGTTGGAAGAAAAGGAAAGATGGGTAAGATTTCAGATAACACACAAATATCCCCTTACTCTCTTTAGCATCACAGTTTTACTGACAGTGGTTGTTCCAGTTTTTGAACTCCTGAAATAGAACCAATAACCTTGTTTACAAATAGCTCTTACTGTTTAAATATTTAAGAGCACTGAGGTAAGATTTCCTGAATTTCAGTGACATAAATGACAGTATAGTGAACAAATATTAGATCCTTAGAATCAAGAATAAAAACCCCCACATTCTGCTGAAAATAGTGGCTAGTCAAATTTTGAGAAAAGGAAGGAAAATATGAGATGGTAAGGTAGGTTGGAACAACTTTTGCTGACTAAAAAGTGACAGCTTGATAACATATATGAAATGCAGTCTGCTTTTTGTCTTCACAGGTAAGCAGACTTGTTACTGACATGGTTTTGACATGAAAGAATTTTTTTTTTTTTACTTGATGCATATATTGCATGAACAGAATATTTCAAGTTGAACTGACAAGGGAAAATCTTTCTGTGATGTTTCTCTGACCAGAGCTGTAATGTTAGGAAAGGTTTTGGTTGAAACCATTCTGCTACTGATTTATGGACTAGGAGTAATACTTGACATCTCAGGTCTGTTTTATCGTCTCTACCCTTGCTTTCTTATCTTGTTTTTGCCTTTACAGAGTTTTGTTTACCAATCTTCACTTCAGAAATAAATAAAAACAAGGATGCATGCATTTTTAGAAGATGCAATATATTCCTTTTTGCCATCTCTGGATCATGGGTTAGATGATTCTACCTTCTCTTTCCTCTAGTCTAAAGTTCAGGCTGCAAAGGCTTGTGATTGGTGTCAGAAACATTCTGCCCTCTAGATATAGATTCACCTGGTCTGTCTCCCCCCCCAAATTATTCATTTTAGCCTGTATCTTATGTTAAAGATATAGATATAAGGAATTTGTGACTTGTTTTAAAACAAGACTACAGACTGATTAGGACTGCTCGTGTTCATTTGTAGCTTTTCAAAAGGGCTGAGACAGGCAAATAGATCATGCCAGTGTGTTTCATGCTGATAATGCCTGGAAGCAAGCAAATGCTCTGGGTGCAAGGCTACGCCAAATCTGTCTTATGGGACTGATGCTCAACTATTGGAATGCCAATTTGACTCTTCCCCTGCAGAATGGATGCTTCTGAGGCACCTTGGTAATGGAGGTATTGATATATGGATGACTTCTGGGAAAAGAACAGGAGCTCTAGAACTGACACAGAATCAAAAAGGAAAAAAAAGAGTGAGGAGATCCTGGAAACTGAGTATGCAGATCTGGGCAGGGGAGTGGGGGGTGCGAAATGGAGGTGCATTAAGAGCAGATTGGATATTTTCTTGCTCACAAGTAAATGTTCCTTCAGGTTTAGAGTATGTGCTGGATTACTAATAGGAATTTTCATTCTGAATTTTTGTCTCTAAAAATAGTTATATACCCCAAGGTTATACACTATGACCATTTATTCTTTTCCATTCACTTTTTTTGATCAAATTCACCTGCTGGGGGGAGTCTGCAGACTTATTGTAAGAGTAAGCCTAAAGTGTGTCATTTTGGTGATACAGTATTGGTCACACTGTAGAAGCAGGAATTGAAAGGCTCTCGCCTTTCTGTCTCTAATTATTGAGTATAGTATTTTGTCAATACTGTTTCTTCGCGTTCAGAGAAGGTGGGATTCTGTTTTTGACTTGACAAGCTTTGAATTAAACCCTTAATTAAGGAGTTATTTTTTGTGTCCATTTGCATTGTGGTATAATTACATTTATACGTTCTTAAAGTGTTTGGCCCATAGCAGTGTTAATATGGAATAAAAATCAAAATGACAACAGCAAAACAGTTAAGGATCTATTCCATAGAAGTCACCCAAAAAAGTCACCCATTCAGCATAGCTGCCCCACTGCATTATGCACTACCAAAACAAAAAAGACCCCAAACCATTGCTAAAATATTTTCCCTTCAGAAGTTCTTATTCTATGATACAGTGTTTTGATTATGGCAATGGCATTTTCTTTAAAAATTTTCTAAACTAGTCTTAAAATTCTCTGTGTTATTTTCTCTACATCTCTAAAGTTCATAAAATCATTACCAGTATCCTGTTGTGGAATAAAACCTTGTGAAATTCTGTGAAATATTTCCATTTGTTGTGTGCTTAATACAAGCTCAGAGTAATTTTTGCTGATATCTTCCTGTAAAAATTTGTAGCCATAGATCATTGTTTTCTAATGACAAAAATAATTAGCAGTAAGACATATTAATGACTGTGTTATCAGGTAATGATATCTTCATTAATGCATGACTCTAATCTCTGAAATAACGTTGTCAGTAGCTGCCTGTGGAAGGAATGCTTAGAGAGGTGGGAATGCTTTGATGTACCCACTGTCCAAATTCATTAACTGCATAAAACTCAATCCTGTCTACTGGATGGTGAGGCTATACCTCAGGTCTTTAAAAGCCAGATTTGAATTCCCTTGAATTTATACTGGAAACTCCCAGTGATACCTTTGGTTTTGTATGTACATGCATCTGTTGAATTCAAATGCTATATGGCTGATCAGTGAGAGTTCATTCTAGTGTCTTAGGATTGTGAAGACTAATGTGCTAAAAGACATCTTTCTTTGAATTTTGGATTGCATTTTGTATCACTTCTGTTTTTCTAATGTGGATTAAATTGAATTGTCATATCCTGGATCCTAGAGACAAGGAGGAAGAATGAAATTTGCTTATGCTTTCCAATTGGTTTGAAGCAGTTTCTTTTTTTCTTTTAATAAAATACGGTTTCCAGGATTATCATGGAGACTGGTATGGGAACTTGGAGGAATTCAGTAAAATGACTAATGCTGTCAATATAGCAATAGCTTTGAGTAACTTGATATAGATTACAACTTTGCAAATACATTATATGTTAATTTTGTTGATAGAGGGAAACAAAACAGGGAAATCCTTGTGTAATTAATTTTTCTGTTCTTTATTTAATAACTTTTATTTAGGACACACATATGCTTATGTTCCTTTTCTTATTCAACTTTCACCTCTTGGAAATTCTCCTGCAAACTCTAATTGTGTTCCAATTATTAAAATAAGAGTGAATTTTTGTTTGCAATTGCCTTTATAGCAGATATTTACAAAGCCAGAGTTACATAACAGAATTTCTATAATTTTTTTCTAGCTATGAGTTAATAAACTGAATAGGATTCCATTCGAAGTACCTTTTTGATTGGAATATGCAAAACATATATTGGCTTCTAATAAGTTTATACTCTTTCAGAATTTCATTGGAGGTGTAAAAGTCTAGAGAAATTATTTGTTTATTTTTTCTTTAATTAATGGATTTTTTTTTTTTTGGGGGGGGGTTAATCTACAACATCCCTACTTTATATAAGAAAAAAGTTGGGTTTTGAGCTGTTATCTCCTTTCACCCTCTGTGCCTAAATGCATTTCCTTCAATATCTGAAGAATATCCAACAAGAAAGCCTAGCATGCAAGGCCAAAAAGTAGAAGCAGCATGACAGGTAACAGATGTAGGTGTTAAGATTTGTTGTGTATTTTTTCCTAGTAGTAACATCTGTCTTGGCTAGTTTCCCCATAGTTATGTGGAAGACCAGTGATTTGTCATTGTTTTTGTTCATGGAAGTGAACACTACCACTTACTCTTGTGAATTCTAGCATGTTGTTTTTCTTTTATATTGTCAAGTGGAGTGTAACTCACTTTAAAAAGTGCTCTGTTATATTTGATGTAAATCTTTTGTTGCTATTGCAAGATCGGAATGTTCTATGACTATTCACCTGTGGATACCTATAAAAGTATCTATGAGTTTGCAAAAAATTATCACTAACCCTTGAAAATGTAATGGTCTCCTGTTGAGAAATGTTGATTTACAGGAGATTCTGAAAATGTAAAACAGTGTTATAGTAAGATGATTATTGATTTTGCCATCTGACTGTAGTAGAACAATCAGTTTTGTGAAAAGTGGGGTTTCTCTTTTGCAGCAATATCATAATTCATTCAATACATAGCTGAAGATAAATAAAAAGGAGGACACTTATATCTCAGGAATCCTGTATCTAATGATCACAAAAACTTCAATTCTATATTTTTCCTGTATCTTGTATGGGCAGTATTTCCAGAGGAAGTCTTGGGGCCTTCATACTTTGGACTTTCACTTGTAGTTGACCGAGTAAACATAGGAAACAGATATTGTTTTTGATAGTAGAAATAATTCCATGGGAACATAATGATAGGCCAAATTAATGCTTTGACAAGTGTTTTTTGTTCATTGAATGGTGCGCCAAACATTTTGCCAAAGTTCTTTGGTTTTCCTAACTTGACAGTAAAATATTTTTTGTTGTTTTGACCTCAGCAGAAAATCTTGGCATTTCTCCTGTGTGTCTAACTCAGAGTTAATGAACAGCACTAAGCTCTTTTAAAAATCCCATTAACTGTTTTGTTTTTTTTTTGGGAGGGGTGGGAGGGAGTCCTTGCAACTAGAGTTTAGAGAGTCCAGTTTTATAATTGACTTTGTGGCTGGAAAAGAGTATGAGGACAAGAATAATTAAAAGTAGATTGTAGTGAAAATGATTAAGAGGGGTTATAAGTCATGTCTGTTCATGTGAGTGGGTGAGAATAAGCACAAAGATGAGAGTGGGTAGAGAAGACACCCAGTCTGAAAGAATAATTATACCAGGTCTGTGTTTCAATAAAGCACCTCTCGTGCTTTCCATAAAAAGTATGATTTTAGGGGGTAAAAGTAGCTTGTTTCTGGTTTGCTCGCTTTCATGAAGTTTAAATTGGCTATCCCTTGAAATAACTGAAGCTGGATGTTGAGGCTTAATATCATGCAAAATTCACTAATGAAGATGTTTATTTTCATATAGCCTTCTGAGAACCCTTTCATCAGTTTCATTATGTTTTAACTTATAAAAGAGACTGCTTTATGGTGTGTTGCCTAATTCACAGTTGAGAGGGACTCCTTAAAATACAGTTTCCAGGACCATTAGATCATTTAAGGACTGTAATTTCCTTCATTGGAATCAGTGGGAAAAAACATGCTGTTGTACACAACATTATTAATCCATTGGAACAGACTTATGTAACATAAAATAAGTATGGTGTAAAACAACAGAGAAAATCTGCATTGCATATTCAACACATAAATTGTGCTCCTTTTCCTGGAAACTGATAATTATTAATAAATAAAGAAGAGTGAATGAGGAAACAAGATTTTTTTTAAAAATGAGAATAACTCGGTGACTTAGTAATGTAATGACATTTAATTATAAGCCATCAATTCCTGATCTAAATGTAGATAGGTTTTTTTATGCCTTTGTTTTTCATGTATTGTGTTTGACTGGCAAACAAAGAACATGTTATTTTAAAAGTTATTTTTGTCTTTGAAAGCTTTTTACCTTTAGAGAGAAAAAAAAACCCTCCATAAAACTCCATTTATTTTGTGTGTTGTGCTATATTATTTTTTGAAAAAGGGTCCTTCCATATGGTATAGATTAACCAAATATTCCATGAAAAGACATTTTTCTTTTAAAAAGCTTGCCACTTGTTATTTTATTAATAATTTTCAGGGTCTTGGACAACACCTTGTACTGTTGCACATGAACTTTACAGTTCTCTGAAGACAGCCAAATTTATTTTGGCAAGTTATTATTCACCAAAAGTAGGCAAATATTTATTGATATGTACATCTTTCTCATGCTTTGTCATCTTAAATTTATTTTGTTTTAGGGCCCAGGTGGAGTCTTGTATATAATTACCCTCATAAGCATCTTGCTGAATAATGTTGACTTTTGCAAGAGCTAAATCTGCCAGTTTTCACTTCTTTCTAAAAGTAGAAATCCTGCAGAGTAACAACTGAATGCTACATGTTTTGTGTATACAGTGTGTTGGGGAAGTATTATTCCTCATAAAAGCCTGTTAACTAACTTTGGAGAAATAAAAATGTTTGCACAGATGTTTTGGACGAGGAATCAGAAAGGGATAGGAGTGTACAGAGCCTAAATTGCTGCACAGCAAATGCTAAATTATTGTGGGAGACTTATCCATCATCCTGATTGAGATGAGAATGCTCTGTATCCTCAGGCCCAAGCAAAAGCAAGGCTGAGAATGTGTTGCAGACACACAAACATAAGTAGACACTATGTACATGCATGTCATGCTCTTCACCTATATTTCAAAATGCATTCTCTGCCCTTAGACGTGACCCCCTCAAACCAAAAGGTGCTCCAGCGAGCTATCTCCTGTTAGTTCACCCAGGGTTTCACACCTGGATGGTGGCCCTCCTGGGACATCCATTTGCTTTCTGACTGTGCTGCTTCTTTTCTGCATATCTGAACTTGTGGAGATGGACTGCTGATGGACCTGGGAGGAGCTGGGACAGGGCAGTTATTATTCAGGTTGCTGCATCTGTCCTTGTCTCTCTGTGCTTCTCTTTGTGTGTACAGATGAGCTTTTTATCACATGACAACACTAAGAGGCTCAGGAAATATATTTTTGCCACAGATCATCAATACTTGTCTAGAACATACTGGACATAAAATTATTGATGACAATTAAGCTATGCAGTCCAGAATCAAATTATTTTCTGCTGTTATTATCCTACTGATATGAGCCTGTCTATCTTTAAGCTAAAAGCTGGGCATTGGTGTTGGCAGTATGTTAATTAACAGAATAAAGAGAGCTGACCTTAAGCTCATTTACTGTAAAATCTACTTTTCCATAAGGGATATTACCCACAGGCTTTTGACATCAGTGGAAATAATCCTATTGATCTATTGCAAAATTATTATGTGTATAAGCACCCTTGAATCTTGTTTTTTCAAACTGTCTCCTTGCTAGTGCTTGATTGATTGTTTAAATATGTGTTATCAACTTTTTTGGGGGGGGGGGGTTTGTTGGTTTTTTTTTTTGTTGGTGTGTTTTTTTTTTGTGTTGTTGCTTTTCTGTTGTTGTTTTTGTTGTTTTTTTTTAACCTGTGGTAGGCTTGAGTGTGCTAACTATTAGATTTTCATTCTATAGAGAGAATCTGATGTCATTCTCAGTTAAAGCTGTGTAGTTGGTGGACCTGTGGGTGATGGTTGCCTAGTTTGTTTGGTCACTCTGCATTTATTATCTCATGTCAAACTACTCAGTTCACCCTAGGATGCTCATCTTCCTTTTCTTTTTCTTGGCCGAATTCCTTTCTTTAACTTGAAAGGCTCTTGGGAATTTAAGATGTTATGAATTTGTGTAGAAAGTCAAAAAGGTATCAACTGTGAAGGACTAGTTTAATATAAACAATAAAAATAATAACTGGACAATAACAGTAATTTCACAATTATAAGCCGCACCTTTTTCATTGAAGAATCCAGCCTACCCCAGTAGTGCGGCTTATATTCAGGTGAGGCTTATCTATGGACAAATCCCAGTGAAATGCCAACCCAGAAGTGAGAGCCGGCCAGGGAGGGTGCCTGGGGCTGCCTTTAAAGGCTTCACTGATCTATGAAAACTGTTGCAACTTGAGCACCTGACACCAAACCCAGCTGGCAGTGATTCTGTTACTAATTTGTTACTTTGTTACACATGGATCCTCACTAAAAAAAAAAAAAAAAAAAAAAAAAAGGTGCGGCTTATAGTCAGGTGCAGCTTATAATTGTGAAATTACTGTACCTTGCTACAAATGCCTTTATCTCTGAATATGGTTTATGTACACTATTACTGCATTTCTGTAGTCTTAGCATGCTAGTTACTGGTATTGTTATATGTGCCTATTAATTTTTTTTTTTTTTAATGCAAGGAAAGTGAGACAGAAAAGAGAGGTTCTGTCAATCCATCTGTCTCCCTGCAATTTGTTCACCAGGCTGTACCTTTTAAGCAAGCTCACAATAGTAGTATAATTTCAGTTTTCCTTCCCTTTTAGCTAGCAACAACTGTCCTGCTATAAATGTTAGGTGTGCTTAATGATTTAAACATGAGCAAAAACTCTGTATATCAAAATTTCTGGTTGATATAAAAACAAGAGATCATAATGTAAGTGGTGTGTATCTTCTGTGCATGCATAGCACATAATTTTTCCATTGGTCATTTGAGCGCAAGCTCCTCTACTTCTAATTTAGGGCATGTGAATGAAAAGAAAATGACAAAAATTTTCCTTGAAAAACTGTTTGGATATACCATGACACTACCTAGATAATATGCTTCTCAGTAAGTGCCCAACATAATTGCCACTCTGCTGCTTAAGCGGCCATAGGTATCCCTGGACCAGGCTAAATATTATTGATTAGTTCCTATGGCTGAGTTGGTGTCTCTGCCAGGTTCATCCATTACTGAGAATAGGATGGACAAATGCCTGACTGAACATCCCGGATGAGCTGATAATGTACAGAAAAAGGAAGTTTGTACTATTAATCTGACTTAACTGCCTTGAAATCAACAGTGGAAACATAACAATTTTAAGATGAGAAATTGTTGCAGCAGCAGATAAATACTTGCAGTTATTCCTTCAATGGGCAGCATCACAGGAAAACTACATAAAGGCTTTGTCTACGTACAGTCTCTGTGCTAACCAAATTCCACATCTTATGCTTTATAGCTAAACCACATGTAACACTCCAGTGCTGTTATTCATCTAAAATGTAGGGAGTCAGTGGTGATTTATCTTTATTTCCAGCCTGACATTTAAATGTTGTTAGGTACTTTTTCAAGCCTTTTCTGGTTTCAAAATGCTCAAAACTATTTTTTTCATTATGTATGTGCAACTATATAGTTGTATTTGTTGGTTCTGCTGACATTTTAGAAAATAATATCTACTTTTCTAGGGGAATTTTTTTATTGTAGTTTTTTTCCTTACTGCTTTATACTAAAAGAGACTATTAATGCTTCATTAATCAACTGTTCAAAGTGTGATTGCTCCTGAATAGCTCTCAAAAGCTGGCTTTTTACCACTTACTTTCATTAGTGCTTAATTAACAGAGGAGATGAAAACTAAAATCTTCAGCCCACTCAAGAATGAGATATTGCTTTTCAGAAGAGGGATTCAGAAAAGGTCTGTTTTGCAAATGTGTTGCAAAAATGCTGTAAATTTAGACCAACATTTTCTGCACAGACTAGAAATATCCCTGGCTTGTACTAAGAGGAAAAGAGGCAATATTGGGGCATCACCTTAGACTGTAATGTATAACTTTGCTGGATGTAAAAGCAACAGTAAATGCTTGAGAAAACATTCCTAGATTTGGAATCAAGAATTAATATTTAAAATATTAAAATATTCCCCTGTGCCCAGTCTTCTCAGCTAATATAGAACTGATCTACTTGGTCTGCCTAGTACCATGATAGAGGAGGATGAAAATGCTTGTGGTGCAAAAGAAGTTTGGGAGTGAAAGAGCTTCCTGAGCATCTTGCTTTGTTGGTGCTGCTTGTTGGCTGGTAGCTCAAGAAAGTCAGGTTTGTGTGACAAATGAAGTAGCCTCAAATAACAAACATCATATTTGTGGTTCCCCTCATTGGTCTTTTGTTACAGCTCAGTGTTTGACACCTCTCTTGATTTCCTATAATAGAATTAAAGGAATTTAAGTAAAACATAAGTACATAAGATGCATGCCAGATGAAAGAATTGGCTGTCGCACTCTTATAATGATTTAAAAGGATTAGGATTTTATTTTCTGCTTTAGGATTATTGATTATTTTAGAGTCTGATCCAAATTTGGTCAGAAGCATTGCCACGCGCTTATCCAACTAAGCAACTGGACATCTTCACCTTAGTTGCACATAAAAGAATAAATGATTTCAATGTTCCATGGCAACACAAAAATTTTATGGGTTGAAGTGACATTATGCAACAGATTACAGTAATTTCGCGATTATAAGCTGCAAATTTTTGATTGAAGAATCCAGCCTACCCCAGTAGTGCTGCTTATATTCAGGTGCGGCTTATATATGGACAAATCCTGTGGTCTACCTGGCTACCAGGAGGTGCAGCTTATAATCAGGTGCGGCTTATAATTGTGAAATTACTGTAATGTAAATAAAGAAAATTATGAGCTGTGTATTTTGAAATATTATCAGGCATTAGAATATGCATGTGTGTTTAGGACTGGCTTTCATGTTCTTATTTCAGACAATCAGGTTAAATATTCACTCAGGTTTCAAATACTTGAATCTTTTTTTATGGGTGCAAATTAAGGAGCATTCTTAAATGTGACTCTTAACCATATGAGTATGTTTTTTGAATTTTTCTACTCCCCTGTAGGTGCATATATAGATATGTTATTTTCCTCTTCCTATACTGTTCTAAAGTTTACTGTAGCAAGTTGAATACCAGGATGCCGGTAGTCAAAGATACTTTTGGTCTTATTGTAATTGCCATTTTTTGATATATTCTTGCTTTAGATGTGCATTTACAAGAGAATGTATGTGAGAAACTCTGAGATATCAGACTATAATAAAATTTATAATAAACATTCAATAGCCTGACTGCATATAACTCCATCACCCTTTAGAAGGAAGTTGAATATAATGCTTTAACTTTCCTAAAAGCATCAGAACTATTTAAGGCTTCAGATAACTGAATCTGTAGAATCTGTACATGATTTTCTTCCTTGAAACCTATGATGATTAGTTGCTAAAACGCATTTAAAGATTTAGCCTGAAATTTGGAAGAACTGATTCTTCAAAGGTATCAAAGGCACATGCATTTTCTGCCTTCATGGGTATGTGTGACCTGCCCTGGTGTTCTTTTCATGGACATTTTTGATCTGAGGAACAAGGCTAGGGTAATTATTGAGAAATGATGACAGAGTAGGGAAGTGGGCTGACAGGAACTCCATGAGGTTCATCAAGGAGAAGTGTCAAGTCTCACATTTGTGGAGGAACAACCCTGGGCACCAAGTTTTGCAGATAAGGCCCTGCCTGACAGCCTCAGTGGACACGGGAGGACATGAGCCAGCAATGTGTCTTTGCTGCAAAGGTGGCTGATGATATTCTGGGCTGCCACTGGCAAAGCACTGGCAGCAGGTCGAGGAAACTGGTATCTCCACTTTGTGCAGCACAGGTGAGTCCACAACTGGAGCAGTCAGTTCAGTTTTGGATGCTTCAATACAAGAGAGATATGGAGGTGTTAGAGGTACAGAGAAGGTCCACAAAGGTGCTTGAGAAAATGGGCAGTCTCACATCTGAGAAAAGTGAGAGAGCTCTGTTCAGCTTGGAGAAGAAAAGGCACAGGGGAATCTCCTCAGCAGATATAAATACCTGAAAAGAGGATGAAAGGAAGACAGAGCCAGGTTATTTTCAGTGGTACCCAATGACAGGACCAGAGGCAATGGACCAGGACAAATTGAAACATGGAACGTTCTGTTTGAACCTCAGAAAATACTTTTTCACTGTGAGGATCATTGAGCACTGGCACAGCTTGCTCAGGGCTGTTATGAAGTCTCTGTCCTTGGAGATACATTCCAAAGCCATTTGGATGTGGTCTCGAGAAATTGGCTCTAGGTGACTGTGCTTGAGCAGCAGTATGGAGCACATGATCCAGCTTCAACTGAACCATCTGTAATTTCATAAAAAATTCTCGTAGAAGCCATTCGCTGTTTTTTCTTGAGAAACTAGTTGCCTCTTTAGGAATTCTTCAATCTGACTTATGCTATCGGTCAGATGCTCTTTGTGACCTTTTGGTGTGATTTTTCATTCCTGAAATTTTTATGATTTAAAGCTGCATAGCTGTTGGAAATGACTGGCATGCATAGGGCAACCATATGTCATGGTTGCAAAAGAAACAAATGTTTTTATAGTCACTGGAGGTCAGGTGACACATCATGCTTAGTCTAGTCCTTTCTCATTCTAAATTATTGAGCATATTTTTCTCTACTTAATTGATACTGGGAGGTTTCATGGGAAATTTAATCAGTCAGGCTTTGCCAATTCTCAAAACCAACCCTATGGAACAATGTTTATGTTGTATTAAACCACTAGGAATTACTGGAAAGGCTAATTAAAGCAGAATTATCTGTTAGTTTAAAGCTATATTACATTTGCATATTTTATCCATGTCTGAGTTTTTAAATACAGTAGTTTCACGATTATAAGCCGCACCTTTTTCACTGAAGAATGCA
>VRYO01001463.1:66798288-66834460 GCA_009812075.1 Sialia sialis
GCTTATAATTGTGAAAATACTGTATATGTATAGAGGAACATCAAAACCACAACTTATGATGTGTGTGTGTGCGTATATAGTCTGTATTTTAACTTGTATCATAACAGTGTATCATGAACCAGAATTAATTTGATCTGTGGATTTATTTTTTTTCTTTTTTACATAAAGGATCATGGGTAATTAAGAAGGTACTGTTCATCTTGCTTATCCTTTCTGCCAGAAATTGTTCCATATCAGCTGATCAGGGTTGGAGTATGGTTCATTATGTATTTTCATTTCAAACCAGCACTAAAATGCAAAATAATTTTTGCATAATTCAGCAGTATTAGTGCTCTTATTACAGAATGGGAGTATTTACTTTGCAAAAATGACAAGGAGCTAATATATTTTACTGCTTTAAAGTATGGCTTCAATTCTCAAGATTTTTTTTATTTTACGGGAAGGGATGTTTTTAGTGACCTAGAAATGGAGTAATAGGAAGACCAATCTCTACACTATAGACAGGAGTAGAAATGGTGATGGATGGCCTGGCAAGATGCATTTGGCTTCTGAGTAAATATGCCTATAACTGCCAAATAATTCTTTTCTTCATGCTATTCATATGTCATTCCGTAAACCATATATTTCCATAAACATTCTCATTTTGCTGGAGACTAAAAGCTTAGTGTTTGATGAAGAATAGTGAACTTAAAAATTTTCTTCATAATCAATGACAGAGTTGTAAACATAACAAAATGATGTCTGTAATACATTTCTCTTTATGAGTAGCTTTTTAAAAGGTAGAAACCAAAAAACTGTATAGCTTCAAGGGATTGCTCAGGTTTGTAGTGGTGTATGCCTATAAATCTGAAAAGCTGGTGAATACTTCCCTGACTAGAAGAATGAAGTTTCTGATGGAAAGGCTTATATGTTTTTGCATTAAGAACACAAAAATGAAGTCAAAAAGAAGTCACAACTCACCTGATAATTATGGATTTGCATCTTTTCCTATCAGAATACATGCTGATATCATGTTTTCTTGGAGGCATTGTAAGTAAGACAATCACTGCATGTAGTAGTCATCCTTTTATTGAAGTAAAGCCTGTATGACTAATGTAGGCTTACTTGAAAATGCAATTGTTATTGATATAATCATCCTATTGTTTTTGATGTTTTAAAAAAGCACAGCAAGTGCTTCTCAAATATTCACATTTGAAGTGAAGACGTAAACTGCAGAAAATACAGAATAAAATACCCCAGACTTTATTAATCACAAAGCCTCAGGTAGTGATTTTGAACTAGTTTCTTTATCTAGCTTGAGTCTTTTCAGTGGCAGTGTTACACGTCACGATTTCAGGTGAGAATTCATGAAATTGCTTAACTTAATGGAGAAGAAACTCCAAAGATTATAGGTGGTGTTATGCCCCACTTATTCCAGAACTTGATGTCTTTCTGCTGACTTTGTCACAGCAGTAGTTTGTGACATTTACAGTAGACAGCTGTGCAGATCAGGTGTCTGCTAAAAGAAACACTTGCATTTTTATCCTAAACCTGTGCCAGGGTGTCAAGGGAAAGTGTATGCCAAAAAATACTGCTGTATGATTTTTAGTGTTTTTTTAGATTGGCACTTACATGAAGTCCTACAGCTTTGAAAAAATCTGTATTCTCTCTGTTTGAAAATGTGGACTGAACATGGCTGGCAGCTAAACTCCTATCCAGTAATGTGTTCATTCCCCTACAGCAGGATGGGCAAGCAGAAAGAACTTGTGGGTTGAGATAAAGGCAGTTTAATCAATGAAAGGGAAAACCAAACAAACCAAATTATGTGAAGGCAGTCACTCGTCACCTGCCACTAGCAGAACAATGCCTAGCCCATCTCTGAGCAATGGCTGCGCTGGGAAAACTGCCACAGGATCAGGTTCAGTTCTTGATATAGTCACGACTTTCCTCCCTGTTTGACACATATAATTCATATTCATTTCTTGCCTTTACTATTGATGGATTAATTTTAAATTTTAAGCAACTGAAACAGGTTGTCAGTGGTTTAGTTTTGCAATTTTCTGTACTGACAAGTTTTGTGTTCTCAGACTTATCTAAAGAAATATGTATATCCTGGAATCTTTTGTTGGAACTTGTGGTGCAATGGATTTGGCCTTAGAAGGCCAAAGAGAGGATTCAAGTCTTTTCATCAAATGATTTCTGTGAGTTCTTACTTCCTACTCCTGGTTTCCATGTTTAAGGAAAACAAAAAACCAAAAGCCTTCACATGAAAACAAACCCTTTTAATTTAATAATACTCAATAAACAGGAAAGAGGCATAGTTTTACAGAAATGTAAATATTCTTGTTATTTAATTTCTTTAACTTTGTCAGATGCAACTTCAACACAATGTTACAAATATGCACTAACATACACTTCTGAAAAATGCTTTCTTTATGTTAACCTTGATCTTCCAGTGGCTTTTTAAAGTCATAAACTTGTTCCAGATCATTAAAATGATGCTTAAGTAGTCTATCACAGAATAAAGTTTATAACAAATGGAATGGAAAACCCACTTCATCCTGATCTGTAGTATTGGTCTTATATTGAACATTCACAAAGAAGATGAAGGAAAATTCTCACTTCTTCTGTGTAGCTTGCAAAGTCTTTTCTAATACAAAGAGGCAAAATCTATGTATTTTAATTTAAGCTTGTCACTTTTTGTCCAGTGAATTTAAGGAGGCTTAATTTAGATACTCTTTGCACTTTCCAATATCTTCAGTTTGCTGTGATGCTTCTTCTATTGGATCTTTTAAATCTTCTTATATAGGAGTTTCAAAACTATACTAAAACCCCTAAACTATATAAAATATTTATTCAATGCAGTCATACCAATTTTTCTAAAGTTCTTTTATGATTATTTTTCCTTCCTTCTTTTTTAAAAGTAGTCACTGAAATGTCTGTCTTCTCTTCTTGGAAGAACCATCTATTTTTGGTATATTGTAGTAAGAAAGAACAAAAGTTTTGTCAAAATTCTGTCAGAAAACTCTGGATTTTCTAGTAGGTCTGCTCTCCACTGGCTTTTTAAAGTGACATATGTAGACAGCTCTTTGATAAAGAACCAATTTCTATTGTTCCTGAGAATTTGTTTTCCAAAATGCCCTTGTGTATTTTGTTTCTCAGTTTTTGTATGACTTACTATTTTGAAGTCTTTGGGTTTGAAGACTTCAGATTCAAATACTTTTAATCACAGCATGTGGACTAGAGAAGACTTTTTCTAGTCATGATGGCATCATGAAGAGAAATTGTTGCATTGGGTTTTAACAGCAAGTCCTTGGTGGGGGATAACTAGACCAAAGAAATAGAAATGACAACCTCAGAGCAAGGAGCAAAAGGCAGTTCCCTTAATACAGCAGTCATTATATATGTAGCAGTAAAAGCTCTGGCAACAACAAAAAATATTATGTGATTAATTGTGATTAATTCTATCATGATTTTTTTGCCTAAGTTTTTTTTTTTTCCTTTAGTGGAAGGACTGCAATATTCAGTTTACTTGGATTGATAAACTCATGTTATTTTTCCAAGCTTGCTGTTGCCTGACAGTAATGTAGTCTTTATTGTTCTTAATAAAGATGGCAATGAAAAATCAGTTGGCAGCATTGCTGTCTGTTCCAACTGTTTATTAAGTTGTGAGGACTATTTTGACTTTGTTACTCAGGTATCTCTGCTCTTGGGTTTGTTTTTGTTTTGGCATCAAACCTTTTTGCAACTGGTTGTTTCTTTGATTGAAACTGCCAAAAAACCCCCCGAAGGCTGTTTGTTGAAACACCTGTATTACTGCCACCTGTTTCACTATTCCAGCAATGCCAGAACATATGGTTTCCTTCAACTTCGGAGTTGCAATTCTTTCGTATTTTTCAAGGCTATGCCTTAATTTCTGCAATTAAGCCTCATCAACAGGAATAGCCTCCTTATCCATACCATCTTTCCATCTAATTGCTGGAAGGTTCGGATCTTTGTTTTTAATAATTTTGTGAGTTCAAATTTACTATGTGTGAACATGCAAAGTGAAGTGTGCCATTTATTGCATGTCAACCAAGTAGTAATCTCTTAAGTCAAGGAAGCTTGGACTTGCTTGTTTTTTGACAATATAACAGGAGCTCTGTGTTTTTAAGGAGAAAATTCACAAAGGCTTTCTGAATCTTAATTAAGAAATCTGTGTTCTATGTCCATATCAATTTTTTGATTAGAGAAGTCAGTATTTAACTGGAAGGTATAAAAACACTATCAAGTCTGTTTTGTGTTGGAATTGCTCTGCTTTTCTGGAGATATTAGAATGTTTAATAGGCCAAATACTGGAACATTGCATCCACTCATACTACATTTTGTACACTGCGCCCCTCATTGTGTAGTGATCTCAGTGGATAATCCTAATCATGATCTCTTTCCTGTTCATTTTATGCTCCCTGCAGAGTGCTTTCCTTCAGTGTGAGATCTGCTATACTCATTTCCATCAGATTACATCCTGTCACTTAAATGCAAAGTGATTTCTTTTTAGTGAGACTTTAATAACATGATCTGGTTCCAAACAGAACTTATTTGAAGAAAATATTTTTAGCTGTGTTTTCCATGAGACTCACAAACATATCCTCATTCACTTTCTTGCAAAACAATTATAGCATCAGCTTAGCAGGCAATTAGCAGTAACTTGTATTTTGTTGTGTATTTTTTCACTAGGGGAGTGTTGGTGGCTGAAAATTATTATATTCCTGTTGGTAAGGAATCTGATGCATGGGTAGTTTCGTCCTATATTTCCTTTCTTTCATAAAGCTTAATTTCAAGCAGATGTTCTATGCCTTCAGAGTGGAACTGTATAATTTTATGCATGTGGTAGATGTTACATGTGGCTTAGTGGGTATGATCAACACAGGTGTTGTAGGATGTGTAGCTCTCAATTTTGGTAGGCAGTAATTTACTGTTGGTGGCATTTAGCTTGTCCATGCAGAGTGAACCGGCAGGCTTCGCAGGGTAAGAATAGAGCTATTAACACTGCTGTTGCTGCTTCTGGCAGCTTTGTTAATCCAAACTCTGGTTTCCATTAACTTTTCCTACAAATTCCTGAGAACGGAAGTTTTCAGCTTTCTTACAGTGCACTGTTTCTTTCACTTCCCCTAAAGTAGTGTGTTTCAGGCTTGCTTTTGTCTGAATCAAAATGGACACAAACGTCTTGGAGAAACAAAGGAAAACAATTGTCAAGGTCTATGTTTTGGTTCAGAAGGTAAACCAAGATGCAAATTTACTTTTTTGGTCTTAGTCATAAAAGTTTCCAAAATAGTAAGAAAAATATACTTGTTTCTTCCTTTCCTTTCTACAATCTACAATTTGAGATTTATATGCTTCTTTGCTATCAC
Source organism: Sialia sialis (assembly GCA_009812075.1). NCBI lineage: Eukaryota > Metazoa > Chordata > Aves > Passeriformes > Turdidae > Sialia > Sialia sialis. The sequence goes on from VRYO01001463.1 coordinate 66,803,658, forward strand.
CGGAAGGTTTTCATCACAAAAGTGGTAGCTTTGGTAGGAGGTACATTATAAAGTGAGAATGGACTTCCATAGAAGGCCACAGGGCTCTAAATTGATACTTTTGGTGAAAATTTAAAAACTGTGTCTTGAGGCTTATATTATTCTTATGCCTGCACTGTTTGTATTCATTTGGTTTGTGCTGAATATAAGGATGAGTGACTGGTTAATTTTTTTTTCCTTCCTATATGACCCTGACTTCTGAAAATATTGTGGGAAGTATCCAACCTGCTGACATATCCTTGGAAAAGTTGAAGTACTTTATCTAGAAAATGTAAAAAGTAAAACACTTTCACTGTTCATAATGAAATGTTCTATTTTGAAAATGTTGTTGTAAAATGTATCAATATGAAATTCCCTCTTTCATTAAGGCTAAGCTGCTTTGCCCAATTTGACTTGCATATATAATTAGTTTTTCTTTGAGTATCTGAGTTTCTTTGAGGCTATCTGATTAATTTTCTATCCTGTGTTCTTTGAGCTCTAAAGAAAAGATCTGTAATGTTTTCCTTTTTTTCTTTTTTTTAAATTATATTACGTATATAATTAAATTTGGTCTCCCTTCTTTTAACCATTAAGGACTACTGGCAGCTGTAGCCTATATTTATGCATATATAACATGTGGAGGTAGTCTGATATTTTGAGCTGCTTTGAACTGATCATTTGGATGTTTAAAAGTTTTCCCTCCAAGGAATTAAGCTTAATATGTTTTTCTTCTTAAAAACAAAGTAAAAAAACCCCCAAAACCTTACTTTATCCATCTCTATCCATCTCTAGCTTATATTTTAACATGAAAAATCAAATCTGTTAAATAGAACAAAGTATGACGAATATGATAATGACTGTTTTTTTATTGCAGGAAGAACAGGGGTGGCCTCCCAAGGCCAATGAAACCAAGGAAAGAGGGAAATTATTCTACTAGAAAATGTAGAACTGTCCTACCTCAGGTGCATGACCTTGCACTAGGCTTTGGGGAGCTTCAAGTTTCACATCAAGCCACCTCTCAGGCCTGAGGTTTTACATATTAGAACTCAGTGTCACAAATACATCTGTCTGTCTCCTTGCTAACTGCTTCATCATTATAAAAGAATTATTTTTCTCCTTAGGTATGAATAGTCCCTACTGAATACTACATCTGTAGGAAAGGAGAAAAATTAATTAGTCTTTCATGATGCTTTTGTCTGTTGAGCTGTATTGTACAGCAGAATCAGTTCATTTTGTCACATTGTAGAAATTCTTGTAGAATCTGAACGCTTTCAAAAAAATATGCTTGACTACTTTAGCTTCTTATTAAGCTATATACATGATTAAATTACCTGAGAAAAAGCATCACTTTGAGAGTGGTTTACTTTTAAACCAGGAAATAATGAAGTGATCATAAGTATTAACATATTATTAGAAAAGTGTGAGAAATTTGGCTGTCTTTGCTTTTTCTTCACTTTGAATTGGTAATTTAATTGCAAAGTTGGCTGTTCAGTACATTTTAGTTTAGAAGTAAGATTTGCCATTTAGTACTGTGTGTTTTAATAGGAAGAGTATGAAATTTCTAAATTAGGTTGTTAAGACTTTTTAACATACTGTACATGGCAATACAAAAGACAGCTTGTCTGAACTGGAATGGGAAAATTTGTGTCCAAATGTTATATAGTATACGCTGTTTTTACTGCAGTTAATATTGTACTAGAATGCATGCTTTATTTATTTTACTTGAAAAAAAAATCACATTTTATTCTTACTTGTAAGTGCTGCAAGTTCTAAGCACTTGGTGTGTTTGACTCCGTTCTCCTATATTTATATTTCATTTATGGTGTAAACATAAAGCTGTTACTAGTCAATCTTTTAATCATAATTAGTGAAGTCATACTTGTCTTTTCACTTGTCTTTGAGTGAAATGGGGGTATAAAAATGAAGGGAATTTGATGGAACATGCATCTTTCATTGATTACAAAGATTGCTGTTGTGATATGGCAAAATTAATTTCTCTTGCAATATGGATTCAACATGTCTTTTAAGTATAATTTTTGTGGTTGCTCCTTGGGTAGAATGTAATCTCACTAACACTCTCAGTGCAGTCTAACAGGGTTGCATGGTACGACTGGCTACAGAATTATCTACCTAATGCAAATCCTGTGGAAGCGATTTGGATTTCAATAACCTTCAACTTCTTCAGAACACCAACTTTACATAGGGTGGAAAGCAAGATGTTTTTCTGTTACTTATACAGTTCTGCAGTAGTCAGTCCAAATTAATTGCTTCAAGATTGAGACCATCACTATCATGCAGATCACCCTTCACCTGAGATAAGATTTCTCTTACACAATAATTCAGGTCTTTTTTCCTCCATTTTTATAGTGGGTCACTCCTTATTTCTAACCTGAAATCTCTGTGTTGGTAGTAATATATTTGCCAGTTAGAAACAGCTCTAGGCTAAGGTAAGCGAGAAAGTAGAGTTTTTGTTGACATCAAGGTTTTTATATGAAATAATCATGGATGCTGTTGATGTTTCTTCTCTGTGGAAAGAAGGTCAATGATATTTCTACATCAAGTACCCTAGTGGTCAGAGGGCGTGCTATTGGAAAGAATAACTTCTTATTGACAAAGGTCCCAGCTGATGGGAAAGTGTAAGAAATACCCTCCCAGCTCAGAGTGGTGATGTGTCAGTCCTCATTCTCTATCTCCAACAGTTACACTGGGAGATTTGGGTTAGGGAAAGCTTTGTGCCCTTGTACATGTTCTCTGGTCCTTTACCCTTGTGTTTTTCCAGGATCTGGAGCTTTATCAGACACGAGAGGGTGCATCCTTGCACAGTCCCTTTAGTACATGCCATGCAGAGTTCCTGAATTTGGCTAATCCGTCATGGAGCCTTCTAATACTTCTAATTCACAGCCTCCTGTGGCAGCATAGTCTCTGTTTGCTGTCCAAAGAAACACTTTTATGTACTTTGGGTTATCTCTCTCCTATTGCTTTTATCAAGTGGCCACCTCATTCTTGTGCTGCACGATTTGCTGAATCACAGTTTATCCATTGCTTTCATGACTTTACAAAATGCAGTCTCACCTTCCCTCATGCTGCTTCTGTCTAAAATTGGGGTCCTGGGTCGCAGAATTTTTTTCCAGTCCCTGAGCTCTGGGTGTGCAGCCAGTTCGGCTACCTGTGTTCTGTTTGTGAACATAGTGTGGATAGGAGGAGCCCACCCCTATGGTGTCAGATACTCCTGGGGTTACAGGACTGCTGCTACTGAATTTCAAATATGATGTCTGGGGAGCTACCAAAGTCTGCCACCTTTTAGCTCAGTGAAACAATAATGTTGTTTTCTACCTCTCTAGAAGTTTTCATATGAAAATCTGCAATGTTTATATACATATTAAGGAGCTCTTCTTTAAATGAGGGTTGCAGTAAGAAAGAAAAAGAAACACAGTATGTTTCTAAGTAGAAACTCCTAAAATATACTGTATGTTAAATGATATTTTGCACTGCCTCATTCTTTTTATATAAACCATTAAATCTGATTTTATTACATTAGAAGTTAAAATTGCTTCAATCAAGATATAGCTTGGGATGCTTTGGGATTTGGAGGTTTTTTAAACTATGATTTTTTTATTATACTCTTAAAATCTGCAGAGAAAAAGTGATTAAAATGTTATGTTCTGCATATGTCCCCCAAGAACACAGAGTTTTTACTGCTAAAATAGGAAAGTGATGACATTATTATGAGTGAGCCTATATATAACCTCTATATAATCCATTTAATATAAAATGATACTCAGCAAATGGAATTTAGGTCAGAGAGCACACTGATTCCTGTATTCTAAGTATTTTTAGGATTTCTGTTATGTGCAGGGTATTACCCATGTTGTAGTTCTTGAGGTCAATAACTACATTTTCCATCTGACCACCCAAATGCTTTGAGAATTTCTTCTTGAAGCTTGACTAAATTCTTGTGTTGAATTCAGGAGCTGTCCACATTTAAATATAATTCTCAAATTTAGTTAAAGTTACTCTTAAGAATATTTTTACTGTAGAATAATAATGGACTCTTGATCCTAGAATTATTCTTATTATCCAGTGCCATGACACTGTAAAAGAGATTACAGTAATTTCACACTTATAAGGCACACCGGAATGTAAGGTGCACTTCTGGGTGGCCAGCAAGTCCATGTAATTTGTCCATATATAAGGCGCACCAGCGTATAAGGTGCACCTATTTTTTAAAAAAAAAGTGAAGATCCGCTGCTGGCTCTGCCCACCCAGCTGCTGGAGCCGCACCCACCAGCTCCCCCCACGCCACCGCCACCCCAGCTCCATGCGTGCCACCGCCCCGGTTCCCCGGGTGCCACTGGGGCCGTATCCCCCGGCTCTCCCCGTGCCTGTTGGCTGTCGCCGTGGCTCTCATGGCTCTAACTTCCGGGTTGCCAAATTTCTGAACTTTGTCCATATATAAGGTGCACTGGATTATAAGGAGCACTTCTGGGTTTGGATAGAAACTTCAGTCAAAAAGGTGTACCTTATAAGCGTGAAATTACTGTATATGAAAAAGAAAGATGCTCCCTGGTCACCGTGTTACAACAAACTAACCTCTGAGATCAGATTTTGAGAGAATAGGTTTCTCCAACTTCAGGAATGTTAACAGTCAAGGATGGGAAATACATTGGATTTGGGATTTTCTGTTTGTTTGTGTGTTTGTTTTTTTCTCTTAGCATGACAGAGCCCACAGGAAGGAGGCAAGGATACCTGTAGTACTGCAATTCAGAATAAGCCTTATAATAAAATTACTTTCTGCTGTTGAGAGACCCTACCACATGATATGGTAGTATTGCCATAACATTTTTTATGTACTGTTTTGGAAGACATTCGTATTCTATTACTCTAGATATTCTATAGTTCTAGGTCCTAAAGAAGCTTTCAGCCTTTCAAGTGTGCCCTTAAATTTCTGGTGACTAGCCCATTTTCAACTCTCTGTGGACCTGGGGAACCGTGCATGTATCTGCATTATGCAACTGTTCATGGAGCAGAAATCTAAGTTTATTTCAAGAAGTAAAAACTGTTTCTTAGGGTGCATCTTTGATTCCATGGCTCTGTGTTGCTCACAGATGCTGCAGGTTCCCATTCTCTCCTTGTTTGATGACTGATTACACACTGCAGTTTTATTTATTGATCTTCTCCAATTACAGCTTTGCTCTTGGTAGCTTTTTTCTTTACCTACTTCCATAAGAGTCTTTGTACATGTGATTTCGGACTCTGTACTGCACTAAATACAAATTCACTTATCTGCACTTTAGTTTATGAGAAAACACTTGTTTGTTCCAAGAACTTTCTGCTCAAATGCAGGTATTGAAGAGATGACTCACAAATTTACAGGGAAACCTTTTGGGCTTAGGAGAGAGGAAGGATTCAGTAGGGCAGAAAAAAGTCAACTTAGTTTTAGAACATGTACTGCTTTTACATTCGCCTACTGGCTCAGTGCATTAGTTGGCATGTCACACCACATTTCCTGAGTTTCTTTGTATTATGTCACACAATGTGATAGAGATAATCTTTGTGACAAATCACAGAAGCCAATGTGTCAGTGAAGAAATAGGAAACTGACAATTTTCTGAACAGTCCCATAAAAAACACTCAATAGATTTATGTAAAAAGCAGCATTTTAGAAATTTAGAATTTAGAAATGCTCTTGCTAGAAGCTGTTTCTTCTAGCAGACTAAAGAGTATTTATTTAAAAAAATAATAAAAATAATGAAAGAAACCTGACATAGGAGGGGCTCTGGATGATGCATGGGAAAAGCCTAGACTGGAATGGGGAAAAGGGGATCCAGCCCCAGTTTTCCCTTCTTCCCCCATGGCACAGTTGTCTGAGATATTCATTTCTTGTTCCTACCCTGCAGTTTTACAGTCCTAAAGCTTCCCACTGGAAATTAAACTGTCTCCTGGGTAGCTCAGCAGCAGCTTCTGTATGAGGAGAGCCAGAGGGCATCTTGCCAGCTATGCTAAAATAAATACCTGATATTTGCCCTGAAACAGAGGCAGGCTGGATCAGTAGATCCTCTTTCCTACCCCTCTTTCTGTCTACACTAAATAGCAATGGAATGTTTAGGCTTTCTTTCCTGGTAAAATGCTGATGTTTGTGTATTTCTACTCATTATTTGTATTCATCGAGGTTTGCAGTTTCTATTTCAAAGACTCACCTTTTGCCTTCCAAGTTTTCTATTTAGAAAGTATCTCTGTAACAACAACAAAAATACCTTTGGTTCTTGGATGGCAGAGCCCTGAAACTGTTATAAAAAGAGAAAGATATTAGAGGTGAACTTTCACATTTTGAAGAACCTTTGCTGTATATTGTACCTGGTTTCTCTTTTGTCTTCTTTTTTGTTTGTTTTGTGTGTGTGGTGTACATTTGCAAACTAACCAAAGGAACACATATCTCTGCTCAGTCTGTGCAAACCTAGCTACAGCATTGTCACTCAGATTACATGGGCAGCCCACAATTTTAGAAGTTTGGGGGGAACTTTTGTCCTGAAATATAAAGAAGAGCCTATGGGTAGGTGGAATTGGTGAATATTTATGTATTTAATAGGCTCTTAATATTTTCAGTGGTTCTTTCCAAACAATAGAAAACAAACAAATGGTTGGTGCTAAAATTAAGTTATTAAATACAAACATGAAACCTAGAACTACTGATATGCCATTGCTGTAACTGGTTTCTTGTAATGTTAAAATTTACAGGAAGTTGAGTGATTGATAAAGACCTCAGGCTGTCTAAAAAATAAGATCATATTTCTCTGCTACAATTACTTCTAACAGCTAAACCAGTAGCATTGCTTAGGGGGCTTTATGAGCAATAAGAAAAAAACTCACTTAGGTGGCATATCATCCTTTGTTTTTCATTATTGTTTAACATAAATAAAAAATAATATAGTAGCTCAATCTATCCGACTGTGCTTTGCATTCCCTAAACCAAAAATATTACAGTAATTTGGCATTCTATAGCAACAATGATGGCTACCCTAGTCTTAGAAGTTATGATCCCCAGGTTAGCCAGTACTTCCATCTCCCCTATTACAAAGCAATCACCTCTGGCAGAGAGGTCATCTCTGGTCATTTGGAAGGGATATCTTAAACTCTTGTAGATATAGAGAGCTATTTATATCTATCCATCCATCCATCTATCTATCTATCTATCTATCTCATAGTGTGTGTGCAGAGTTCCATTTATTTTTATGGGTAAGCAAAAACTGAACTCTGTTTTTGTACTGAAGCTTGAGAGGATGAATCATTCTAAAATGTTTGTTTTTGTAGAGCTTCTGTATGTGAATAACATCTGCATCCCCATTCTGCACTGTGAGGAGGTTAGATGAGAGCGAGAGAGAAATGCTGCACCGTTCTTTTGGAACCCAGTAAGAAAGACCTGACAAAAAATGAAGCAATAAAGTAGCTGGTTTAATAAGATAGAATAAGAAGAGGAACACAGATGGCAAGTAAATCTTACATCCATTCAGATGCTGGGAACTGCATTTTCATGCAGCATCAGATGGATCCTTTCTCAAAGCACGCTGCACAGAACGTGTTCATGGGGAGCTTCCTCCTCTTTCAAATGCCCTTGTGCCATCTTCATGAACCTACTTTAGAGAGGTCGAATGCTGTCTTTTAATAATGTCCACTATTAATAATATCCACTATCCACTGTGCCACAGGGCCTGGCACAGGGCACCCTGACAGGTTACCTTACAGCTGCCACACACCCCAATATACAGATTCCTTCCAAGAACAGGTAGAATTGGCATTGCCTATTCAAGACTCCAAAATCTGCAGAGTTCTTTTGACAATCTCTAGCGGATGTATGTTACTGGTTTTCAAGACAATGTTTTTAAGTAGGGCTAGGTTGAACAGGCATGAGGAGGAGAGGCTAGAACCCTAGAGAAAAGAAGAAAATTACACTTTTCCTGGATTCTTCATGAGTGGTCACCTGTGAACTTGAAAAGTTGTAGTTATATGTTTTGCCATATAGTTATGTAATTTGCCTACTGTAGTAAATCTTGATGACTGCAAAGAAGTCTCTGATGGAAACAGCTCAGGGATTTAATCTTTGATCAGATAACTGCTAACACTGAGTCAGAGATGTATTTCTCTGCTCCCAAATTAGTTTCCTATGATGATAGAATCAATTGCATTTACTAATGTTGATTCTGAAACAGGAAAATAATTTGTTGAATGACTCTTGATGATGCCATCAATATTTAAGTGTTCCTACAAACTTGTAAAATAAGCTTCTGTTCTTTTAGGAAGATATTTGTAACACAAACCCAATCAAAGTTTGCACTTGTGCATAGGACAAATTCAATAAGGTGTATGAGCAACATAGACTATATAGGAGTTCACCATATTTTGGGGAAGAAGGATAATTCAGTATAATGTCTTGTGGATCACTAATTATTAAACTTTAGTTATCTCAGTTTTATACCCATAAGCTTGATTTGAATACTTCCATCACACTAGGGTCTGATATTAGCTTCCTTAACGCCATTAGCAATCCCATATACATGTTCTGTAAGAGATAAAAATTAGTGTCTGAATTCACAATTTTCTGCATTCCTGTCATTTGTTGTGTCACTAATGTAAAAGGGTTTCAGCAATGTGTTATTCTCCCTCCAAGCGATCACAATCTGGGGTCTGGTTTATTAGTATAAATTGCTCTCCATAAGAATTTTGCTTACAGTTGATTATGTCTGGTGCTTGATTTGGTAAAGAAAACCTTATTTTTTTCATTTTTGTTACTTAATACTTAAGAGCACCATAAGCCATTATGTGTCTGCAGCTGTTATGGGAAGGCATAAAAGTAACTTCTTTCTTCCTGTTGTTCTGTGGGGATGTATTAGGAGTCACTTCTATTACACAAGCTCTTTCTTGACCTCATGTGTTTCTCTTTGGCAGTCTAAGTCTGCTCAATTCAAGTGAACTAGGACTTTTCCATGCCAATTTCAAAGTCTGTGACAGCATCAGGCATTTGAAATTTGTATACTCACTTTCAGCATTATGTTATGTTCCCTCACTGTAAAACCATCCTGTTAACTCCTCTTCCATGTAAATATTCGTTGGCATTGTGCTTTGAAAACTTGCAGCTGAGCTGTATCAGGGTACATTGGGATATTTATGCAGCACTGTACAGAACTGTATAATTGTTCCAAATGAGTTATGTCCACACAGTTCTGTGATATGCTACTATAAGTAACAGTTTCCTGATTTGATTTCCATGATTTTTCCATGTGTTTTTGTAGCATTTTTGACACAATTTATCCCAAAACTGAGATTTTGCATATTAGTCTCTATTTATTTTAGTACTCATTATTTTTACCACTTCATGACTACTTTCATTTTCTTAGCCTTACCCTGTAACCTTAAATTGGGTAGGTTCACCGCAGCTATACCCAATAGTAACATGATATACTGAATATTGTGTTGAATTCACCCTTTCATTATTTTTTTTCCTATGTAGTGGGTCAGTGTGATTTTTTTGTATTTTGGGAGATTCCATGAAAATTTGGTGAAAGATATTTGGCTGAAAATTTTATATTAAAAAACCAGTTAAAACGTAACTAAAATCTTAATGCAGTTTTGGGGGTTTGAGATGAGGACCAGTTGTTGAAAAGCATCTCATGAGACATGTATGTATATTTTCACTATTCAAAGTGTTTCTGTCAGTTCTTAGTATCTCTGCAGCCATCAGGAAGGGAAATTCAGTGTTTACATATATGGCGTGCTGGTTGTCTACTCTGTGGTACATACTCCTGACCTCTAGAATGTCCCAGAGGAAGTGTTGTGATCTCACTTATGAATGTTGTTTGAAATAGTAGTGTACTTCATAAAAGAAGTATTGTTAGATATGAATCTTGTTTAGGAAGCATCTTCCTACAATTTATTGCTTTCCCTCCCTTTCTCTTGTTTTGATGAAATCCTGGTTGATATTATGTCAGGGATACTTTTGAGGATTTTAACTTCTTGAAGGGGATTAAACCCACAGGATCTGACTAACTTAGCCGTTCATTCTGCATTTGGCTTGATCTTTCTGCTTTCTGTTTAGAATTCTGTTCTTTTCAGACAAGTATGTGTACCATACTTGCACTTTGCCAATTTGTTCTTTATTTCCCCTTTTCACTTTGATAACTGTATGCACAAAGTGAGATTTCTTGTTCATTCTCTTTTTAATGATCATGAATAATTGAACATGCCCTTTGCATTTTTCTGATTCCCCCCTAACACAATATGAGAGGAAAAAATATTTTTCTGGATTTATTTTGCTTTAACAAAGTTATATTTAAAGTCAGAATTGATGAGATTTCTTCTCTGTTTGTTCACTTGCAGACTTGTTTTCCAAAGTGTACAAAAGTCTGACTTTTAAATATTGCATGACAGTTGAGGCTGGATATAGTGGATTACACTTGTTTTTATGTATCCGCAATATTAAATGTCAAGAAAATTTGGCACATAGGAAATTCAGTGCAGGCCTGTTTTCCTTCATGTTGAGCTATCATAAACTTTTTATTATTAGTGTTTTGAAAGGTTTTGATAGTTAAATATATTGGGAAATTTCAGTGTCTATGGACATGTAATTATAACAAAGGTCAGAATAATCCCACTGATTCTGGTTGATTATGCTAAGTTGAATTCCTCTCATTTACACAGGAATTTTTTTTATTTCCATGTTTGCAGAGAACACTGTGTTCCACTGTGTTGCAGAGATATCAGCACAGTGACAGGAGTGTCACTGTCAGCTGGATGTTGGTGATGTATAGCTTGGTGAAAACTGACATCAGAGGTAGTGGAAAAATGGCACAGCTGTGACATATTTGAACATTTTGAAACTTTTCACATGAGCAATGGAAAATACCCCAAATTCTGTGTAGTTTTATGTAATAAGCTTATGCAAAATTCTGGAATCTGAACCATTAACTTTCCACCCAGATATTTCACTCATGTACTTTGAGCTTGAAAAGCTCTCCTATTGTAACTTAAACCTATTTTTGTCAAAGCTTTTTCTGCAGCTTCCAGCACTTATACTGGAAAACTACTAATTAAGTGTAACTTTTGGTTTGTTTGTCGGAACCCATAATTCATCATTGCAGCTTCAAAAGCTGTACAGATTTGTGGTGCTCTATCTTTCATGCCATTGGCACAGCCAGCTAGAGTGGTGTTGCAGTGATGGATGAGTATATACGTATGATTAGCAGGTGTGATGCTACATTTTTTTCCCTCTGCGGCTTTACTTAATGCTTGTGTTTCTAAGTGTTTTTTTATCATGCCAAAGACTTTGGAGCCATTTTCTGAAACCATACATTTTAAAGACTCTGGCAGTCTGGACACAAGGGCATATTCCTTGCACATGGCTTCCTTACTCTGACTGCCAGGTAATGCCTTAAGGCATGAAACCACACTCTGTTCAGGTTTTATTTTTGATATTTTTCATGTATACATTTACAGGACATTTCTATCACATCTCCAAACTGTAGATAATAAGGACAATAAAAAAGCATGAGAACCATCTGGTGTAGAGTTTAAAAACAGTCTAATTGGTCAGTTGGAAAAAAGAAACAGCAGGAAAAATTGGAAGGATAGGATTATGTGAAGACAATAAAGATATCTGCCTTGAAGTGTCACATCTTGGAGGTATGAAGGAACATCAAAGTTTTAAGTCTTTTGTTTTAATTTTCTTTTTCTCAGATCTTTGTAACACTGAAGCCTGCTCCTTCCTGGCTTCGGCTTCACAAACTCTTGCGCACCTGAGCTCTGAGCTGGGAAACAAAGTCTAGTTAAGAATATGACAACAAATAAAGGCTTTGGTGCCCTGAGTCACTGGGAGGAGGTTCAAGCAAATAAAATCTTGTTCGATTTCAGGTAAATTTTTTTTTTTCAGAAAGTTGATAATGCTTTGGGGCAAAAAAGGGAAACTCTTCTACACTTGTCTATTAAAATAAAATATCCTGTTGCAAACAAATGAGCAGGGAAAGAAGGAACAGGAAGTCTCATGACACTGGGTTTGAGGCACAGGAAACCATTACAGGCAATGCAAGTTGATTGACTTTGTAAATGTTGGGGAATATGAGGGAATATGCAGTGGGCACACTGATTTCATCAATGTCATTGGTATTGTGGTGTAATAAGGTTGTGATGAAACGCACTGTGGGTTTACTTGAACAGCTGCCTTGCTTTGTAAACAAAGAAGTAAAATTTCAGGAGACACAGGGCTGGAGAAACATAAAGCTGATGGAACATGCCTGGGAAGAGAAGAAGCCTGAAAGGAACTATTAAATGTGGGGAATCTGAATAAACCTTCAAGTCAGTAACTTATATGAGGGGATTTGGTTTCCAGTCCTTTACTGTACTGAATTTTGGTTAGTGTTTGATGTCCATACATTTTTTCTTAGCTTCCGTGGTGATCCATCAAGATACCTTGACCTCTCATACTTGATATTTTTTCTGTCTTGTACTTGATGTTTGAGGTGTTTGGGAATTGGCACCAGGAGGTGCTGCTCTGTTATGACAGCAGCAACAAAGACTCTTAAGAAAGGTATAATTTAAAAAGTTATTAGAGTTAGAAAGTTAAATGTAAGTTCAAAAGTTATGTGTAATAGTTTTTCTTTTTTGAACTTCAAATTAGCTGTAACATTATTGACAGATGAGAAGATAATTGGTTGGTATTCCACATAGTGTTTATAAAATGAACATAAGCTGCATGGGAAAAAACATCCACAGAGCAATTGTATACAGCATGAGCAAATGAAAAAATATTAGGCAACCAGGGTATTTTTGAATGTTTCCTTTGAAAAGTGGTGTGTAGGCAGCTTTTTCAGTATAAATACTATTTATTGTAAAATGTCTGCTAAGCAACTTAATGCAAAATTTTCAGCCATTGTTACTTGTGGGTATGTTAAGTCAAGCTCTTACAAGAAATTAATGCTTATCTTTTGTTTCTTTGTCAGTGAGGCAGTCTCTGTGGGATGTTGGATCATTTTATTCTTTGTTCTATGTAAGAAAAAAAACAACTAAAAAAAGGAGTAAATTATTGTAACTTTCTTGTGTGCAAGAGAACAAGATTTGAAGTGGTGAAGAAGACATTTGTCTAAACATTTAGAGTGTAGAAAGAAAGGGAGGAAGGTTTGTACCTTCACTACAACTCGTTGACTCCAGAACTAGTATTATGTAAGCAGGATGACTGTTTTGTTGCTAACATCAGTAGATAACATGGCTTTGAAAGCTTTTGGTCTGGGTGTTTGCCATGGTTCGTGGACATGACCTTGTTTTTCGCTTTGTGCATAACCATGGAACACTCACAGTATTTGAGTTTGAACTCCTAGTGCGGGCTCCGGTGTCAGGCACAAGGTCTGGGCCCTTGTGAAGAAAATCTCCAAACACAGCTTGAACAATACAGATCAGCTCCTCCACCAAGCTAACAAAAGAATTGGGGAACATTAGTCTCTAGCTATGGTGTGTGTTTTTCCAGGAATAGTTTTACAGTTGCCTAGACCAGTTTTGAAAATTTTATAATTTGTAATAGAAAGAGAAGAAAAGCTGTTTTGTTTTTTTTCACTTGCACAGTATAACCTGGAGAAATGAATTATTATTTTGGCAATGGTTACATTTTTTGATGTTATTCCTGGATTTATATTTTCTAACAATTCTCCAAGAAGTACATTAGAAAATACATGTTTCCTATGATGGGGAGGCAGGAAGAGGGGCCTAATGTATTTTTGATTAAGAAGTTATTTATGCTGAGTGCTTTTAAATATATTCTGTGCTTTAAATAGCTGTGTGTAAGGGGAAATAAAAATTATATTTCCTTCTGAAAGTTCTGCTGATATAAAAAGTCTGTCTTAAAGCTGTTTTTTCTCTTAAATCCCCATTAGGCAATATCAGCTGTATTGATATCTGCATCTGGCATGTCTAAATCAGAAACTGGATCAGGTCTGAGGTTATTTTAAAATATCTCAGATACTGATGAGCAACCAGGTTTTATTGTCAATTTTTTTTCCTCACCAATGTTAACCTTAATTTAGTGCTGCAGATAATTTTCTTTGTTCTATAATGTTTGCCCTTGATACTAGTAAAAATATGATTTGAGGAAGCCAAACAACAATAAGAAAAAAGAAGTTTAAAAAAATCTTTCTGTTGGTTTTGACCAAACACTCCATGGAAATACAATTTCTACATTTGTGCTATGGAAGGCTGGGAGTCTTATCCTGTTGCTTTTACTCGTAGCTTCTTTGTACCGTGAAAAATCAACCCACTCTGTGCCAAGAGGTTTTTTATTAGCACTTAAATTAAGTGGGGAGCAGATGATGGTAAATGGAAGAGCAACATATGTGTGTGGCGAAGCTTGTCTTGTTTTGTAACAGCAGCTAATTTTAAGGAAGGGTAGACGGGCTCATTCTCAAAAGAGGAGGGTGCTGGTAACACATGGCTTTTGCTTTCAACCAGACAAGGGTAAGATTAATTAAAGACATCTTTTACGTACAGAGGCTTCATCTAAATTTTTCTGTGATGTGTTTTGTAGTGAAAAAAGGTGTCAAAAATGCTTAAAGACAAGTAATGAGCAAGATTATTTATCGGAATCTGCAGCTTTAGTTCTGTGTCTAGCAGAATGAAACAAGCTGGCTGTTTGGAAGATCAAGCTGTGTGAAGAGTACCTGGAGAGTTGTTTGTGAGCGCAGGACAGAAACACCTGGGAAGCTGGGAAGATTGCCCAGAGATGTTGTGGATGTCCTGTCCCTGGATGTGTTCAAGGCCAGCTTGGATAGGGCTCTGAGTAACCTGATCCAGTGAGTGACAACCCTTCCCATGGCAGAGGGGTTGGAAGATGCTCTTTAAAGTCACTTCTAACACAGACCATTCTATGATTCTAAGCTTTCTGCTTTGGTTGGTGGCTCTTGTGTTCGCTATTATTCCTTGGAAAACCTTTATTTTTGTTGAAGTTAGATGCTCTGTTTAGTTATAATGTTGCACATTCCTCTGTCCAAATAGTCTGAACTACGGTCCTAAATCCTCAAACTGGTACTAGGCATGTAAGAGACTGGGTTTTTTTAATATTTACTCTTGCCTTGCTGCAGGGCAATGAGGGATCTTGGTGATGGTGTCAACGTGTGGGTGGCACATCTTTGCACATCAGCAGCACAATTCTAACCTGATTGCCACGGGTAACAGTAGGTTTGGGGGTATATAAACGTGTTGTGTAAGCCACGTGGACATATCTTGAAAGGGTGGCAGCATAGCTGACTGAGTATGGACCTGCAACTCTGGAGAGAAGGCACTGGGAAAGCAAGACACCCAGAATGGTTGCAATACAGTATGGCAAGTAGATTAGGAAATAAAGCAAGAGTAAGTCTAGCTGGGAAACTCAAATAGGAAAGGAAGTAACTCAGAGGACAAATGGTGCAGAATTGCAAGTGAATTCTTGTTCATGGTGGAGTGTTTTGACCGGTTTCTGTGAAGGGCAGCATTAAGTTCCAAAGGCCTGTGTTAACCTGCAGCCCATTAGCTGAAGATAATGCAGAAGACCTAGACAGCATTCTAGCCTGCAAAGCAATTTTTAATTGATTTGTTCTTCACGCCATCGCCATGCTGGTGTTTTGCCAATAGATTTTTACCTGTTTATTCTTGATTACAAAGTCTTGTATTTACACATAAACAGATGCTCTAAAAAGAGCTACAAATATAGATTGAGTTGCATTAGAAGTAAAGCCTGAGAATATGGCCAGGCAAGGATGAATTATTTCAGAGCAATGCTTAATTTTATTGCAAATACAGGAAGAGGATAAGAAAAGAAAGCAGAAAAGACATGATAGGTGTGGAAGTTTTGAGTGAAGTTGGAGATGGCCATGTCACTTTAGCAAAGAGGTTTGCTCACATTGTCATTTGAGGTTTTGTTTTTAGTTATTTAAGCACAAAAGTTCTTAGTAAAAATATGATTTTCAATCTGGTTACCATACTTTAGATTGGGTTTACCATTTTATCTTTGAGGGGAACCCCTTCTCAGGAAGTATTTGCAGAAGGTATCTGAGCCTTCTGTCAACTATCTTTCTGTTTGCCCACTTAATCAGGGGGAGCATGGAAAATAATCAGTGTTCTGCATGGAGCTTTGTTTGCTGTGCTTGTTTTCCCAACCTTTTTTCCTTGTAAGAAAAAAACAAGTAGGGCTCAGTTTGGAAAGGTTACAAGATACTGCTTTGCCAGCTTATCTGGAGGATATTTGGAGGTCCCAGCTGTTAGAATTAAAGTGAACTTCTTACAATCCTGCCTAAGAGACTGCTTATCACCATCTTGCTGAGCCGACATGACTCTCTTTCTGTGGGAATGGATAAGAATGTGCCAGGTACCGAGTTTAGAGGGCAAGCTTGATACTTCCTCTCCATTCTTCCTCTCCAGACAATAACCCTGATAGAACAACAGTCACAAGAGACAACTTCTCTTGTAGGAGGAGAGGGTCATTGCATGAATAGGCAGAAGTTTTCCCAGATGTATTCAAATCTTCTGAACGCTCAGCATGAGAGAGCCCAAAAGCTGCTGAATTATTAATGAAGACACTTAAACAAAAATAGACATTTTCATCTGGCTTCAGTGGATCTGAAACACAAGAGTTTTCAGTTAAAACATGGTTTTCAAGCTTGTTACCATGCGTGTTGGAAATGGACATGTCTCTTTTGTAGTAAAACCTGCTGTCTATTGCTTATTTTTATTTATAGAAGAAGCACAGGAGTTGGCCATAGGCAAATAATCAGTAATGGGGAAGGTAGTATCAGCACATCAGAAGAGTATTACATCTTTAATTTTTCATTGTGTTCTTTGTGAAATAAGGACAAACACACACGCACACACACACACACAAAATCATCTCTCATTAAGGAAGACAAGAAGAGAAGACTTGTCTCTTTGTCCTCACAAAGCAACTATATATTTTACAGGACAAAGTTTATGTTTACAGACAGAGCACCTGAAAAAGTTAGTAAATAAGAAAGACAATAATCAGTGAACTTGCTGAGATAGTTCCTTCTCTTTTATACTGGATATTTCAAAGCCTTTATCCATAGGGTAACTCTGTCTTAGTAGTGAAACATTGCAGTGCCTCAGACATCTGTACCAAAAAACCCCTGTGAGCTACTGGAAAAGGTTCTGTTGTCTGCAGAGACAATAAGGGACAGACTTCAGTAAAATATTCAAGAAGTGACAGATATGTTGTGCTGCTGTGTGTTGTGAATGCACTAAATAGTTCCCTGCAGAGATGGAGAATGAGATGAAGGGAAATCCACAAAACTGATTATGCTGAAACCAGTACTGCAGAGGCATGCTTGAAAGGACAAAGGGTAGCTATGGGAGAGTCTGTGTACCACACTTCTATGCTAAAACAGTGAAGGCCAAATCTGGAGAGCTTTGGGCAACTGAATTTGTTACCTATTTTCATTCTCTCCTGGTGTCCCAAACCACATGTGGTAGAGATATTTATTCTCAAATGTTTTAAGGTCCAGGCCTAGGCTTCTTTCCTGCTGTTTGCCATGGTGTTTACCTTTCCTCAGAAACAAACATGACATATTTGAGGGCAGGAAATACATAGCCTGTGTTATTTAGTGTTATGCTTATCTTGCTGTAGCTGGCTCGGCTTTTTGGTAAAGCTTCTCTGTACTCTTAAAATATGGAAAAAATTAAACCCTTGTATTAAACAGAGAGTTTTAACAAGTAGAAAATATTTAAGATACTAATTCCTTCAGCATTTTGGCGATTCCTTTTCAGTTATTTTTTAAAGATGTGATTTTAACAAATACGATTTTTTTTGATGCAGTGCTTATTTATAATCAGCTTCCTGATCTCTGTGGGCAAGTGCACCACTCTCAGTAAAATATTGACTGGATGTCCAAGCCCAGAGAGTGGATGGAGTTACATCCACCTGGCAGCTGACAAGTGGCATCCAGCTGACAGTTGACTTCACATCAGAAGTGATGTTCCCCAGAAGTGATGTGCTCAGTGTTGGGGCCAGTTCTGTACCAACCAGCATCTTTATCAGCAATCTGCATTCTTAGCATTACAAAAATCAAAGGACAGAGCCTCTGCATTGTATGCATGTATGAGTTTGATAATAATTCATTTGGCTCCAAAAATACATATGTTTTCATTGGAATGTGCATTTCTAGAGTCTACATTTCACTCTCAGTGTTTGTCTACCACTGACCTGTCCTCTCCTGTTCTTCCACTGCATGGTTCACTACTATTATTCTTGCATTTCTCATGCACTTGATGAAAATATAAGCACTTGGGGTTAAAAAAGAAACTCTTTCTTATTTCATTAGGATCTCTTTAATTTGCCCCATTAGCTGGTTGAAAGGGACTTTTGTCCTTCAGCTGATTCTTCTCTTCCTTTCACAAAAGGCTTCCATTCTTCTTAATAGCATTTTTCTTTCACAACTGGCTTCTGCAGGCTTTAACTTCAAACCTGTAGTAAGGCATTTTGACATCCAGAGTGCTGTTCTGCTCTCTGCCTCATGAGAACCCTTTCCTGCCAATGTGTTGAGTAATAGCTCCCAGAATATCAGCAATAAGTTTCCCTTCATTTGTCCCTCTCTTGCCATGCTCTCTGCTCAGTTCAGTGTCTCATCACTAGATTAAATGCAATTATTAGTTATTGTGAGTTACCTTCAAAATTTTACATTTTGAAGAAGGTGCAAAGAAGAAAAGACTTCAAGACTTCTACAAGTGAAATGTGTCAGACTTGTAGATGACGGTCTTGAAAAAATTGTTTAGGGAGGAACAAGTGCTGGTTGAATCAACTGTCAAAAATGGTTTGTTCTGATTGGTTTGGTTTGGTTTTTGTTTTGTTTTTTCCTTGTTGCTGCTAACCTAGAACTGATTTGCGTGATGACACACTTCTTTTTTCAGTACGATTTGACAAATGAATGTGTGAGTATTTCCAGTGCTTGGTTAGAAATCACTTGTGATTGTGTAGACCTAGTGAGGGGCTTGAAAACTCTTGAGAAGCTCCAAGAAGGGGGCTTCCTCAACCTGTGCAGTAGACCTAAGTATAAAGGAAGGAGCAGAGAACAAACCACTGTGAACAGTAGAGCTGAAATACCTTAATAAAGCTGGTTTATTGCTGCTGCAGTTACTGGTGCTAACAACTACCATCTTTGCAATGGCACAGCACAACTTTCAGCTTTCTGATTCACGAGCTTTTTACTGTGGGGAATAAATTAGAGATACTTTTGCAATGTTTCCTCTGTATTGGTTTTAGGGCTTGCATAACGTCTTTCTATTTTTTAATGTGTACCTTTGCAGCCATTAGGTTGCTGGTTATAAAACTCTTATATTTTCTTTTATCAGCGCTGCTAAGTCACCTCTCATCCAAACAATGTAAGCTTCAACCTGTTCATCAGCGTCTCTCTCACTAAACACAATTCCATTGAAACCCAGGGAGCTCTGGGGTGGCAGCATTCTTGGAGGAAAAAAATAAACCAGAAAGCAGCCCTGTGTCTTGTTTAAATTAATCAAAGTTGCAGGAATCCAGTACCATACCTGACTTCTCATCAAAACTGGAGAGCATTCCTGTTACTGAAAAAAAAAGGAGGAACCAAGCATTAGCATAGCCAAGGCAGACAGCAAGTACTCAAACTCCAGTGCAAAACTGGTAACAAAAAGAACTAGATGTATTCAATTATCATTAACCCATTTATCTCACTGACGCAATTATATCTGAAGACTTGTGCAGCACAGCAAGTACAATGGTAAGAGTCCAATACAAAACTCATAGAATGACAAATCTCTTCTTGACTCCAAAAGAGAGATTTTTGGTGTTTTGGGTTTCTTCTAGAGCTGGTTGTTAGAAGTCAAACAACACTGCTGCACGAGCAGCAGCAGAAACATCTCTGGTTGTCTATGGGCTTGTTCCTTATCCCTACTTTTCCTTCCTGGTCCCCATCGCAGCCCTTCTATCTGATATATTTGGCTGAGGAGAAACCACAGCACACCTGTGCAGCAGCATACTAACTACTACATGCTGACTTGATGTCTGGGAGTTGTCACTTGATTACACAAAGACCTAAGTTATAAATTATTCCTTAATGATCTACTCAACTATTTTTTTTTATTTAAACATTTAAGATTTTAATTAACGTATTTAAGGCAGCTCCCTTTATCAAACGTGTTATTCAAATATGACTAATATATTCAAAAGATAGAGGAGAGTGCAGTCTCTTATCATAAAGTCAATCTGAATGACAAAACATCTTGCAAATCTTCATTTGTGCATCATGATGAAGCATTCTCCTCTATGCTAAAAGTGTGCTGCCAGGTCTTTGGGTAATTATTGATGCCACATTCTTTAAGGACTTGGTAGCCTCACAAAAGTGCGCCCACCAGCAGCAAAAGTAAGAATTTAAATAAAGGAAGAGAAGCAACTGATCTCTGAAACAGAAAAAAAAAATTATCTGCCTAATTAATAAAAGACTGTTAAAAGAGACAAGTGAGGGCCCATCTACCATGTAAGAGACTGATTTTTCATAAATACAGATTTGCATTAATGTTCTGTCTGACTAAACAGAATACTTTGTATTTGGACTAATATTTGAATTTTTGGTAGTAATCCACAATATGCATTTGGTAGCTTTAATTGTCAGAAGGAATTGGGAGGGAGATAATCCCAATATTGTAGAGACTTTCTGTCTTACATAAAAAGAAATATTAAATGTTTACTGCCAACTAGTCGCATCTTTCTATAATTTAAAATATTTGTGTTAGTTCCTTAATTCTGCTTGATGTAATTTGAAAAACACAGATTTAGTGTTCAGTGGTTTTAGATGTTCAATATATTGTCTGCAATTGCTTACTTTCTTTCTGTCAACTTAATTGTGTAGCGGAAGACGTAAAAGACAAGCATGAAGAAAAGTTGTGTGAGGCACACAATTCAATAGGAAAAATGTTGTCAGGATTTTCACTTAAAAGTAAACTAGTGACATGCTTAACCATGGACTGGGGTCTGACACAACATTTTAGAAGTGGGGTGTATTTATTTAGCTGTCTGTAGTGTGACTAGCTGCAAAATACTTGGTGATTCTCACATATTCAAAAAGTGACCAAATTCAGTGAGATATGACCAGAGTTTAATGGAAAACACACAGTAAACAGTCATCACTACCAAAACTCTTCCTTCCTTTTGAAGCTATATCATGTAACCTGTCTAGGGCTTCATGATTAAAATAGATACTCTTGTAGTAGGAGAAATGCAGAGTAAGTTTCAGTAAGTAATGGTTCGTGCATTCTTTGAAAGTGCAGTTTGGTTTCAAGAAAAAAAACCCAAACAAGTGCTACTCACAAAGTGCTTTTCTTTTAGAGGAGATATATAATCCACGGAATTGTTTTTGCAACAATTTTGAGTAAAACTCTCATGTTTATATAAGATACCATTTCAATAAATCATCCCTCATTTGAATAATAATATTTAGTTCAATGTGAATATGAACAATTGAACAATTTCAAACTTTGCATTGCTTTCGGTGTCACTTTTTGGGCTTCTTTGTTCTATTCTATTTTTCTAAATGTATCTTAGTCTGTTTTCCATGGCTTAGTTTTTGTTTCTCAATTTTCTATTGCTATAATTCAAGCATTTTAAAATGTCTTTTTGAAAGCAGTATTATCAATTCAATGTAGTATTAAAATATTTCACTATATAATTAATTTCAGGTCTTTCAAGACTTGCTTCTTAAATTAAGAACAAAGATATTTTCCTTATGAAGTCAATAAATTAAAACTCTACAAGCTTCATGAAATTTTGATGAAATGCTGTTTTATTACACTGTGGTGTTTTCTTCCATTCTCAGTTTTGACATGGGTAAAAATAACTCTTACATTTCCTAAATATCTTTGTGGAATATAAGGAATAAATACAAGCTGCATTAATGATTACTGGTTAATGACTGTTCTTTGTATAAACAATTGAGCAATATAATTTTTTAATTTTATTCACTCTTTTAATCTGGAACACCTGTTTTAGTCCTTTAAAATAACCCCATAATATTGGAATTAGTTTCACCACTTACTCAGTGTGCTCTTTTACTGTTTATAACTTTACTTTTTTTCTTTCATTAGCTGTCTAGTTCCTTGAATAAAACCTCAAACAGCAACAAGAAAAAAAACCAACACAACCCAAACCAAACCAACAACAAAAAACCACAAACAAAACAAAAAGCCACAACCCAGAAACAAAACAAAACCCATTCGGAAGTGGACTAAGAGGTGATATATCTGAAGTGGCTGCGGGAAGTAATATGGTTTGCTGATATGTGGTTTATAAAGGACCCTTCCCCTTCCCCTTCCCCTTCCCCTTCCCCTTCCCCTTCCATCTCCTAAGTCTGTAATAATAGAAATGTACTGGAGTCTCACAAAGCAGTGAAGGGCAGGGATGAATTGAAGAGCTCAATAATGCAGATTCAAAAAAGAAGATTTATATGGATTGGTTGATTTTCTGGGGAGTCTTTGGTTGACGTCACTAGGTAGCACTTCTTCCTGAGGTGTTTTCTTCAGTGTTTTATGACCACACAATTTTTATTTGTTTTTCACATTTAAAAAACTAAATCTCTTAGTTAAAAAAAAAGAATAAAACAAAGAAGAAAATCGGTAAAGTACTGGGCAGGGGAGTATTTCTGTTTTAAGGTATTATGAAATCCATAACTTTCAAGACAGTTTTTGAAGTTGGCCCCACCTCCACCCTTTTTCCTTTCCTTTTTTTCCCTTTTGTCTGTAATTTCATGCTGCTTTTATACAGTTCATCAGATAAGACTGTAGGTCTATCCTTTTGGCACAGAAGGGGATAAAATTTTCTGTTGCCAAAGAAGAGATTCTTGTTTTCAGTTTTAATCCCTCATAATCCCCACCCCCTTTATACTCCTTCGAATCCTGCAGAATAATTCAGATGTTTCCAGACTCAAAAGGGTTGAAGGTGGATTTGGGACTTAATTTAACTTTTCCTCACAATTGTGTTCTGAAAACATGAATAATAAATGTGTCAGCCTACTCAGTACTGCAGCATGAGGAAAGGCAGTCCTTTCTACAGAAGACACTCATTAAAAAACTGTAGGCCAAACAACTTGGATTTCAGCCTCATGGTTTTTGAACAGGACTGTCAATAGCTGAGTCTTGCTTTATCAAACTGGCAGTTGCACTGGTAATTGAATGGATGCAAAGTGAGACCAAAAGCACATCCCAGGTACGCTGAACTATTCACGAAAACTTGATCCTCTGCAAAAGTTATCCTTCTCCTAGTCAAAGTCAGAAAATAAGTAACAGCTTGTCATCCACCCCACCAGGTTTTATTTAAAGATTTGATCTTCGACTGAAGCCTAGCTAGTCACCATTGTCACATAATTTAAAATAACTGAATATTTCTGATCATTCACGTAGATGCCCTGCAGGACGTGGTTTAGTGGTGGACTTGGCAACAGTAGGTTAACAGATAGAGTCAAGGATCTTGGAGGTCTTTTCCTAAACTGTTCAATGGATCTATGACTACTGTTTAAGGGTATTTAGGATAGTCATGCATGTGTGGAACATGGAGCAACTTAGAAACTGTCACAGACAGGCACACAATCAAGAACAGAGAAAGGGAATAGTTGAAGGATGGAGTAAGTTTACAGAGGAAATCATATTAAGCAGTGTATGTATGAAAAATTAGGATGAAAAGGTATATTGAGTGCACAGTTCAAAAGAACATTTACAGCTTTTGTAAGGGCTCATGAGTGAGCCACGAGGAGATGTGAATAGAGGATGGACTTTAGCATCAATATTTTGAATGTGCTGTGAGAAAAAAAAAGATTAAAGCAGATAGGAAGTATGCAAGAAATGAATAATTTAATAAGGATAGGATTAATCTTGATCTGGTTTCTGTCAAGAAGTTGGACATACAGCTTAGTTTAATTTGCCTGGGCTTCCTCAGTGCGCAGTGCAATTCTGAGGACCAGTAATCCTGTATTTTTTAAATGCCTCTCTTAAAATGAAGTTGCTTGTCTTTTGGGGGCAATTGTTTTCCCTTTTTCAAGAAGGATCTCTTAAGTGGTGGCCTCACATGAACTTCCTAGCCTGTAGCTAAGAGCTTCTCATCCTAAAGAGGGATTAAGAAGTAGAAGAATGGCAAAAAACTACAGGGACAAGGGAGTGTTGGTGAGGTTCCTGATTGCAGAAACCCATGTTTAGTTCCCCAAGTTCCCCAGCTTATGATTGGCTGGACACAAAATTATCTATCTATCTGTTTCTGACCACAGGAAGATCCAGTTAAACTGTAACTCCAAAGTCAGAGCTCATTATGATATAACCTGAGGCATGCTCCTTTCCCAGGGGGCATCCACAGCTTTTGACAGGATTAGGCATCCTCGCTTTAGCTCATCTGAAGAGTCTGTCTCTACATTCAAGAACTGTTCTTTTTGCTTTTTTGAGTAGCTAAGATCTCACTGCTATTCATGACAGTTTCTCCAATGCAAAAAAAGCACTGTTTATTGATTTCGCCTGACTCCAAGGTTCTCTTTCAAAGCAAATCAATGGAGGCCTTAAGTAATCCACAGAGATTTCATGCAATTCGGTGGACTAATCTCTATGAAAAATGAAAATGGAACTTTATCTAAAACTTGGAGAAAGATACTATGTATTTAATTAAGTTTCCCACATACTGCATTTTCCCTACTTCTGTTTAAAATGCTTTTTTGGGAGGGTCATATTCCTTGGGTCATTTTAGATCTCTAGGGTTTTCTGCTCTGCAGTGTAAAACATTGCATTTATCATATCTTTTCTTTTTTTTTTTTTCTTTCCATTAGAAATGACAAATTTTCTTGCATAATTTTGGGGATTTTTTTTATCACTATCATGCTAAGTAGCAAAGGATTAGACTACTCTGCAGCAAATTTGTATTCAATGAGCACAGCTGAATTAATGATAAAATAGATAAAATAGAAATTTCTTGAAAGTTCTGCAAGTTGGAAGAAGTTAAGTTTTTTTAATATTCTGTGAGAAAATGTTTTCTGGCTTTGTCAACTGGCTTTGTGTGCAACGAAAAGAACTGATACATTTTTTCTGAGCATCTTCTCCTGGACATTCAAAAAGACAAGGGATAAGGAATATTGCTTGACTAAACCTGCATTTTCGGTTTCCATCTGGGATAGCTGAATGATATTGCATAAAAGAATGATGTTCTTACTCTTTACTTGAGCTTTTCTTCTTTTTTTGTGAAAGGGGCTGTTCCAGTCCTTTCCGTTTTAATGGATTCCCATCCCATCACAGGACTACTGCTGTTTTCCCTCAAGGATACTATATTTCCCTACATAAACATAATATTTCAAAAATTGTTATCTGCTCTGGATACAAGGAGTTCTGACTGGCAGAGTTCAGATCCTCTAGGAATTTCCCTCTAAGTCCATTACCTTCTGTATTATGGGAAACTTTTATCCCATGAGCAACTACTACACACAAATACATCATCTCACAAGTAAATAAAAGACAATTTAATCAAGTCTACTTGAAATCAATAGGAATTCTCCTCCACGTGCCTTTGCAGATGCTAAAGGGTAGGTAATTTTGCATTTGGGAATAAGGACTATAAATCAAAACCAAACATTCATAGAACATACTTGGGAGTTTTTCTGGTTTTATATTAACCACTTGTCTGCTCACATGCTATACTATGTCAGAATAACAATATTTTATACAATGTGATAATTCACAGCCAATTAAAATATCATTAAATTAAAAATAAATTAAAATATTATAAAATTTAAAAAGAATTTTTAAAAAACTCTGGATATTCAAGACTGCAATAATATTATCTAATAAATATAAAAATATGCATTTTAAAGAAACACATTAATTTGCAAGATTTCGATGACTCCACACTGAGACATAGCAGGTCTTACAAAATTCTTTTAAAATATACATTTAAAGCTATTTCCAATTCAAATGCAAGTTGATGTTTTTTGTGCTACTTTTTATAAAATATTTGGAGCAAACTATTATGCATATGTTCACCCTTGAATTTTTATAGATAAATACTATTTCTTGTTTATATCATATCTGTGCTTTTAATATTAACCTATGATATTAACACATGACATGGTAGGAAGTTTTTCTTTGAAGGACATCAAATTTTAAAGCATTCCAAGACGGTTGATTATTTAGATATTTGAAAAAAAAAATTAAATGCAAATCAGTCTGTATTCTTGCATCAAAGTACTGTTGAAAATAAAATATTTTCCTCACAATGTGAGGAAAGAAAACCAGACTCAAATTCTGAAGGAGATAATTGTTCAGAACATGACTTCATTAAACAATAAATGCAAAAGGATTTTCTTTGGGCAAATTTGAGTATATTTCAAAACAGATGAATTAGGAATTAATTTTTTTTTTTTTTTGCATAAAGCCTCAAGGCTCCATAGATCTTCCCTTTTAAAAATTATCTGAGTATGTGGACTTAGGCTTTCTAATATTAACTGTCTGTGCTTTTTTTCTCTGTTTTTTTACATTATTTGGTAAGATAGAACTTGATTTTTGTCATTGTGTTAAGAAAACAAAGAACTTCACAAATTTAATTTGGAGGTTTCATCTTAGGTCTTAAGACTTATGTGCTTTTCTGAACTTGTATGTAAGCATAAGTCTTTAAGCACAGCTTTCCACCTTATTTGATGTGTATTCGGATACCCCCCCCAAAAAAAAAGCGCACACCCAATGCCAATAGCATCATGTATTTTTAAAATACCATTTTTGAAAATACTGTAGAAGCAGTATCCCATTCCTCTTTTCAGACAGGCAAATTTTAAAGTGCTTTATATGATAATTGCCTGCATAGAATTCTGGAGTGCAAATTGTTTAGAGCTGCCTCTGTTTTACAGGCAGGAATAGCTCACCGTTTGTGGTACTTAGATTGGTATATTTAGATTCTGTACTGAGAGTGTGTTAGTATATGTAGTCATAAGAACTGGCTGAAGGACTTGAAAGAGATTTCATGTCAGCTCACCTAAATACTCTCCTTACTAACCAAGAAAATTTTCAGCCAATCAGTCCAGTTAATTAAATGATGAACTATTTCATTAATAGCTCAGAGCAAGATTCAAGTGAGAAAAAGTAATAAAAGAGCAGCTGGAAGAATTACTTGCTCTTTGGGGCACTTTATAAAGTTTGTGTAATTGGAATATTTAATCAGAAATTGGAGGTGGCAGTTGCAGATTTGATTAAAGGATGGAATGAATAGGAGATAGAAATTCATAAAAAGGAACTTCAGGTGATGAATTGCAGGTTTTTGTCTGCAGTGCATTAGCACTTTCTGCATGTTTAGTAATCTGAAATGAAGTAGTAGCAGAAAATTAGGAAGCAAGTAATGAAGAATAAAATAGAGCAAAGTAAGAATTATGAATTGTGTGCATACTAGATATGAATATTGCATGAGTATATGCATTTTATGTCTGCAGACACACATATTCTTGAACAGATCAAATTTCAGAATATTGGGCAGCTTTGTCACTGTCACTCATCAGCTGTCATAAGCACTATATTGATATCCATAGCTGAATTTTTTTTTGCTGTTGTTTTTTTTGGTTTTTTAAAATTACTGTACAAATAAAGTGTTGTATCATTTGAAAGATGAACCTGTGCTAAAGCATCACCTCATTTGCAGCATAATTTTGCATCTAGTTCTGAATTCTGTTGAAGCACTCACATTGAGATCATGGTGAATTTCTACCATATGGAAATCTGCGCTTGATTAAATTAGCATTTTCTTGACAACTTCACAACTTTCAGAGTTTGTGACTTGTACTTCTCATAAAGGCTTTCCTCTTGAGAGAGTGAGAAGTACTTTCAGAATGCTGCATTGTGGATGCTTCTGTGCCAAAAGCAACATACGGCACATGTTCAAAGCAGTCCCACTCTGAATAGATTTGTTTTACTTAAATATAACTTCTGTTACATACTCCTGGAAATTATATGCATGGAGAATGGGCTTTCCTATTCCTTTTTGTGTTCAGCATACTATAATGGCTTTTCAAATATTGTGCTTTAACCCCAGACAGCAACAATGACCCAGCTGGACACTTGCTCACTCTGCACCCCTTTGAGGGGTGGGCAAGAGAATCAGAAGAGTAAAAGGAAGAAAACTCATGAGTTAGGATAAAGAAAGTTTATAGTGGGAGGAAAAGCCATGCATGCAAGCAAACAAAATAAGGAAGAAATGAATTTCTTCCCAAGGACAGGCAGGTGTTCAGCCATCTCCTGGAAAGCAAAGCTCCACCACAGATGATTTGGGAAGACAACATCATCACTCCAAGTATCCCTCCCTCTTCCTCCTTCTCCCCCCAGCTTTATATGCTAAGCATGATGCCATATGCTGGGGAATGTCCCTGGAATCACTTGGAGTCAGCTATCACAGCTCCCTGTCCACTCCCAGGTTCCTTGCTGGTGGGGTAGAGTCAGGTGAGCAGCACAAGAGGTCTTGGCTCTCTGTAAGCTCTGTTCAGCAGTAACAAACACATTGCCCAGTTAACACAGTTTCCAGCTCTAACCATAGTCCCTGCTCGCTGCTGTGAAGAAAATTGGCTCTACCCCAGCCAAAACCAGCACAACAACCCTGTGCTGAGGGCAAAGACCAAAGTCAGTAATGAAGAGTGAACAGCGAACAGCCCTGAACAAATGTTATGGTATTAAGTGGAAGTCAAGGATTAACAGGTAACTTCTTGTTTTTTGCTGGACTTTTGTTCTACAACTAATAATATTAAAAAAAAAAAGCTTCCTGTTGATGTGTTCAGGATATGAATTTGGTTAATGAGCTCACTCTAGATAGGATTAAGAAATGGTAAACTACTATTATACATGTTGCTTCAGGGCATTGTTTTAAATCACTGGGCATAAAAGAGAGGTGCATACCCCAAGGAGATAATTCAAAGTCGTGCTGTTCTCATTGTTGGGCTCACCAGCAGGCCCCAGCTGTCCTGGCCAGCCTGTAACCATCCAAAGTCTACCCAAGACACAAGAGTTTTTCAACAGTGATCTTCTGGCTCTTGGGGGTGCTTCAGGAGGAGATTCTTGCAGAGGAGGGCTGCAGCCTGCCAGAGCAACTGGAGACTGCTGGTACATGTGGGTCCCAACAATGAGATGGAACCTTTGGAGTTAATCTGGATAACACAGAATTCAGGACTAAGATTTTCTGTGGACTTAAGCAGATTTTGAGCCTGGTTTTAAGGCACTTACAGGTGGCTATGCTTGCTCACTTAGCCCTCTTTTTAAAGAATACATGGTCTCTCTCACTTCCCTTTGATAGTTTCAATGACCAATATTTCTGTAGGAGAGGGAGGTTTCATTTCTCCCTTTGTGCAAACAGATGTGTGTTGCCAAGTTTTACATTTAGCTTGTAACTATAGTTCATTTCATTGCTTCATAGAATTTAACTTGTGTTTATTTACATTTGTATGTGGTCCTGGATCAGAATGCTAATAGATTATTAGCTCATTATCTCTTTTTAAAGGAGGCAGTCTCCTTGCAATATGCTTGCAATTCTAGAAATTCAATCTGCAAAGTAATTAAGTGGTGAAATTCTGGGGGCTTTTCTTCAGTGTTTTGTATTTTCTCATACATAGCTGATTCGTAGCCTCTGAATTCTTAAAAATGGTAGAAAACGATATTACAGTCTATTGCCTATATTTATAATGTCTGAAGCACACTCTAAGAGGAGGTTTATTTGTGTTGTTAAAAAAGTAATGGGAAGAATTAACTGATAAAAATTTCATGTGCAGTTAATGATTCAAAAACTGTTCAGTTGTCAGATTTCCTCCACTGATAAAAGAGGGCTAAAGATTTGCAAGACGGAATTTACAGGGACTACAAAAAATTTGTAATATTTGTAACATTTGTAATATTATATGGTCACATTATTAGCCTTTTTGATAAAATATCTGCATTTGAAAAATTAGAAGAAAACATTATAAATCTATTATTTATTTCCAATATAAACTTGTCTACTTTCTCCTGAAACTGTATTAACATCAGTAGTTTTAAGATTATTCCCTTGTTATGTGTCACACATTTTTTTAATCTTTGTAAGTTTATTTGGCTTTACTACTTACTTAGCATAGAAGGAAACATTACCTAACCTTTCCTAACACCAAGTGTGTTCTTGACCATTGTTGTCTTGTTTGTAATTTGAATAAGGAAGGCATAAAATAATACTTGATGGTAACAACTCTGGACTGGTTAAAGGGGCAATGCTAAAATGCAACTTGATATACTAAAATGCTTCCAGCCACGTGCAATCACTGTGATTGTTGCTACAATGAGGTTAAAAGAAGTCACAGGATTTCAGAGTTAGTTGGTTTGGCTTTTTTTTTTACCTCTAGGGGAGCAATCTAAATGCAAATTTTATACCTGAATAAAATCCAAGAAGTCAGTATGAATGAGGCTTGAGGGGAAACAAAGTCAGTGGTGATGACACTTGGCAAGTTAGTCTGTCATGCACTTTGAATGTGAAAGCATATTATTTTTTTCTCAATTCATCTTACACTTGTAAAGTAATAGATTAAAATCAGCTTTAATGTGTTGAT
Source organism: Sialia sialis (assembly GCA_009812075.1). NCBI lineage: Eukaryota > Metazoa > Chordata > Aves > Passeriformes > Turdidae > Sialia > Sialia sialis. The sequence continues at coordinate 66,834,272 of VRYO01001463.1, forward strand.
CATCTAAAATTATATAGATGCATGCTGGATGAACTAGTCTGAACTAAAATCCAAAAGAGTTCTACTGTGATGCTGCTATGTTAGAGTTCTGAGTCTGTGAATCAAGTTTTCTGTTGATTTCATTCGAATTAAATTTTTAAAACACAGTTTAAATAGAAAGCTCATCATAAGGAAGCTTAAAAACAAGGG
>VRYO01001463.1:66835460-66851565 GCA_009812075.1 Sialia sialis
CAATTCTGTTACTAACTCGTTACTTTGTTGCACATGGGTCCTCGTGAAATTACTGTATATTGAAAAACGTAACCTGGAAATTGTTGACATTCCCTTTTTCTTCCTGTTCTTCCTGGTCTGATACAAAACTCTAATTGAATAATATACCCTTAACCTTGGATCTCTCCAACAGAAATAATTCAGTGTATTCTGAAACATACAGTTCCATGCTTGTTTATGTATTTGCCACAATTCAGAGGCTACAAGTACTTCTGCAGTTATTTCTGGAAACAGTATGTTTTCTTACAACATCTATTACTGGAGCTCTCAGACCAGTGTAGTTTTGAGCAAAGACTTGTCAGCTTCTGCTGCATCAATTATCTGAGGAGCATGTAGAAGGTGTTAGGCATCACCATGTATGTATGAGGGTCATAAATATAATAATGTTCAACTGTTACGAGCAGACTCTTTGTAAGTTAAGCTAATTTAAGATAAAAATACCAGTTTGGAATAGTTTTTTACAACACTTGATACACCATGTCACATTTGCTATGAAATATAAAGAGGAAAGGAGAGAACATCAATCTGTTTTATTGGGCTCAAACTTACACGTGGTTCTCACTTTGTGCTCAGCTGTGATTGTGTTGCTGCAGATATCAGGGAGTCAGGACATTTCAGCACTGCTTCTTTAAATCACAAAGTATGTCAGACAGAACAAGTACCTGGTGAAGAGTAGTTTTTGTCGCTACTTTTCCTTGGAGTTTCCAGGAGTTCTGTTTACATCTGTTTTGTCTTCAGTAGAGCTCTTTTTCTTTAGAACTTCACAGGAAGTAATCTTGCTGATTCTGACCTTATCTTTAGGACTGCCCTCACTTTTCAGAGATACCAATGCTGTTTCAACAGATCTGCTGTAATCCCAGGTAGAAGACTGTAGTACCTACACTTGAGGCAAAGTAAAACTTTTTTATAGCAAAACAATATGTGTATGTATTCATCGTATTTATTTAGTGTCTCAACCTGATGAACCTGGGATTTCGTATTGATCTGTGGAGAGTGAAATATTTTATGCAATCACATAAATCACACCTTAATCAATGATGTTTTTTGCTTCAGATCTGGGATGATTGTAAATAACCACTGTGAAATGTAAAAGTTTTGGGACTTTTGCTGAGCACCTTCCACAGAATGCTTGGGAGACTGACTGATATGGGGCATATTTGTCAATACCTAAGGGTTAGAATAAAGATAGACTACGCAAGTGCTTTCATTTTCTTAATGCTCTTTTTGTGACTAGAAAAAAATGAAGGAATCAAGGTTTGCCTCTCCCACTTCCTAATAATGTCTGTGCCATTTTGCTCTTAGATATCCACATTTTAAATTTTTTTAAAAAATGATTTTATTTTTTAATTTCTTTTGCTGTTTACTTTGTGAATAAAATACAGCAATCTGTCAGAAATACAGTTTTAGAGAAATGGATATAGAAAAGATGATGCTTTTTACTTCTTCCTTTCCCACAAACAAATGCAGAAAACCCCTTACCCAAACAAACAAAAAAACAAACTCCCCATGCAGCAAGATTCCAGTCCCAGCACTGAACATTGAAAAGAGATTTTGTTCCATATGTGAAACTCTTTTTCTATTTATCAGTAAATGAATGATTCCTGAGGATACATCAAAAAGACTGGGGAAGGGAAGATGCATCATTGATTGAGATTCGTTTTGAGGACATTTGACACGCTTAATTTAATTAGTTTTTTTGTAAAGAGATAATGTATATATGAGCAAAGTTAATGAGTCTTTTTGTGTCTTGCTAAAGTAAGGTTGGCTGAATTTAAGTTTTAGTAGTTTTTGAAACTGAATTATATTGCTCTTCCAGACCCACAACTTGCCAACATGTTAATCTGCACATCTACAAATTGCAAGAAAGACAGACTTGATTTGAATTATTGATGGATCTCATTAAACAATGAAAAATATTTTTAGACTCTGAACTGCAAAACCCACATAGAATAACATACAATATAAAAATATAAAGATATTATCATACTAGTAATAGTATTTCAACAAATTTTATCATATGATTACAATGTCCTTATTTCAATCATGTCTTCTATACATTTTTAATTGTTAATTTGTATTTTCCAATTAAATTTTTCTATGCTCAAAAGGTTTAGAGGTGCTTTAGTTGTTTTAAAACTTTTCAAAAATGGTCATTTATCCTAAGGAGTTAAACCTCTTGATGTTATATATACCAAAAGCACTGCTGAAATCCAATTGGTCTAACTGTAATCCTGAAGAGAAAGTGGCTACAGCTGGCTTTGTCATTTTTACCTGTCAAAGTACCCATTTTTGATGTGACATGATATGATATTTTGGCTATTGTACATAAACTTTCAAATGTCAAAAAATCTTCTAGAGCTTTTTGCTTTTAGATCAAATGCTGTGAATATATTGCAAAGATGAAAGTTCATTCTCTGTTGCATCAACCTGTACCTAGCCTTGCTTAAAGTATTGGATGGTTTTTTTAAGGATTCTGAAGGATTGTTCCAGACACAGAACTAGGATTCAACCAATGATTGTTTATCTCTGGTCCTATAAAAATGGGTCTTTAATAATTTTATCTTCAGTTCTTAATTGGTTTGTATTGGTTACAAATAAGACTTCTCTTCCAGCTAATCAGCTCACAGTAAAGATGGTCCCAAGTCAAGAAGCATCCAAATTTCCTGGTTAATGGCTTTGCTAACAGAAAACACCAGCATAGAAACAATTAAAATTAAATCTCCCTCCATTTTTATTCAGAAAATCATGTAGAGAAATGGGAAAAGTAATTTTACATTTGAATAAATTGAAATGAAACATTAACAATAAAATTTCTTGCAGCATACTTATATTTAAAAAAACCCAAACAAAGGCTCTGAACCAGTTTGTTGAAGAGCTGTCTCACTAGAATCCAAATTTCCCTCACTGAGAATGAACTTCTCTGATCTATTTTCCTTGTTTTTTTGTTTATAAGGACACCCTGTCCAGACTCTTTTTTTTCCTATTGCTTTGAGCCTCAGCTCTTCCCACAGTGACTTACTGTACCAAAAGGTCAGAATGTCTGGCTTGTTGCTTTGACATAGTCGAACTTTCTTTGTGAGATACTTATTGTTCTGGACAGAACAGGGAAATGGGAAGGCAAAGTGCTTTTCACTACATGGTTGCAAGCAGTATGGAGTGTTGAAGTGACCTGTCCAGATTCAGTTGTGTCTTGAAATGAATTAATTAATTTGAGTGATCTCGAAAGGGTTACAAGTACAAATATGGACTAAGAGTCTCTTTAAGATTATACAATCAGGATCTAAAGTTGTCTGAGCTGGAAAGTAACTGCCCAGGAAAAGAGTACAAGGGTGGATGCAAAACTTAAATTATTTTGAACAGAAGAAATAGCTAAAGAAAAAACAATACTAATTCAGGATCCGACTGATTAGAAAGTCATCAAATTTTGTAAAATCTTCCAATAGAAACAGAATAAAGTTTTTAAGAAAAAATATCCTTAGTAATGCCCTATTTTAATCTTGTTCCCTCTTAAGGGATATAACTGAAATCTCCAAGTATATGAAAATTGGGCTGTAGTTGATACTTTTCCTTCTCTCAGGAAACAGTAATGGACTTCATGTTATACTGGATCTGGGGCTGTCACAGAACTTGGGTCCTGCAGGGCTGTGTTTACTCTCAGTGATTGGTGCTTCCCCTTGGCTTCTTGAAGATAGAAAACAGGGCTTTCTGTATTTCAAACTTTTATGTGAAGTGTTTTCTGGGAGTGGGCACACAGAATGTGCCCCTTCATCCACACCATTTTGTGGTGCATATGGATTGCTAATGGACTTGATAACTTATGCCACCTTTGTCAGATACTTTTTAGTTTAGGAATGGTTGGCTCATTTTCCAGTGTGTTTGCAGACAGAGAGCCACAGCCAGTCAACAGCTGCAAGTTTTCTGACAAATATGTACTTGGACTCATGCCTAAGTGTACTTCGCGGGAAACGTATAAATGTTATCTCTCAACAGAGACGATGTTTTCCTCAGTGTTGTAAAGGGCCAGGCTTCACAGAATTACAGAATGGGTCAGGCTGGGAGGGACCATAGTGGGCCATCTGATCCACACGGCACAGAATTGCATCCAGATGGTTCTCGAGTACCTCCAGTGAGGAAGACTCCACAACCTCTCTGGGCACTGTTTCAGGCTGTGCTCACCTGCACATTGTAACAAAGCTTTTCCTCCTACTGGGGGCAGGGGGGAGGAGGAACTTCCTGTGCATTAGTTTTGAAAATCTGGGGAGGAAAAAGCTTTTGTTAAAGAAAGTGTAATGTATATTCCTAGTAATTTTTGTGTCTCTTTTGTTATTTTTTGCCGCATTTTCTTTCTGTAATTGGAAAATAAGGGGGGCACTGAGAGACTAAGGTTCAGAGTTCTAAGTGTATTTAAACCCTAATGCACTAGCATTTATTTCTACTTCATCCAGAATTTTATTTTCAGTTAGTAAACACATTGCATTATAATTTTTTCCCTTTTTTTTCTTTTCCTGTAACCAATACAGATAAACTCAATACTGTGATGTTTCCTTGAATGCAAAATTGGAGATCATTTATGGCACTTCCAATTGCCTGGCCTCTATTTTCTAAATCCTTAAAGTGGTGTCAGTGTAAGTAATTTTTAAATGTAATGTTTTCCCTAAGCACTAAGTATACAAGGTGTATTATTCATATTATGAATTTAGGACATGTATTTTTAGTCCTTAGACTTAATAAAAAAAAAGAACAATTACTGGAGGTAACATTGCACATTTGTCTGTTAGTAGCAAAGACAAATATGTTGTTGTAACATATAATATTGTCAATAATTTTTTACATTTAATTGAATTGTTTAAAGGCACATCACTCCAAATCAAGGGCAGGTGCATGGATAGACAGATGAAAAACTAGATTTATTCATTTGATGAGTGACACCCCTGGAATAATAAAAAAGAAGGGAAGAAATGCAAAGCAAAGAATGCAAACTGCATTTCTCACGTATTTCCCATGTTCATCAAAAATTGAGAGGAAAATTACTGTAATGTTTGTGTACATGATAGGAAAGCAATTTTAGTAGAAAGAATGTTCTGTACAACTTTGTAAGGGAAAAAAAATGCCTGGGACCTTTTGTGCACTGTTTCCTGTTATGTATTGGCAATGTTGTCAGAAATGGAAAATTATAAACATCATGTTTTGACAAATATTTTTTAAAAGACATGTTTTGTCAGCTTTTAAGATGTCTTGGGCATGTTGAGAAAGAAAAAAAAAATTATTTACTTGGATCTAAGGAATTTCTCAAAGATCAGAACAATTAAGAGCAGCTGAAATATATATTAAGTTTAAAAAAAAATAGACATTTTCCAAGAGATAAGAAGAGATCTTGCTAGAGAGCTTGTACAGGGAGGAAAGCAAATAATCTCTGAGAAACAGAGTGTTCAATCCTATTCTTCATATTTGGATTCCTGACCCAGTGAAGAATTGTCTTGATTTGTCAAAGGTCTTATACTTCTACCAATTACCATGGCTATATGGCAGAAGTTCTAGTCCAGTTTTTGAAGCAAAGGGGAAAGAAAGTAGGGAGTAATTTGCAATAAAGTCAAATGACAGTAGAAAGATCCACAGTGTAAAACCATTGTAGCGTTTGCTAAGAATGGTGATAGTGAGATGAAAAAGTGGAAAAGAACAATACAGGATGTAAAAGTTTTTTTCTTTTTCCTGGGTTTCATGGTGGAAGCGAAATTTGCTAGGTATAGAATTACATGTATATAAGCACAGTATCTCTGTAAAACAGACATTAGATATGTATTGTAATATATCGTATCATATTGTAATATTAATTATATTATACTATTATAAAATACTATATTATATTATATTAATGATATGATATGATATGATATGATATGATATCTATAAAAATCTTCTTAGACCCCAAAATAAAAATGTAGTACATGGAGAATGTGCAGCATTTTTGACTAGTGACATCGGTTGCAAAGGAGTTAGAAGAGAAATACTAGAGATAAACATCCTCTTTCTTATTCTGTAGGTAGGAGAATAACTGAGAAGAATGGGGTAAAGTTCAATTTTTGCCCAACAGATTTGGTTGCACGTAGTAGCCTGTTTTTATTGTGATCAGAAGGAATTTGCAATTTTTCTGCAAAATAAGTGAAATATTAATAAACAAGCCTGCCAAAAAATGAAAAATGGTGAATGGGATTTGAATGAGATAAATGAAGAGATGGGTATTGGGGTTATTTTAAATCACATTTGTTTGCTTTTTCTCTAATCACTGGTAGTTGTAGATACTCAGTTTTATACTGATACAAATTTGGAATTATGCTTATCCATTTTGGTAAAATGTCACATCATGCCAGGAAAGAAGGACAAATTGTTTATTTTTGCCAGACAATAATTTGGAAAAAAGCAAGAATTCCTAACTTTATTTGCTTGTAAATTGGCTGGAGTAGTTTGAGGAAAGAACTAGGGGAAAAAAATAAGAAGCAAAATACCCTGTCAAAAGAAACAAAAAAAGAAAGTCGTATTAAGCCATTTATATTATGAAGCAAAAGGGTGATGAAATTTTTAAAGAGTGACTGAAATGACACTATGAACAAACAAAACCCTGAAAAACCAAGGTGAATAAAAAGCTTAACCAAGAAAGGAAAAAGCTGGAAAATATATATTGGAAAATATGTAAAAGTGTGAAAGAAGGTGACTAGAAATTCTAAAGGCAATTCTAGCTTGGTTGAAGGCAAAAGTGAAGAACAGAGAAAGATGGAAAAGATGAATTGAGTTTTTTCAGAAGTGGTTTCCTGGTGCAACTGCAGGTGGTTGTCTGAAATCCATAACTGGTGTAGTAATCAAATTTTATTATAATACTCAGATGAAACAAATTATGATATTACATAAATATGCAGTTGAAGAACACTAATAGCACATCAGGAGCTCATAGCATATCAGTAGGGATCCTGAAAGTAAGAGGACCCTCTGTAGTAAAATTGCTTAATCCTTGGATAAGAGAAATGTAGAATAAATGGATGTCTGGAATTTAAAATACTTGTTACTATAGTTTAAGACTCAAATAACTCCACTGGAAATTAAGTTTTAGATGGTAAAATTAAAACCACGTTTTAATACTTTTTCAGAAGGGAACAATAATTTAAAATACAATTTTACTTGCTATTTGTGAGAGTGTTAGATACAATCATAATTATGTCTGAGCATGTATTTAGAATCCAGACTTTCGGACTGCATTTCATAGACTTTCTTCAACAGCTGCAAGTCTGATTAAGATAAAGGTGTTTCAATGTGGTATTCATTCAAATATTGAAACTATAACAAGTTTGAGGGCACATGAATGTTTTGGTATGTATTATTCAGCCTTCAGAACAGAGATGTACCTTTATTTTGTTTAATTGGAGAAGTATGGAAAAGAAATAGACAAGGAGGATATAAAGTGACTCAGGTCCCCCTGCCCCAAATCCCCAACCTTCCAGCTAGCTCTCAGTCAGAGATGGGGTGGAGGCTGGTCATGGACAAAGCAAGACAAAGGAGGCTCAGAACCCCTGTCTCTGTTCCAAGGTTTATTCTTGAAGGGGTCCAGGAGGAAAGAGAGAGATCACATGGTACACAGGTGTTAAATAACTTTCAGGAAAGGGGGATGGTCAGGAGGTAGTAATAGGATCTCCTTCCAGCTGGTATGGGGCTCGATAAGGTTAAGGTCCACAGGTCAAGGAAAGCAAGCATATGTTGGTCAGCGGAATGCAACAGTAAAGAACACTACGAGAGTTAAAAAACTCCTCTGTCACCTGTCTCAGACTCGTATATTTCCCCTAATTATTTAATTAGCCAGTATTTTAGTGTCTGTCCCTTACTTGCTTCTCTATTCCTTTGCCAAAGAAAAGTTTAAGGAGCCGTTTCCTTTCAAAAGGTGTGAGCTTTGACACAGGACCTGAAGTCTCTATCTTACTCCCTCTTAGTCCCACCTAATGTTAAACAAGGCCATATGCTGGTGCTCCTCTCTCTGTTCAGCCTGACTTCATCCCTGCTCCATATAACTATGTCCAAGCTTCCAATTGCCTCTGTTGGATCGCGCCAGTTCTCTTAGATTGTGGCTTATGCTTAACTCTGCATTTCCTGCTACTGTCTTCTTCCCTTGGAGAATAATATTTCCTCTCTTCTCTCTTTTTTTATCTTGAGATACTTTTTAAAAAACTGTTAAGACTCAGCTAATCAACTAGCATGTATTTTGACAATACTCTAAACCTTCTCAGGGAGTATTCTTCCACAGGGAGCCTTTCTTAACAGTTTCTCTTTTTCTGGTTTCTGTAGAACTCATGCCATGTTTGGGAAAAGGACATGTTGGGCGAATAGCTTCGGTAGCAGAATGCAAAATACTAGGAAAAAAAATAAGATATGTTTTGTGTGCCAAGGCCTTAATTTTAGTCTTAATAAAATGAAAAGGCTTATGATTATTGTCCTAAATGTGTGAATTTATTGAAATTTAATTAATTGAAATTATTGCTCCTTATGTTTCTTTGGAGTAGATTTGCTAAGGCCAAGCAAAAAGGATTCCAGAGGGCACCTTTTTACCTTTCAAGGTGTATCTAAGGAAATCATCTTTCACTTATTTTTTGAGTTCATTGGTACAGTCGTCATAAAACCACTGTGGTAATTCACTTAGAGTTCTTCTTGGTTATACATTTAGCTTTCTTAAAAACTTTTAGAGATTATTTTTTACATTAATTATCACCAATAAAAGTGAAAGTCTTTTAAATTGTCAATTCAGCTGTTTAAGTGTTAAATTTTGATAACTTGTTTTTGTATCATAACATTTTCCTTTTCATGCACCATGGAAAGGGATCCAAATCTGTTCTGATAACATTTTTTTGCAGTATCCTGCACAACTTTTTGAGATAATTGAGTAAATACAAAACATGAAAAAATCTCACTCTGTGAGCTTGGACATTATTTAATGTGTGCTACACAGCCATCTAACCAGCAGCCCACATGTAGATATTAGAGTGATGCTGTGTGACCTCTTACAAAGGAAACAGCATTCTGAAACTGTGACCTGCATAAAATAAGAAAGGAGAATATTGGTGCATACTTAAATAGTTGATAGTTTGCTTTAAAGATGAGTGGGTTTTTTTCCTACATGAATAATATTTAATTGTGAATTGGCCAAGGAAATACACAGTAGTTGCAAGAAGGCCTCGGGGGTTTGATTAGTCATGATTTCTTCATGTCTGAGCAAGAAGATTCAGCTGGTGGTGCTGTGTAAGCACTACTAAATCTTCCCAGAAACACTTTTATGTAGATACAGAGAGATAATTAACCCTTATCTGTCGAGTAACCCGCAGCAAATCTTCACATGCTTGTGATCAAAAATGAAAGCCAGAATTTTTCATCTGGCTTTGTTTTGGTGCCTTTATTTTCTTATATTTCTCTCATTGAAAATAAATACACCACTTTTTCATTCTAATCAGGCTTATTGATACTCTCTACTGCTTTGATTAATGCAGCAGGAAGTACAACAATCTTCTGCTGTATTCTGACAGTCTCACAGTACAGTAATTTCATGACTATAAGGCACACCCTTTTGACTAAAATTTTGATCGAAACCGAGAAGTGCACCTTATAATCTGGTGTGCCTTATATATGGACAAAGTTCGGAAATTTGCCAATCTGGAAGTGCGAGCTGAGCACCGCGTGCCGCAAGAGTCATGGCAGCCGGTGCCGGGCGGAAGTGCTGGGGCTCACGGCACATGTAGGGTGCCTGGGGCTGTTTTTAAAGGCTGCACTGATCTGTGAAAAATGTTTGCAAATTGTGCACTTGCTGTAAACCCTGTGATTGCGCAATTTCATTACTAATTAATTAGTTTGTTGTGCGCAGATCCACGCTGCAAAAAAAAAGCTTGCTTTATAGTCTGGTGTGCCTTATATATCTGGACAAAGTTCGGAAATTCGCCGACAACCTGGAAGTGCGCCTTATAATCCAGTGTGTCTTATAGTTGTGAAATTACTGTAATTGTTTCTAATCAGCTCTTCAATTCTTTCTACTTAGTCTTGATTCTACTTAGAAGTCTTTTAGTCCTGGTTCCATCCCAGATCAGTGGGAGAAGGGATGGCAAAGATATTATTTTGTTCAATACTTTCTTATGTCATTGCCTGGGTTGGGGAAAAAGGGCTGTCTCTCTTGCTTACAAGAAGGAGAGTGCTCTTTTCCAGTAGGGAAAAAGGTTGGTGTGGTGGGGAAGACCTGCTCTGTATTTTGTTGTGAGCTTTCAGTGTAAATAATTTCTTTGTCTTACATCTTTCATTATTGGTATTGTTGCTGTTTGTTTTCTTATCTCATTGCTTTTCCTTATCTCAACCTGCAATCTTTGCCTTTTTGTTCTAAATTGGAAACTACAATTCCTAAAATGTGACTCCTTTCCAAACAGACTGTGCTGGTTTCACTTTCCTCCATAGTCATAAGACACTTCTCTCTTATTAGCTTATTTGGCTACAGGGCTAACAAAAGCATAAAAGAATATGTTAAAATCAGTATAGTTAAGAAATGAGACACAATATAGAAGAAATACATAAATATTGTATAATACATGTAAGAAAGTGGCTAGTTTTTGAAACTGTATGCTGCTAAAATATCTGAAGACAGAAAAAAGAACTGCATCAGTGTGAATGTGGTGACTGAATATAAACTCCTGCATGCATGTGTAGGAAAGGACATCTTTTAAATAGCTGAATGCTGAGTTACCTAGATACTAGGAAACTAGTTTTCTTTTTTTGCTCGATCTCATTTTAAATAGAAAAAAAAGCAGTTTTTTATATTGTTTCTAGGAAAAGATGCACAAAAAGAAATTAAATAATAATTTAGATAATATTGGAATGCATTTATAATTTTCTAAAGGTCTATGTAGATGCTTTCTAAATTTTTCTTTTTTGTATTTTGAATTTGTAGACTTTCAATTGTGATTTTACTGGATTATGATAAAACATTGCTATTTTTTCTATTACTTCCCCCCCATCCCCCCCTTTATTATGGGTAGCTAAGAACAGTGAGTTGTTTAATAGAACATATATTTCTTTCTGTTCTCTGCATGTCTCCAGTTCATCCACTTCATTATTCTACCAGATTTAACTGCCTTTGTTTTCTTCAATTCTCTAAAGCTCAGATACTCTTGTCCTGTTGAAGAAAACTCAGTTCTACACACAATTTCAAGATGCACAAATTGGTACAAATTAGTCCTTGGTGATGCTCAAACTGCGCTTACTTATTTTTGGAGCATTCTTTCTCATGTGGTGACTGTCAAATATGGAATCCTTGTTTGTGAAGTAGTTTCTATTCATTTTGAACTTGCAATTTTTATTGGTTGTCAAAAATGCCCTTTCATGTAACAGTAAGAGTAAGGAGAAATATATTCATGGTATAATATTAAATTCAATTTCAACTCTTTTAAGAGCCAGTTTTGTCCTTTATTATTTAACTTCAAACACCCTTAGTGTGTATCATAATTGAACATATGCTCTATTTAGACTATGTAAATATAAATTCATATGTACTCTTCTTTGATGTCACTGAAGCTTTCTCACTGGTGCTATTGTCCGTTTGGAAAATTATTTATTTAGTAAAATGTTTATGTAAATGTTTTGTAAACTTTTTGTTGTGATTTTCTGGAATTTTGAATACCAGCAATTTAAAAATTCTGTTTGTTATTGCCATCTCCTAATTAGCAGTGCACGGTTCACTTTCCAAAGTTACCAAGACTAAGCCTCAGAATTAATTTCCTGGGAACATTTCTGGAAAGTACTATACAACTTCAACATTATAATTGTTCTGCTGTTGTTCAGCTTTGTGCATTCATGTTCATGTATTTTTAATATGTTTGCTAATGTCTTTTTTCTTCTATGGTGTCTGAACAACTACTAACTGCTGCTTATTTTGATTGTGTATAATTTTCATGAGTAATTATGGTCTCAAGCTCCTCTCTCTCTTTGGCTGTAAATGGTTTTTCAAGCAGAAGAGTAACCAGCATGAATTCGGTGAGCTGGCTCTCATTTAGTAATTATATTACATGTGCTTTTTGTTTTTCATTGTATATAGCTAGCTGAAATTTACATTGTATTTCTTTTATCTGTATATAAAACTCTATATACTGGGTATCATTATGGTCTGTATATTGTCCAGGAACACTCAGCTCATCTCACCAGTACAGCTCCTAATTTTAGTATAACAGAGGTAAGTCTCCAGAGATTTGTGTATCTCTACATTGCAGGCCATTATTCCTTAAAACTGTGAAAACAGAAAATGCAATGACTTTATGTTTTTGATCTTGCACTACTTAGGAAACTGCTGTTTATGCATCAAAATCTTATAGTATCAAAGTGCTTATGGTCTGCCCAAAGAAAAGTACATTACAAATCTCTCATCTTTGCATAAATAGTTATTTAATAAGTATTTTCTTGGATCAAGTGGGAATCACTCTTGTTAGTGCCAGTAATCAGTTTATTGATAGATATACCAGACCATTTTCAAGGCATAAGTGTTGGTTTTGAGATTACACTATAATATGAGAAATGAAACATATTTCATTAGAGAGTTAAATGTTACAGAAAATAGAAATTCTGTTTGACTGTGAATTCATAAGCTATTTCTAGGTGAGAGATTTACTCAGCTTCAATCTATGAAGAATTGCAGTGTGTATTAGTATAAGGGCTTAAAACATGGTGTGCATACTTTGGAATGGAAATTGTCCTACATTACAACTTCCACCTGCCCTTTAAATTTTTTCCTGTCTAACAGTTTTACAGACATTGTGATTCATAAATCCTGCTCTGTATGTTGCTGCATACTTGCAATTCAGCTACAATGTCATTTTTCAATCCCAAATTAAAGAATAAAATCCAGCCTTTCTGGATCCACTTTAGGTGGTTTTTAACCTTGAACTGAAAGAGGTTAACCATCTTGACCATCTGCCACATCTTTACGCTGAAAAGTTTAAATCTCTCCCTCAAATAAACCCCAACCTAACAGCCTGAACATCACGATATTGTGGATTTAACTTCATATACTTAGTTATTTTAATGGATTTATCATCACTGATGAGCTCTCCATCAGACGTAACTGAATATTTTTATGCACCCAGTAACTTGTCAGGTTTTTACAGGTTTGCAATGCCTTGTTTCAGTGACCATTCTGGTGTTGACATGTGAGAGACATAGGAAGAAGGAAGGGAAAATGAGGAATGAAGGAGACTTGATTCTTACCACATTTATTTTCCGAAGTATTTGAATGTTGGGGTTTTTTTTTGTTTGTTTCGTTTGTTTGTTTGGTTGGTTTTTTTTTTTTGGTTTTGGTTTTTTAGTTTCTTTTTTTTATGGTTTTTGTTTGTTTTGTTTTGTTTTGCTTTGTTTTGTTTTAAATTTAAGTTGTATTTTGCTCTACTTCCTTAAACTTGGATTTGGAAATTGTATAGAAGGGTTTGTAGGGAGGCAAGTGTTGGTATTTATGGTGGCTTTGATTTCAACAGTGTGCACCATGTTCTATTATATAATTGGAGCATCTGTAGCTATTGTCAGTCATTATGTTGCTACTCAAGGTGACGTCTAAGAAATTGTGTGAACCAAGATTATATTTCATTTCTGTGCATGCTCTTGATCAAAATTATTCTTTACTTTAAACAGTAAAATAAATGGGCTCGGAGAAGATAGAAGGTGCTGCAGTAATCTAAGATGGTATGTGTGTATTATCCTAGGAGTTTGCCTAAGCCAACAAGTTACTTGTGCCTCTTTTTGGCTTTAAATCCTAGATTAGTAAGAAGATATTCACAGTTTTTTTCCTTTGGAAGCATATCTACAAAATGCCTATTCTTTCCTATGCAATTATGTAGAAGGATCTGATATTAGGGAGAGGATATTTAAACTGCTAAGAGAATAATTATTTGGAAAAATTACATAGGTCCTGTTTAAGGAAATAGTTTGTCCAAAAGTGTAGAGAGATAGTGCACTACTTACATGGGTTGCTATAACAAGCAAATCTGCTTCATTTCCATTTTAATGACAAGGGATTTTTTCCCTTTACTTTGAAGTACACTGTGGTTTTAATCAATTGTCTCAAAAACTACCTTGCTATAGTATTAAAATCATTGATGTCTGTCCAGTTTCTGGCCAGGATAGGGCAAGTATTTGCAGTGGTCAGGAGGCAGCATGGCTAGAAGGAAGAGGTCATTTTATACCACCTCATGCCTTGTTGGGGCCAGGGGAAGGGACTCCCTTCCAGAAAGAAGGGGTTCCTTACAGTTGACAAAACTTGGAAAAGGGAGCCACCCAGTATTGTCCATTGTAGCTTGTTTTGTTTTTTTTCTGTGTGAATTTTCTTATGCCCTATGTTACTAGTATTGTTGCTGCTACTGTTTGTGTTCTTATTTCACTGCTGTTTTCAGTGAATTGTTCTTATTTTAACCTCTGATCGTTGCTTTTTTAGCCTTCAGTTCTCCTCTGCAGTTGGTTGCAGTGGGATGGGGTAGGTGAAAACAGGAGAGCAGGAAAAAGAGACAGGAATGTGCTTTTGGAGAGTCTTGGTGGGTGCACTGAATTGGGGAATATCATTGCCAAACCGTGAAAATGTCACAGTATTGAAATGAAAAGTACAGGTGTTGAACATTTTTCTGTTGCTGTTAATCATGTGATAGCCTTTTTACTCATGGCTTACATAATTTAAATCCCTCCTTTCTATTTATTTATCATGATATGCATTTTATCACCAAATAAAAAGAAGTACACTTGCTCCTTTAAATAGTGCAAGGCTTTCTGGTCATCAAGGTCTAAGGCAATAATGTTTGAAGGTGTCTTTTCACTGGCTTTCAGGATTTTTCTGTATGGGTTAGGAGCATTAAAAGTTTAATAAGCTAGGCTACCAGAGAAGAATAGAACTTGTATCAGCCTGTGTGATATATTGTACAGATATTTCTTTAGGTTTATCTCCAGACCTATGAGAATGTAATATGTCCTTTGTCAGTTAAGGATCTTAGGAAATTTACAGACACAAACCAGCATGGTCTCGCAGTTTGTTCTATCTAATCTAGTTTTGAAAATATTTTGCTAGAAATGCATTTTTAAAATTATTTTAATGAACGTAAAAAGAACACAATAAAGCTTCATTACTCATGAAAAACAATCCCAAACTGCAGCAGTATACACTTGATGTCTTAGAGAAAATTAGAAAACCTTTCACTCCCATGTAATTTTTTGAAGTGTGACTGAAACAATTTTGTGTTGGGCTGGCTGGCAGTCTGTTCAGTGTCTGGAAACAATTGCTGACAGATAGGCAACAGCTATGTATTTGACAGCAGATGTGAATTTGTAGATTCACACCTTGAAATAAATTCCTAAACCATATTTGCAAGAATATTTTTACAACTGAAATTGTTCTTTATATAGTTCTTGGATCAAATGTTAGAAGCTGTCAGACTGCAGGACTCAATGTTGACTTACATGAGCACATATTTTGCTTTAAGGAGAAATTAAAATACAGCCCTACACATGATATCAAGATCTCCACCCAATTAAAATAATTGGCTAATTATGATTAGATTAGGGAGACCTGGAAGACTGGTTTATAAAAAGGATTAGATGAATTAAATATGTTCTGGCTAATCAGATGTCCACCAAACATTAAGTTAAATCTCAAGGAAGGCAGATAATTATTTAAGGACAAGAAAAGAAGTCACGCTAGTTAAAATAATTCAATGTTAAGTCTAAGCAACAAATAATTATCTTGGATTGAAGAATTAGCTATGAGAAGCAATGGAATCAAAATATCCTGTGTATTTAAAATTAGAATCCATAGCATATGTATATGCAGTCCTGTTCTGGGATGAAGGCAACCAACATGATGCTGAGGGTGATCAAAGTAATGTCTTTTGAATTTTTTTCTTGTTTCATTGGTTTAAGAAAAGCATCCTGAACATTTTTGGCATGGGAATTAGGTAAAAGTGAAAAAAACCTGATAATCTTGGACTGTGGGTTAATATATTTCTTCATATCACACACATTATATGCTCCACGTGTT
>VRYO01001463.1:66870193-66881231 GCA_009812075.1 Sialia sialis
ATTCTTCAGTGAAAAAGGTACGGCTTATAATCGTGAAACAACTGTATACTACTATACTATCTTTGCAAGGGAACTCCAAATGGTTGCTTTTTAAAAATTTTATTTCATCCTTGTGCTTTCACATAGAGCTGATTTCTCTTGTTAATTCTAAAGAAACTGTTTGAAGACAAGAGGAAACTCAGAATTTCATTATATAGTCCAAGTGTATCACATACACAGAGTACAGTAATTTCACGATTATAAGCCACACCTTTTTCATTGAAGAATCCTGCCTACCCCAGTAGTGCGGCTTATATTCAGGTGCGGTTTATCTATGGACAAATCCCAGTGAAATGCCAACCCGGAAGTGAGAGCTGACAGGGGAGGGTGCCTGGGGCTGCCTTTAAAGGCTTCACTGGTCTATGAAAACTGTTGCAACTTGAGCACCTGACACCAAACCCAGCTGGCAGTGATTCTGTTACTAATTTGTTACTTTGTTACACATGGATCCTCGCTTGGAAAAAAAAAAAAAAAAAAAAAAAAGGTGCGGCTTATATTCAGGTGTGGCTTATATATGGACAAATCCCGTGGCCTACCTGGCTACCAGGAGGTGCGGCTTATATTCAGGTGCGGCTTATATTCAGGTGCGGCTTATAATCGTGAAATTACTGTAATTGCCAGGAAAAAAAAATCTGCTGAATGGCTTTTTTTTTGGTTTTTGTTTGTGTTAGGACCTGCAACAACTTTTGTTTTTTCTTTTTAGAGAGTGTAATAGGGATATGAATGAATGATAGTAGTACATAATGTTCCTTTCAGGTAAAAAATAATTCAACTAATTAATGTTTAATTTAATGTTTATGTTGTAATGTTTATTTAATATACTGGCATAAGAACTTATATGATGCAAAATTCTGTCTTCAAAAATCCCTTCAAGTACTTCATGTACTTTGTACTCTCAGAGAATAACCTATCTGCATGATGAATGCAGAGGGCACACTGGAATTGCAGTAACATCCCAATACCTCATTCCCAGTGGAGTTAAATCATAGCGTATGTCCAGCAAACACAAATTCCATGGTAATAATCAGTCACAGTACCTCACAAGCAATAGACAACGGTTTAGTTTGGGACTTTTATGTTTATGTATCATCACCTTGATTCTCTCAGGAGTTCAAAATTTATGCAAAGAGTAACATTCTTCTTTTTGTGGTTTCTCCTGACCATCTTAAAATTGTTGTTGTTGTACAGTTTCAAAAATCTATTGGTTCTGAAAGTTTTGGTCTGCTTTAATAAAAGCTAAATGACCCCAGCCCAGTCTGTATATGCCTCATAAACTTAGAAGATCCTTTTACAAAATGTTTTTGTGACTGCATTTATTCAGTGCTGGTACCAGCAGTGCCATTTAACTGCCTTATATTTCCTGGCCCACTCAATCTGATATATATTTGAAACTAGGTTGATGGGATTCAATTCTTTAACTTATCCAATGTGTATTTTTATTGCATTTGGAAATGGATGTGTTGACACTTCCATGACCAAATTCTTTCTCGCAGAAGACTATTTTGTTTTTATTAGTTATGAAAATTAGAAACAAAATACATGATTTATATAATTTTTTACTACTTTAAAGATAGAATTGTATTCTTCAGCCTCACTCTACGTGTTTCACAGAGCACTGATTTGTATAATAAGTTATGACCCAATCCCAAATCTGTGGAAATTTTTCTTGTATGCTTCCTCTTAAATAGATATTCTATGAGGATTCTGACATGTACAGACCCAGGTGTGCAAGCAGTTGTATTTACTTAGATCTGTGTGGAGAAATTTATGACAATCCTCATCACAATCTGAGATTTTTTTAGTAATGGAGCATTGTCTTCTTTCAATCTGGCCGACTGCACACAGGACAGATGATCAGAATAAAGAAATATGCTTTGTTTTGTAGTGGTATTTCTGTCTTTGTAACAGGCAAAATTACCTGCATAGTGCAGGTGAGTTACTTCTTATTGTGTATATTAAGGAAAGCAGAGAAATACTTTCAATTACCTATTTTTTTGTTTTCCTGGTGGCACAGCTGCTGAATGCAGACATAGCAGATGCATCAGGGACACAGAGAAATTAAGAGGGTCAAGATCGGCTCATCATGTGTAACTGGGTACTGTTGACAGCTGTCCTACTGTCTCCTGCTACCTCCTGCCTGCCTCTACTTCAGTGGGTATTCTGACTCTGGATGCTTTTAAAGGCTTGTTGCCAAGACTTGACTGTTTCAGACAAGACTTCAGGAAAGATGACACACATTTTGAACAGTAGGATACCAGGAGAGGAAGAGTTAAGGCTTTTCAAAAGAAGGTTGTTAAATTAAAACCTATAACTTGCTATGATTTTAGGTAGAAATTTAAGCATACAGGAAAAGATCCATCGGTTCCATATATTTTAAGGAGAGTGAGACAGGTAGAACTATCTGTGCCTTAAAAATTGTTCAGTGTGAAAGTATTCTCCTATGCAAATATATGTATAACTTGCATTTTTTTTTTTTTTTTAATATTTCAGAGGTGTGGGAGTTGGTTAGTTTTCTGGTGTTGTAGATTTTTTCTTTGTTTGGTTAAGTTTTTTTTTAACTTGGGACATCCATTTCATCTATGATAAAGTAAATAGGTGTATGAATACATTAATACTTATTAGATATTTTCAGAATATTTTCAGAATTATGGAACTATTAAAAAAACCTAAAGGACTTGCTATGAATTTTTATCTTAAATTAGTGTGTAGTGTCTTTATTCAAAGAAGAGGGGTGGCTAAATTAAGGGCTCATTTTTTCACTGGAATTTTGAGATTTTGACTGAAAACTGAATTACATATTCACTGTAATATTTTTTCATTGCTTTCTGAACAATTTTGGTTTTTGTGAAACCGTGTATTACCTTGATCAACATCCTAGGAAATGCTGACATTTATTTTCTCCCAGATAGAGGTTTTGAGAACTCGATATCTATCTGTAACTGATTTATGAATTATCAGCCCTCTTGTGGATCAATCACCTTCAGTGTTGCCCTCTGCTCCAAGTTCTGATGAGAATGTTTTTTAGTGTTTTACCATAAATGAGTTTGTTGTCATGGGTACTTTGGTATATGCACTCTTGTACATTATTATAGTGGGTAAAAGTTTCAGAAATAACCAGCCAGCATAAACAAATTTAACTGATGAATATTATTGTAATGTATGTGTAAACAAGATGTATGAGCAACCCTGCTGATCATCAATAGGAAAAGATCTCCAAAGATCTGGTTGAGCTAACTACTGCTATTCAGTTTTTCCTTCACACTGGTACTGTGCTTTTGTGTTCTCGTGCTTTGTGATGGTTCATGCTTTCTTACTTTATGGAGATATCAGTGAAACTGGAGAGACTGCTCCTCTGTCTGTTTAAAGAAGTAGATTTATTTCTTTGCTCCAAAAGGTGAAAGGATGGGAAGGTGAAGGCACATCTATGTTCTACGAAGATAGCAGAATAATTAGACCATAATGCCTTGACATGTGGTATATATTGCACTTATATAGTAATGAAGAACAGAAGCTAAAAATCTGGTATTTCTTTTGTCTTGATTGTTTTGTTGTCCCAGCTGTAATTAGGTAGGATTGTGTTTGCTTTTCAGTGCCAGTATTATCATACTTATTGCAAATAAATATTTCTTTTGTTTGGTTACTTACTACTCCTAGAAACTTGTATTTATTTCTCTCTCTTTATTCCATGTTGCCTCTTCTACCAACATCACAGACAACTCCCAAGATTGCAGTTTCCTTTGTGCCTTTCAAAGGTTACAATTCAACTGCCCATTCTCCTAGTGTCTTTACATTCAAATTCTCTGAATCTGCCATGGATGTGACAATTATGGTGCAATAGAACACTTATTCTTATCAAGTATAAGGCTAGAAGTCAAATACCATTAAAGGCAAAAATGTGTGAATCACTATGCCATAAGTCACTTACTGATATGTTGGGCGATTCCATGTTGGCCTGGTGCAATTCTTTACTTCAAGAAACAAACCAACAAAACCAACACATAAAGAAAATTCAGGAATAATTTATTTTAAATTATTTTGAAATTACTTTTTCAATACAAATTAAATGGGTTAAAATTATGACAGATAAATTCTCTATTTTAAGTTAACACTAAAAAATCTACAAATTGTTTTAGCTGAAAAGGAGCAGAGCTGTGCATTTTTAAAGCTAATAGAATCACTGTGTTGTGGAGAATGTGTGTAATAGAGTGATTTGGGTTGGAAGGTACCTAAAGATCATCCAGATTAATTTCTCCTGCTATGGGGACACCTTCTACTAAAGCAGGCTGCTCAAAGAAAGCCCCATCCAACCTGACCTTGAACACTTTCAAGGTTGGGGCATCCACAGCATCTTTGGAAAACATGTTCCAGTATCTCACCGCTCTCACTGTGGAGAGTATCTTCCTCATATCTAACCCATAACTGCTGTCTTTCAGTTTGAAGCCATTCCTCATTTTCTCACTACATTCCCTTGTAGAAAGTCCCTCTCTGGCTTTCTTGAAGGGCTCTTTTAAGTGCTGGTAGGCTGCTATAATAAGGTCATCAGAAAGCCTTCCCTTTGAGCATCTAGTCTGATATAAGATGTAAAGACAACAGATCCTGCAGTCTTTCGTTACCATTTTTTCTTGCAGTGGCTGTTCAGAAGTTGATCAAAATAACTTTATAATATAGAAGTGTGGAGTTATTTTCTACTAGTAAAAGCATTATTCTAATAAAGAAATGTTTAGAGCTGTGTATGAGCTAAACCAAGGTGGTTTTATGGGCGATTCAAATATTTGTGTGAAGCCAAAAGGTGTTGACTTGTGCTGCTCTTAGTAGGGGAGCACTTACATTCACAGTGAATGTGTTCCAGTTGTTGACATTCAGTAGATGGCGGAAACATGATTAATAGTAAAAAAACATTTTCTCCATCTGAAATAGAGAAATCTTTACTTTCACCTCTTTTGTTTTATTTTAAGAAAAAATGTAATCATAGTTTGTAAAACTCCCTTTGGAGGTGTGGTACCCAAGACCCATTTTCATGAAGGTGCTTCCTTAATTTTATATATTTAAGTTCTATTTAAGTGTATCCTTCCCCTTCTGACATTTGGATTTAGAAAAAAATTGTTCCAAAGCTTGTCTGACAGCTTTTCAAATGTTCACACCATAGAAATAAGAGAATATTGTCACATTACATCTAGTTTTTCTGGTTTTGCCTGTGACAAGGCCAAAGCACTGCAAAAAGATCTGAGTTACAGTTAGAAATGAGATAAAGTAAATTTCTCAGTTAAGTTGCCTGAATTTAAAACAAATGGAGAAAATAGGGTTCTTTTTCATGGTTCTGGCAAAGTAGGTAATGTTTATTGCATTCTCCTATCACTGAAGCCAGATTCTGAGAGATGCCATTCACATAGTATTCCAAGAAAATTTAATGCGCTTTGGAACTTTTTCACATGTTTTTCATGTCTGTCCTCCTATGGATGTATTTTCTGGTCAATATATTTTATCTAATTACTGAGAGTGAAGATACAATTTGGTGTGGTGGGCTTTTAAAATATACAGTTCCACAGCTATTGTGACTACTAATTTCTATAAATATGCCTTCATTGCTGCAGATACAACACATACTTTGGACTCTTTCTTCTTTTTTCTTTTCTGTTTCATTTTTTCTCTGGGCTTCTGAGCACTCATTTTCATTTTGGAAACGTATTGTTTTGCTAGACCTGGTGAATTTTCATTGACTACTCCTTTTATGTGTATAAATGCAATTGCATTGCAAGCTCAGAACTGAGCATCAGGAAAATAAATTGCAAAGCTGGAGGTGGGCAGAAGTATCCAGAAGCTCAAACATGGAGGGTGGGTTTTAATGGAATTTTCAAATGGACTTATTTAGTTCATGTCTTGGTTTTGAGATATTTAAAAGGAGTAACACAACTAGCCTAATAAATTAGTTATTTATAACCTCTTCAAATTCTATTCTGCCACATGTGAATTTCCAACTGTCTTATTACTTTGCACTATGCTTGTTTTTTACTGTGGCACCTATATTCTCATTTTTTTTTCACCACTTCGGGAACTTGTCCTGAAGTCCCTGACAGAATTTAATATCATCAAAATACCTGGGTTTTTCTAAGTTGTTAGAAAACTATTGATAGCAGACAAGACAATAGATATGTGTACATACAGAAAGTAGGTCTGTCTAAGATTTGTGTCCTTAGACACTTGGTTAGAGAAGAAAAACCCCATCAGAAATTGTAATTGTCTAATGGTTGCTCTTACCCCTTAGAGAAATAACCAGCTAGCTGACAGTTCAGATGGACACAAAGCACATTCAGTGCTGATCTGTGCATCAGCAAATTTGAGTTGTGGGATGTGTGTTGGCTTGGCTGTGTCAAGGGATGAATGAGGGAAGACTTGATTTCTACCTGTTGAAATACTGGTCCTGTATGCTCAGCTTGTAAGAAGACTGCTTACTTTCATAGGGATATTAACTAGGAATATTTTCTTCCTCTCTCTCTCCTTAGACAGCTCATTAAAGAATTGTTGGGCATTAAAAAGCAGGCTGTTTGTGAATACGACACCTGAATAATGATCCTGAAGTTGTTATTTTTATGCAAATATGGCTATTATGATGAGGATGAATATACAAATTAATGAAGCCTGATATAGGAATAAGAATTAATCCAGAAAAAGCTGCAAACAGTATTTTTAATCTTTCAAAGGAACTGCAGGTAGTTTTAGAAATTGTTTTCTCTATCTTCTTACTTTCTCACACTTCTTCAAACTCTTTAGAGAATAATTTGGCTCTTAATGACCAGCTGAGGAAGTGCAGAATAAAACAATTCAGTAAAAGCCAAGTATCTTGCAGTCTATATAAACTAACGAAAAATTGTGATTGCAATAAATTCTGGTACATCAGTCAGCTTCAGATCTATCTTGTAGCTTTTAACAGTAGTTGCCTGTGATAAAACTTATTATCTGTAGCCTAAGCCAAATTGGAAGAACTCATGCATCTGTTTCTTCAATAGAGATTCCTCAGTGTGAGCCTTCTCTTCCTTGCAGGTGATAAAGGGTTCCCTTGAAACACATGCAAAATTTATCTACCAGGAGAGCTAGTGAGAACGTCGCTTTTAACAACTGAGGGAATAATACTGAGAGCATCTGTCCTGGTTTCAGCTAGTGTAAAGTTAATTTATTTTCAATAGTTACAGTGCTGGTTTTTGGATTTAGAATGAGAATGGTGTTGATGACACACTGATGTTTTGTTTTTTTTCCTGTTGTGTTCATCCTAAGTCAAAGACTGTTTTTTCTGTCTCATACTCTGTCAGTGAGAAGGTTTGTCCAACAAAAAGTCAAACGGTGAGGGAGCATAGCTGGGACAAATGCACTAAAGGGATATTTCACACCATAGAATGCCATGCCCTATGAGCTATATAGTGTATAAACTTGGGGGAGCTACCTGGAAGTGTGGCCAATCTGTGTTCAGGAAGGGGGCTCTGGCACTGGTCATTGGGTGGTGAGCACTTGTACACCACTTCTTGTTTGGTTGGGGTTTTTTACTTTTTTTTTTTTTTTTTTTCTAATCATCATTATTAGTATTGTTTTACCATTGTTATATTTTTCTTTGTTTTCAGTTATTAAACTATCCCATCTCAACATATAAGCTTTACTTTGATTCTTCTCCCCATTCTAGTTTGTTTTTTCTTTCACTATCAAAAGAATCTAAGAAGATCAAAACATGCCTGTCTGTACTTACCCCAGTGTTACATTTTCAGTGATTTCTTGTGGAGGCTGCTCTTTATTAGATCCACTTGTAAAGGTAAAATCACTTGCGAAGTATATATGAAGATGGCAATAGTGTGATGTTCTTCTTGAGATAGCTGTTCTTACAGCTAGGTGCTAGTCCAATTGTCTCTCATTTAGTCCATGTTTTCTTGGCTGCCCAGAAAAGAGGATGATGATTATAGAATACTCTTTGCAGGAAAAGTCAAATCAGTGTTTAAAATATCTTGATCTTGAATTAGTTACAAGCATTGAATTGTGTAGTCTAGCAATTAATTTTTTTTTTTATGAAGTAAACTCTTTATGGTGTTAACATATCATTCATATACTGTTTATGATGCATTTATATTCATATTCTGACAAGGACTTCTGCTGGAACAGATTTAATTTTGTTCTCCCTTTCCTACTTAGTAAAAGTATGAATTCTTTACAGAATTAAAATGCTATCATTGCAGGATATCATTGCTTTAGCTCTTTGGAATAGGAGATAATGATAGCAGACACTCGTGATGTTTTAGCAAATAGTGGTACTTTCAGCCCAAATTTAAAGTATGTCACTGATTCAAAAACTGATTCTAAAATATCTCTGTCTTAGCGGACTGGTCATATGTGCATGTTCACACATATTTTGTTTTAAAAGCTGTATTCGTTTCTTTGGAATTGCTTTTTGCCTTCAGCTGTAGATTAGGGATGCTTAAATACAATACTCTGAGTTTGAAAAATGGGAGGATTTTGTAGTTAGAAATTTTATTAAATATATTCATTTCAGTTTCCCTTTGTTTAATGCCTATATTTATATCTGAATTGATGCCACAAGATTTATCGCAGGAAAAAAAAAAATCAACTGCTTTCAATCGAGAGGGTGCTTAACTACCTTTGTTACAGTGGTTCTGCAGAGGTCAAATTGTAGCACAATGGCACACCACACATTTCATTACTCAAAGTTCTTGTTGAGAGGGTTGATATCAAGCAGTTGTGGTTGCTGGAACACTTTTCCTAGCTGGATCACTGTGCTGCCAGAAAAACAGTATGTTTTCTTGTTTCTAAGTGTAGCACACACACATTTCCAATAGATATGAGGACCACTGGGTAAAAACCTGGCCTGACATTTGAGACCAGTGGGTAAAACTGATATAAGTGCTAAGCTGAGCAGGAGAAGGGAAAGGCAGTGCTGCTATGGAAGGATGTGAGAGAAATCTGGCTTGTATTTAGTGGAATAAAGATGTAAAGAGAAAATGTATACTGGATATCCTGAATTCATCAGTGCACCAACTGCTGAGGAAGAAAAATTCCTTTGGAAAAATAACAAGCTTAGCAGATAAATAGATACAACATAAGCATAAATACATTTTTAAGCTGAAAACTGGAGAAGAAGTATGGTGCTAGAACAAAAGTAATAATTGTGGAAAAATGAATTAGATATGAGCGTCTGACTTGATTTCTAAAATTTCATTGGAATGGGCTCTGGTATGCCTTTCCATTTTGACTGCCTGCAAATACCAGCTTTGCTGAGAAACTTTTCTGTATCTCTCCTGAACTCATACAGAACATACAGAATTTATACAGAGCTCATGCAGAAAGCAACACATAGGATACTGGACTATCTGGAGGCTCTGCAAAAATTAGTGTGAACAGAATCAAAATGATATACACATATCCAGTAGTGAATTGCTTGCATCTTATATCTTGCTTTGTAACAACTTCTGTATGGCACCTAGAAACAAATTTAGCAATAAATAACAAATAGCATGAAAAAATCACTACAAAGGAGCAAATTGTCATGGAAAGAATATTCAGCTGAATGAATGGATAAGCAAAAAAAAATTGTGAGTGAAAGAGTTTGATTATGAAGTCACAAATAAAGTTTTAAAGAAGACTTGTTCCTTGTTTAGGAAGTGGTAAATTGGTTTTTCACAAAGAAATAAATTTAAAGCCTGGATTTTTTGGAGTATTGATGTGGCTTCCAGCAAAGGAAGTTTGTCTTAGGTGAGATAAATGACATAGACTAAAAATGGGCTCTTTCTAAATGTAGTGTTCTAGTAATTTAAAAATGATTGTGTATTTTGCCATGTGGGAAAAGGCAGAAGCAGGGACTATGGTGAGGATTATTGATTGCTGCAGGAGTGAGTACTTCCTAAACAATTGTATTAGTAAAAAAAAAAAAAAAAAACCAGAAATCAATCAAACAAGTTGAGAATTTGTAAAGAAAAATACCATCTCTCATTCAAAATATTAGCAAATTCTGTCAACTTGAAAGATGGCACCTGCACACACAGATGTTGCTTTTCATGCTGAGCATTTGCCTCTCTGGTTATAATACTACATAGCAGTGATATTGCTGTTCATATAGTACTGAACAGTTGAGTATTCCAAAATGTTTTCTGTCTCAAGTTCTTTCATTTACCTCCTTAAAGGCATGAAAATCCAAAAGTAAAAACTAGGTCTTTCCCCTTGTTTTATAGTGACTTTCCCTTAGATTTTTCTTTCCAAATGCTTAGTTCTGATGCAGTCTACCAATTGCTACCATTTACTTTACACTGGGACATTTGATGAACTGAAAACATGGATCAGCTGAGAAATTATTTCGTTTCAAAGTCAAACTATTCCCTTTTGGGTTTCACAGTCTTCTGTTTTCCTCCTTTTGGGTTTTGTCTTCTACCTTCTTTCTACCTTCTTTTAATTTTTTTCCTCCTAAGTCTAGAATGGTGTCTTGGGTTACAATACAGGATGTGATAAAAGGTATCTATTCTATCACCATCTGTCGAGGGTGGGGGCAGTGATTCTTATCTCCATGAGAGATATTCTGCTAATGGGCCATCCTTGAAACCAGGTGGGGCATTGTTCTTTATCTTTTCACAACCCATCCTTCCTTCAGGGAGGTATCTTCTGCTAATGACCCATTGAGTCCCACTGTAGAATCGATAAGATTACTTTATCCCATTGGAAGTTTCCCCAGCCAGGGGGAAGAGCCCAGTGTTTCTCACCAGGATAAAACCAGGGGTTTTGGGACATTAAGGCAGCCCTTGTTCCCCTCAACTCCAGAGGAAAACTGGACTTTTCCACATCATCACTGGATCTTCAGAGGGAAACTGCACCCTTCTTCAGGACCACTGCTTCAACCGAACCACATCTAACACTGCATAAGGACTACAGCCACCATTTAATTGGACTGCTACCTGCACCTTGCCTGATGGAGTGTCAGGTTGTATTCTGACTTTGTCAGGGTTTGGGGTTTGTTTCT